>LR738715.1:469832313-469848831 GCA_902687465.1 Secale cereale | reverse complement strand
GTGGAGGGGGGGTTGGTGTTTGAGGATACGCCGCGGCTATTGAAATTTTTAGTAATGGTGGGTGGAGATGGTAGTGGACGAGGGAGGGCGACGGTTCAAATGCCTCGGCTACTGCAATTTAACTATAAGGTCAATGCTGGAGGAGTGTGTGCAATGGTTGAAGTACGGCGTCTACTAAAATTTGGGTAAAGGAATTGATGCGGGGCGGGAGTGCCAGAGTGCCCAAGATCGCGCACAGTCCAATAACAATATGTGTGTATGGTGATAAGGAAAAGTGGCGCGGAACCACCGATTTTTGCAACGCTCAAGGTGGGTAGTTTGTTTTTATATTTCTAGCTAGCTGGTGTATTGCACACGGTTTGTCCTAATTTCCAAATAAACTTACCCGCCTTTAGCTTGCACAAGTGGTGGTTTTATAGTGCACTTGCATCGCACACGGTTAAGGCAGTACCTTGACCCTTTGCACGCGCTTGTGTAGTTGTGGTGATTTTACAGCGCACTTGCATCGCACATGGTTGAGCCAGTAACTCCACCTTTGCTCGCGCTTGCGCAGGCGTGGTGATTCATAGTGCACTTGTATCGCACATAGTTAAGATATTATACCCGTGTCCGTTGAGCGTCATCAGAGTCTTTGCAGCAAAAAATAACGTTAGAGAGGGTCAGAAGACAGCCACACTAGCATGTGGCCCAAATATATATGAGTGAAAAAGGTGGTCTGCGATGTTCACTATTCCAATGCCCAAATTTGACCATGCGGGCCCACGGTTGGGCATGTCGTCGAAGATCGATGAGAGGGGCCAGAAGTCAAGAACCACCTGAAAGTGGCCAAATATATGTAGGAATATTGGCGATGTTTAAAACTTTAAATACACAATGCATAACTTTGGTGGCACCTGCCTCGTAAACCCAAAAGCACCCTTGGATACACACACACACACACGCACACACACACACACACACACACACACACACACACACACATATATATAAACACTATTCTGATCACAGGATCAAAATATTATTCTGATCACAACATATACTTCCTGAGAAACACGCGTGAACTTCCCTCTGTATGAACCCGGCCTTCGGGCTATCTGCGCAACCGTGGCTTTTTGAATGAATTATTCTTGTTAATCATGTTCTATGTGATGTAAGTGTAATTTTCAAACGGTTTCTAGCAACTAAATACTCTTTTTAAATAGAAATCTCGCTCATGGGCGGAGTTTGCTCTCGGGTTGTGATGAACTCACGTTTTTTGCAATTTCACTGCCAGAGTTGCACGCTTGAACTTCCCCGTGTGTTAGGTTGAACTTCCGCCAACATCGCCCAAACAGGGCTTGCGATATACCGTTGGAAAGCTATGAACACCAGTATCACGACCCAACTTAAATTTTTGTCAGAATGTAAGTGGTTTAAGAGCAATTTTGAAAACCGTTTTTTCTTCACAAAAAAAATGTGTATCGTATTTTCGATCTCGTTTCTAAACGGTTTATCGGAATACGGCATATAATATATCGTTGGAAAGCTGCTGCAAAATCGCTATTTTCACATGTTGAAAGTTTTCTCTAATTCCTTACGGTTAAAACGTTATTTGAAAAAATGTAAAATTTCACAAACCGAGCAGTAGAGTTCGTATTTTCGCTGTGATTTATAAACGGCTAATCCAATTAGGGTAAAGGTTATGAAAATGCGCTACTTTTTCATGTTGAAAGTTTTTTCTAATTTTGAACGGTTTAAGAGTAATACAGAAAATGGTACAAGTCCTACCGAGTTTGTTTTTTCGAGTTAATTTTTTAACCGTGCATCCGAATTCAGCAAGTAATATGGCGTTAGAAAGCTTGAACAAATGCGAAACTTTTTTGTATGTATTGTTTCTCCTAATTCATTATGGCTTTATGTAAGTTTTGAAAATGGCAAAAAACATATTTTCGCGGTAATTTCTACAAAGTTTATCGGAATGAGGCAAATAATATACCATTGAAAAGCTATGGAAAATGCGGAACTTTTTCATGTTGATGGTTTTCTCTGATTCCTAGCCGTTTTCAAGTAATTGTGAAAATGGCGAGATCATTTTTCAGCCTTTATCACGAAACAGATTCTTCGAAAATGCACCGCGTGAAGAACCTGAACTTCTGTGGCAGTTCTGCTTGAACTTCACTCTGTTTTTCACGGGCTTTTTTTGCTCGGAGATCTCCATCCACTGCTCGTATCTCTCCATCCACTCACCGGAATTGAGCATGTGATATACCGATGAAAAGTTGTTGTAAACACACAACTTTCCCCTGTTGATAATTTTTTCATACTCGCGACGGTTTTAAAAGTTTTTTCATCTGAAATTCATTCAGCGTAGTAATTGAACTTCTGTTGTTTTCACATTAAACTTCTTGTTGTTTTCACTATAATGTATTTTTAATAATGAGGAAAATCCGAGTTTTCTATAATCATTGAATTTCTCCATCTTTTTAATATGGCCTTCTTGGTTTTATTTCTTAATCCTTTTTTATGAATAGAAATATTTTAAGACACCAAAACAACATTTTTGTGTGTGTTTTTGCATTGGCTTGCACATCAAACCACGTCATCTTTAGAATTGAACTTCTCCTTTTCCTTTTTGTTTTCTTTCAACATTGTTTAGCACGTCGAACCACGTCATCTTTATAAATTGAACTTCTCCTTTCTTTTTGTTTTCTTTCAACATTGGTTTGCACGTCGAACCGCTTCATCTTTAGAAATTGAACTTCTCATTTTCTTTTTGTTTTCTTTCAACATTAGTTTACACGTTGAACCACATCATCTTTAGAAATTGAACTTCTCCCTTTCTTTTTGTTTTCTTGCATGTTTTACCTTGCATGTTTAAATTTATTTTGAACTTGCTGAGATAACACACTTGACCTTCTCGAACAAAATATTTTGACCTTCGCAAAACATAAATTAAAGCAAAATTTTGACCTACATAGAATGTACAATTTTTCCAGTTTTTCAAAGAATAAATGCTGAATTGCCCCGTTAGTTTGACATGAACTTCTGTTGCACATTTTCAAACGTGATACGGCCTCTGATTAGGCCTTGATAGACCTACTCGGAGCACACATACGTGCCGCAGACACGCATGTGGGCACCCACACGAATAGCACACATTCAAGACGCACACACCCAAGAGTCACGCTCCGTCGAAGAGGTCATGAACTTATCTGGCTCATCTAGTTGAACTTCAAGGTTTTTCTTACTTATTTTTGTTGTTATCTGTTTGGTTTTTCGTATATGATTTTCTCATTGACTATATGCACTCATTTTCGTGATATTAAAAATGACAGGCACGCTGGGGAGGGTCGAATTGTACCAACCACGAAGTAGATGAACCTTGTCCAGCGTAATAGTTGGACTTCAGTTAACTCGAGATTACCTCTCCAACAACATTACGGATGCTCAATCCACAGCCGTGACTGCTCCATATGTGTGCACAATTAAAGTCATCACTCGCATCATGCATTTGTTGCAGATCACGGGCACACACACTCATCTTGATTGAGTCGTGGTGTGAACAGGAGCATCTTGTGTGTTGTTTAGCTCTTTAGCATTAGTCTAGCGATAGCGGAGTTTAGCTCTTTGGCATTATCAGTAGCGGCGTGTACGACAGAAATGCCAAAAATATTTTTTGAAGGTTGTAACTTAATAAATGGATTCAGCTGGCATTCAAATCAGACTGAAGAATTAGTGTTGGGCTGCAGACCGAAACAAGATGCAACAAAGTCGCACGAATTACTCAGTACGTCCATAAGTGAGTTCATTAAAAAAAGAATAGAGAGCTGGGTGCAGGTCACACCAAAATAAAGCAAATAATATATGAAGATAGAGATCCATCAGCCACAACGAAATGCATTCACGAGAAACAAATAACTACAAAGAATAGCACCATTGCATTAGAACTTCTCCAGTTTCATTCATGAGCTGGAATTTTCCTCACTCAAACCTTTTGTATAGTTAGGAGGCAGCGGCATTGCAGCATGCAAAGCAGCATAGGGAGAGGAGCACCAGGAGCGCCGCGCTGTTGTATAGTTGATGTTGCAGCGGCTGCACCATCACATTGCCTGAAGCCCTAAACCTCTTTGTGCCTGTATTGCGTGCACACGCGTGTGAAGGTAGTGTGTTCATCTTTGTAGCTTTGGCTTCTCCTCACAACACATGTGGCTGCCGTGTGCACGCAAGCACCACACACGGCACGCCCGTGAACCGGACACAAGCACACATACACCGTCGGACTGCACATGCTCACCGGCTGAACTTCACAGGCTGGATGGAGCTCCATCTTCTTTCCAGCTGAACTCCGCCCGGCGCCGGCGAGCAAGACCACGCCTCAGGCTAGCTCATCCACCCAGACCATTCCTTCATTTTCATACAATATTCACATGGGAAAATTCGGAAGAAGATGACACAATAGTCCAATTCAGTTCAGAAAACTAAAGATCAAAATTAAAGGCAAGGAGCATCTAAACATGCACACAAGCATGTTTTACTGTAAATGCGCAGCTTCAGATAACAACTACAGTTAGCAAACATGCAACACTCTTATTCTTGACTGAATTCATCTTCTAGCTAGCATCACACATACTTGTTTTGCAGGAGTTCAGAGACTGAGCATGTATCGCCACAGTGAAGAACAAGGAAGTTCATAGAAAATCAAAGCAGCCGTTCTCCTCTGTTTTCAGTACCAGGAACACAGAAAATAATACAGACTGTTGGGCAGGGGCTCAATCGGGGTAGCTACTGTGGCGGCGAGTGCGGGTTGCTAGGCGGACTCATGCTTGAGGAAGCAGCATGCAGGTGCGCCCATGGCGGAGCGTAGGGCTGCGTGACGGTGGATCACCAGATGTTTGCGCCGGGATGCAGGGCGGCGGGGTGCATGCTGATGGGAAGGAAGAGGTGGCCAGTGGCGCGTGCTTGCTGGGGGCGTGTCGCGGAGGCGGGTGCTACCGGGGAAGGGAGGTGGAGGCGGCGGGGCATGCTGGCTAAGAGGGCGTGTCGTGGCTACGCGGCTGGCCGGAGGAGGAAGGTGCGCGATGGCGCGGCGGTGGCCGGATCCATGGGCGATGACGCGGCGGTGATCGCATCCGTGGGCGATCGCCGGCATGTGGCCGGATTGGTGGGCGATGACGGGGCGGCGGTCAGATCCGTGGGCAATGGTGGGATGCGCTACGGCACGGCGGCGCAAGTGGCGCATGGATTGGGAGGATCCGAGAGGAAGTTCAGGGCGGCAACCGACTGGGGTTCGGCGGGTTCCAGGCGGTAGTGCGGGTGGGGGCAGGCCGACACCAGCGGGGCTGGGTTGCGGGGTCAGGCGCCGCCGTGCTGGGTACTTTCGACATGGCGGCGAGAGTGGGTGGAGGCGGGGGTTCGGTACGGTGCGGGTGGGGCGGGTGCGGATATGTTTTTTCATATTTTTAGATCGCACAGGTTCGGGAGCATCGTGTCCCGTCTATATAGGGCCGATCGTGATCCAAATAACTATTTTGATCCTAGGATCAGAATAGTGTTACTCTCTCTCTCTTTATATATATATATATATATATATATATATATATATATATATATATATATATATATATAATGACATAATGTTGTATCTAGCTAGGATGCTTGGCCAACTACCTCCCACTTCATGTCAGCGGGGCGGATGCACGTAATGATCGATACTTTGGTCATACATGCATGTCGCCATGACCTACCATAATACGGACCAATGAATCTATTGTTTGGTCAAACGACAATTGTTGTTGTCGATAAACCGCTTGTGCCAATAGATTGAACCATCATAAAAATCGCACTAGAGGGACCACAAAACCAGCACCTCTTGCATGCGGCCCAAAATGATGTACATTGTGGAAGGGGTGATGTGTGTTTTCAATATAGAATAATGTACAATTTAGGTGTGGTGCCTACCTCTTGATACAGACAACAACCATGATGGCAAGGTACTTAAGGACAAGATACGCAGGGTTTGATGTAGGTCGAACCTAGCAATCCGAGTATGTGGGAGGGAATCCTGACAACGCATGAGCTCAAGTTTTGGTTGAGCGACATGTGACGGTGACCGGCCCTAAGACGAACTAGGAGGAATCCATTCCTGGCCAACACATACCCCTCATTATTGGTTAAAGGGATGATATATATACACTCGGGGAGCCCGCAGATATCTGTGTCGTCTCAAAAAACCGTACAAGGGAGATGTGGTCAATCAAAAGACCCCGTATACACTACATGCGGCCCGAAAATTTGTATTGGTACGATGGTGTGTGATGTATTTAAATCCTAAATACACAACTTCGATGGGCCACCAACTACATTACAAACCGAACACCGTACCCGACTCCAAGCCTGGTTCAATACGTACGATGTCAATTTCCCAACTTCGAGGCGGTGGCCGGGGAGGGGGGGGTCGTCCCACGCATGGGCTCAAACTTTACTTGGTCTAGCATGGGACACACACACACACACACACACACGCACGCACGCACGCATATATATATATATATATATATATATATATATATATATAGTGTGCGAATAACTTTGAAAGTTGGTCATTGGATGAAGCCAATCCGATGGTACAGAGATGGCAAATCCGAGAACTACTAGCCGTTGGATATCATCTACATTCCACCAGATTCTACCACATGTACAATCTAGAAGACTCCATGGTTGAACTTAAGCATAATGCACGAACCTCAAAACACAACCACTTCTCCTTTATTCTCTAGAATCTTACATATCTTAATAACCCATAAAACATAGTATACAAATTAGCAAAACAAAGATCCCAAGGTTTATATAATTGCCATGTTAGGTCACTATAGAGATATAATATATCTGAATAGGGTTTTTACATTTGTGCCCCGGGTTCCTTAGCTCTATTCATCCATCCCCATGCTCTTAATTTTTGCTCAGTTTTCCCCACTCCCTTGCCCGAAACCCTCAGAAGAGGTCACAACGGACGTCGCCGTCGGGTCAGTGCTTTGACCATTAACTCTGACGAGTGGGGCTGCATTTGGGGTGTACCTGTTCGACCATTGGGCCGTGGTTTTGTTGGGCCGTGCCTTGCATTAAACGCCTGCACGCGCCGCCACGACAGAAGCCTGCTATGCATGCACCCAACAAGCCTGCCTGCATGCGTCAATGCGTCGACCGAGCCTGCATGCACTAATGCGTGCCGCTACGATGCACTGACCGAGCTGCTTTCGTGCACGCCAGCCGCCAAGGATGCAGCGACGGTCGCCGCCGCTGGTTCCTCTCGTATCACACACTTGTCTCCGCTATTTAGAACCCATTTTGCTACGACAAATAAATTGAACAAATATGTTGTGGCTGCATGCACTAGCTAGGTGGCTACATATTTGTGGCTTGTGTAAGAAAAGAAGGGTTCGTTGTGGCTGCATGTACTAGGTGGTTACTAACAAAGCGAGCTCTCTAAGAAAAGAATCAACATACATGTAGATTGGGCCATCAAGCCCATAGCACGATTACATACTTGAAACTAGGAGGAACATCATAATAGGATAGATAGAAAACTTAATAATAGAACTTGATAAAAGAGCCAACAAGCCCATAGCATCTCTCAAATAGGTCAATGGGATTACAACTTAACATAACATAGACTAAAAAAATACATAGAGGGTTTAGAACCCTAGACACCGCCTTCTCCATCTCGCTCCTCCTCCGGGCGCCCTTCACTGCTGCTCCGGGGCATTGTCGATGGGGTACGGAAGAGTGTGCATGCGAGACGCGGTGGGGAAGATGTTTGTGTACTCCGTGAACATGTTGTGGGTGGTGAAAGCGATGAACTCGCAGCCACACCAAAACACCCAGCCGAGGAGCTAGAAGGCGTCGAATGTGTTGGTGAAGTGGGAAAGGAGAGCAACCACCACCCCGTTTGGATGACCTCCTCGACACGAAACATCCTTGGAGATCCCTGTGGGAGGTGGTGGTAGCCGAACGTGAGGAAGAACTCTGTGAAGTTCCTTACGGTCCTCCACCTTGATATTGCCCACACACGTAGTTTGCACTGAACGTACACGTCAGGAGGGCAGAGCCTCTCCGGCACGGTGGGTGGGAAGTGGTAGGTTGGTTCGGTGTATTGCATGGCTGAGGATGTGCTAGAAGAAGGAGAAGTGGTCGAAGAGCAAGAAGGGCAGATAGCAGAGAGGATGGGAGATGGATGATGGATGATAGAGGCAAAGGGTGACTTAAATAGCCGTAGTGCTACGTGTTATTTGGCCGTGGCAATAACGGGGTCAAATGTGAAGTAACCAGTTTTCAAACCCACCGCAACATCGGGAGTGTACACGCGTGGGAAACGGTGCTTTAAAAAATAAGAAGTAAAAGAAGCTAATTGCACGCATGGGAATATGTGGTCATATATATTATATGAACAAGAAGAGACAATTTTTGAATAGTTTGTGGCCATTTTGCATGGTAAAAATAAATTTGGTCCTAAAAAATTGGTCATTTGCTACGCAATGTCAATTGATTTCAAACGATGCAAAAATACAGAGCCAACACGTTCACAAAAAACAGAGCAAACGATGCACAAATACAGAGCTAGCACATTCACAAAAACAGAGCAAACGACACAAAAAAAACGACGCAATTCGACGGCCCAACCAAAGCTTGGTTTCCTTTTGGGTCCAATAAGAACGTTTTTTTCACGAAGTCAGTGGTGGGCGAGCAGCCGAGCACAACCAATAGGATCGCCTCTCGCAGATCGCCCCACAATCCAACGATGCGGAGTTGTCCTTGTGATCCAACGGCGTGGAGCCTGCACACAGCTAGCCCACCTAGTTCGTTCTACAAGGCCAGATCTGAGGCTGTCGCTTGGCCCGAGGGTATGATCGGACGGCTGACATTGGGAGCTAGGGTTAGGGGAAACCCCGTGGGGTTTAGAGGGATTCTGAGCTAGTCAACAGGGTTTCGAAGGCTTTGACTGAGCATAACTAATTTTAAAAAATCGAAAAAATATGAAACCTTTGTCGTTTGTCGTTTTATAAGACAAACTAACGAGGAAAAAAATACTAATCTTGGTCTATGGTCGTTTTCATGAAAAAACCCTAGCTGGCACGATCGAGGTCAAATGAGCACCATTAATTTTAAAAAAAATCAAAAATATATATAACATGCGCACAATGTTGTCTTATGTGACATGTTACCAATCAAAAATCATAAACTTGGTCTATGGTCATTTTCATGAGAAAATCTTTACACATATGAGCTATCATGTACATGATTTCATAGAGTTCAAGGAGAGGAGGTGGTGTTAACTTCTGTTTTTGAAAAAATTAAGAAAAAATCAAAAAAATCACTAAAGCTTTATTTTAAAGTGAATAAGAAGGATCTGAAGTTAGTTTTCCATTTTCATATCTCAAAACATGTTGTCAGGACCGGATTATCGGGGTATTAAATCCCCAAAAGTGGCCCTTGTGCTCACAAGCCCCAGGATTACTGTTAGCTGATGAGGCACCACTTAATACAGAAATTCCAAGCAAAAATACAAAATATGTAGTACAAGAACATCCTGGCCTGAGAGTACATCACAAGGTTTCTAGTGGCTGATGGCGGAAGCGGTTTATAGAACATCGGTGTCTGTGGGACTCCATTTCCCGCGGGAAGAGCTGACCAGGTTAACTCCTATCTTCGCGAGGCAACTATCATTGTTGCGTAGGTTCCGGGGCGGTCGTCGCAACGCTCCTCTCCATGCGAGAAATCTGGCCAAGACAATAGCCAGGGACAAGCCAGTGAGTACTTTGAATGTACTTCTAAACATTATGAACGCGGGTGCAATATAACAGAAGATAATCATGCTCAGAAATATTCGATGATAACATTGTTAGTTACGCAATGATAATCCATGATGCAAGCAGGTTATCCATATAAATATGACCATGCGCTCAAGGAGTGATAAAAAGATACATAAATAACAATCGTGCCACAATCGGGCGTCTGAGCGACACCACATAAAGGGCTTATAAATAAAAGAAAAAAATAGTGAATATCCAGGAGGTAGAACCATCCTAGGGATACACAATAACTCAAATGCATAAATGGTTAGTCCATAATCATAATCATAGTAACAGTCGTCATAGGTCACATGTCATGATCCATGTTTTGTTTCAGTAGTTCCTCCTCCGAAGACCGACACTAAGACCGACGCTTGACCCATCCTAGACTGTAGTCCTAACCCAGGGACATGGCTATTCGAATAGATTTAATCTCTGCAGAGGGTGTACTCTTTACCCACGTGTAGCGGATTCCTTTTGTCCATCGGGACTAATTCCGTCTACGGTCTTTTAATTTGAAAACACACCTGACCGCACACACTAGCCTAACTTACCGGTGTCTGGAATCACCCACGACACCCGTTAAGCCAAACTCTAAGTGGGGAGGCTGCAACCTCGACTAGCATGGGATAACAAAATTTATAACGCGCGCAAACTGGGGAAGCTACGGTCGACTTAGGAGGTTCAAGCATCACTTGTATGATTAGCAAAAAACAAGTATGGGGTTACTGGAACAAGACTCGATCTAAGGTCGACTTAGGAGGCTCAAGCATCACTTGTATGATTAGCATAACCAATATATTCCATAACAACAGTCGGAATCACCACCCGTCATGCCTCACCAAGCCATACCGGACTCCACCGTCCCGACGTGGAACTAGTGACAAGCTCGTGTCTACACAAGATAGCGATTTTCACGGCTTTCTTCCGTTAGGCATGGAGGGCATACGATGGGGATCACCGTCATGCATATTAATTTTTCACAGCAAGGAGTCTACATCATGCGCTCATGGGTATGATCATATCGTCACATATGAAAATGAATGCATCCATATCAAGGTGACGTTGTAATCGTATCAACGACACGCACAAGTATTGGACCAGGGTTTAAAAATGCTTGCCTTCAAGTACTGGAGAGGCATAGTGCATTCCAAATTTTTTGAAAGTTTTCTCCTTCTTCAAAATCCTATTTTAAAAGAATTTGGAAATCAACACATAGTTTCAAGACAGTACAAAAAAGTTGTCTGGAAAATTTTCAAATAAATTTGAAAATAGAGTAGACCAAATTTGAGGAACAACAGAAAAAGAATCAAGTCATTTGGACTTATATTTAAAAAGTTGTAGCCAGTCAAAGTTGTGTTTTTAAATAAAAACCAGAAAAGAAAACGATTCAGGGGAGAATACGCTTGCGAGACAAGGGAAACGTACTTCGGGGTTCTACGCTTCCACTTAAACCAGCGCGGGCCGGCGCTGGGTCACTGACAGTGGATCCCTTGGGCCCACTGGTCAGGTTTGACCAGTCGCCCGCGTCTTCTTCCACCTCTGTCCGAGCGGAGGCGGGGCTCCGGTGATCAACGCCGTCGATTGGTGGCTCCCCACGGCAGTCTGAGGGTAGGGATGGATTCGCCAGACTGGGGCGGTTCTCTCAGTAGTCGCCAGGTCGGCGAGGGTGGAGGGAGTCGCCGGCGGTGAGCTCTGTGGCGGAGGTGGCCTCGACTGGAATTGGGGGTCTCAGCTACGGTGGTCCCTGGACACAGCTGAGAGCATGGGCAGCTCCGCACGAGCAAGGGGAGTCTGGTGGTGGTGCTGGATGGACGAGGGAGGGTCTCACTGCTGCGAATGGAGCTGGGATGCGGCGGCGGCCGAACTGGCCGGAGACGAGAGAGATATCTCTTTCCCCATTGATTGTTGGCCACGGGAGTTCTAGAGAGATGGCTAGGGGTCGCCTGAGTGCTCGGACGAGCTCGGGGCCCCCTATATATAGCGCTCGAGGTCGGTTCCGCGGCGACCGAGGATAATCTCGTCGGCGAACCGTCATTCTGTTGCTGCAGGGCTACGTTGAGGCGGCGGGCGCTAGCGGACGGGTTCGTGGATAAGTTTGGACTGCTCCAGGGGGCAGCTGGTGCGCTGGAGTGGCTCGGGCGGCACCGTCCGTGGCAGGGACGCACTGTGGCCGCCGGCGTGCCGCCAAGGTCGACATGATGGTGGCGCTGTAGGGCGTCAGGGTGGCCCTGTGCAGTGGGAGGGACCAGAGCGTGTTGGGTGTGAGTGGAAGGAACCAGAACGAGCTCGGAGGATACAGCAGTGGGACGCGACGACGCGTGCGCACGCACGTGCAAAACGCTCGCTCTGTTCGCGCTCCGGGCATGCACGGCAACTGCTCGGCAAAATGCCAAGGCAAGTTAAAAGGCTTGGGTGGGGCTGGGGATTAACAGGTCTAGGATAGTGGTATCTAGGAGCTTAGTGGACAAGGCTGTTGGGTCAGTGGATCAAGTTTGTAATGCAAACTAAAAATTATGCCAAAGCTTGCTGTGCATACAAGGTGTTCGACAGAATGCCATGAGCATCAAAGCAACTCTTAGGGTGGCCAAAATCTTCAGACTAGTGCCTCTTTAGATGTAGGAGATGGTGACAAGGTTAGTTTGGCAAAACTAGAAACTTGAAAGTGTAAGTTTTTGAGAAAATCAATTCTGGACAGAAACAAAAAGGCATTATTGCATGGACCAAAAATGTTCCAAATGGTCCAATCTCCTGGACTTAAGGGTTTTGAATGAAGGACTACAAGTAGGAAAAAGCTCATGGCCAAAAGAGCAAGTTAACACCTGGCTACAGTAGAAAATGCCAATCTGGACAAGGGAGCAAAAGGGGATGTATTGCTCAACTTTTCCAAAGAACACCAAAGGATTTTTGCATAAAAGTGATGTAGAGACTTCATATGACATCCCAAAATTTTGGTGGAATTTTTAAATAAATCTATCAAAGGGTTGTAGCGCAGATAGAGCTTTAAAACTAATGAAAACTCACTTTAAGTGATAAAGCTCATGGGGAAATAATTATGCAAATAAATCCACTGATAAAAGAAATGTTTTTCTTGGGTAGGGCAAACAAGTCCAAATAACATATCTGAAAAGTTTTCACTAGGGCAAAACTCCATAAATTCAAAAGAAAAAGTGGTACTGAAACCAAAGAAAACCCAAAGAATGAAAGGTTTAAACTCCTGGTAAAACTTTTGATTTATAAATCAGGGTAAATTTTTTTTTGGGGTGTTACAACACTACCCCCCCCCTTAAGAAAGAAATCTCGTCCTCGAGATTTGCTAAGAATTGCCATGAAAGCTTTGCTCCTACGGTAACCAAGTGATATCTCCAAAAAAGATCATCTACTCATGCATGCTGCTACAGTGAATGAGCAATGAGTGGTGTAAACTGCAGTGTGAAATACTAGCACTACGTGGAAAAATCTACGGTCGGGGAAAACGAGATATTTCTACTCTGGGCTATAGTAAATTTAGAAATACAATTTTCTAAATTTCTAGAATACGCTGGTCGCACCCGAGAGCATAGTGCTCTCTCTGGCTGACTGGTGGGTCCGGGGCCCACTGTCAGTCTCTTCTTCTACCTCTAGCCCTCTCTTCTCCTTCTCTCTCATGCGCTTTCCTGCGCTTTCTCCACCGGCGACGTCTAGCGCCTAGGGCATCTAGGCCGTACTACGGTAGTGCGCGGCGTGCTAGCTGCCGGTGCAGCATGCACTCACCTCGCGGGCCAGCGTGCTGTCGGCACTGCTCGCGGATTCCCCTCCGAACACCGGCGGTCCAGCGACGGGTGGTGCTGGTGGACTCCGCTCACCGTACACCGATCTCGGGTTATAAAATGACCGAGGTGCTCCTTCTCCTTCCTCACACCTGGCCTCGCTTCTTCTTGTCCTTCCCTCTCCTCCATTTGTGTTTGCAGGAGCTCAGGACGAGGCTCTAATGGCGGAGGTGATGTCGAACTGGTGCATGATCCTAGTGTGTGGAGGGTTGGCGGCATTGCTGGGGCTATCCATGCTCTTGTGCACGATGATCCTTGATGGTCGTCATGATGCTGCTGCTCGAGTGCTAGCTATTCGCGGCGGCGGCGATCACGAGGATTAGGCGCTGGTGTCGGGTGCTAACGGGTGTTAGTGTACGGAAGGCAACTTGTGCCTGAATAAACTCCCACAAGTTTCTCCTCAGGAGGCTGTGGTGCGCTAGAGCGGTGATCAATTATATGTAACAGGTGTATGTGGATTTGCAACTTAGGGTACTGTGTGGAGTGGCCGGAGTTGTAAGTCTGTTGTTGCGGGCTGCGTGAGAAAATCTATGTCATGCAGAGATATATGTTGGAACAACTGAGGGGAAAACAATATCTCACTCTAGGTTTTACCGAGAGCGAAAATTAGTTAAACAAAAATTATCAGCAGTAAGAACTACCCTCATAAACAAAACAAAAACCGAGGTATACCGATAATTGTTGAAGAAGAAAGATGGGATGCCAACCGGGGCATCCCCAAGCTTAGATGCTTGAGTATCCTTGAAATATTTACATGGGGTGCCTTGGGCATCCCCAATCTTGAACTCTTGCCTCTCTTTATTCTTCTCATATTGATAGCTCCTCGATCTTTCAACACTTCATCCACACAAAACTTTAACAAAAACTTTGTGAGATCCGTTAGTATAATAAAGCAAATCACTACCATTAGGTACTGTTGCAAACTTATTCCAATTTCATATTAGCACTTTATCTACTGTATTCCAACTTCACCATGGTTCATACCCCCCGATACTACCCATAGATTCATCAAAATAAGCAATCAACACATAGAAAACAGAATCTGTCAAAAACACGACAATCTGTAGTAATCTGGAAGTTTAGTAAACCTCTATAACTCTAAAAAATTCTAAAAATATATGAAAATTTGAACAATTTGAACAAAAGTAATGTTCAAAAAGTTTGAGACCCATTTGACCTTCCAGTAAAAAATGTAAAATCACGCGCTACAGCCAAAGTTTCTGTTTTTGTTCGGCACATAGAAAACAAGCAATCTAATCATCCTAAAACCAAAGCTTGGCACATTATTTTTAAAATACAATGGATATATACAAGGGGATAATTATTTACAGAGAAACTTCCATGAAAAATTCAACATTGTTTCAGTGAGCATGAACACAAGTGCTCAAGGTCGATCCTCACTTCTTCAATGCATAACTTTCCAATCACTTCTCTTTTTGAAAAACTTTTTAGGCATAAGAGGCAAGTATTTTTTTCTGTATTTTCATTCTTTTAAAAAAAATATGTTTCACCCAAAACTAAATAGAAAAAAAGGAAAAACAAAATCTACTTAGTGAAGAAAGCAAACAAGCACACACGAGAATATCAACCGCACGCTATTGCTCCCCGCCAACGGCGCCAGAAAAGAGCTTGATGGTCCCCAAGTGCAGGGAATAATCGTAGCAATTCCTAATGGTGGAAGTGATAAGTATGGAGTGTCGAACCCACAAGGAGCTAAAGGTAAGATCAATATTCTCTCAAGTCCTATCTGCCATTGATACGACTCTATGTACACCGAACGTTTGCTTGCAACTAGAAACGAGAAATAAAACTACGTTGTGGGTATGAAGAGGATAACTTTACACGATATCGGAGAGCTAAAATATAAATGTGGGTGCTATTATCATAAAGTTAGAATGTATTACTAAATATTATAAATAGCGAGTGTGGAATAATGATGGATCGGTGTGCGGAATTGTCCTAGGCAATTGTTAACAAGACCGGTAGTCGTCATTGCAATTTCATATGAGGGAGAGGCATAAGCTAACATGCTTCCTCTTCTTGGATCATATGCACTTATGATTGGAACTCTAGCAAGCATTCGCAACTACTAAAGATCATTAAGGTAAAACCCAACCATAGCATTAAAGCATCAAGTCCCCGTTATCCCATACGCAACAATCCCCTTACTTGGGTTTATGCTTCTGTCACTCAAGCAACCCACCATAAGCAAATCATGAACGTATTGCAACACCCTACAACAGGAATCCCTCACGCTTGTGCGACACGGAGGGCACAATAGGACAGCACCAAAATAAAACATACAACTCGTACCAATCTAGATCATCAATCAACCCAAAGACAAAGGATATCTACTCAAAACATCATAGGATGGCAACACATCATTGGATCATAATATGTGGCATAAAGCACCATGTTCAAGTAGGGATTACAGCAGGGTGCGGGAGAGTGGACCGCGTAAAAGACATGAGGATGGTGATGATGATGGTGATGTTGATGAAGACGATCACCGCGGCGATGATTTCCCTCCCGATGGCTCTCCGGCGCCACCGAGAGAGAGGAGGAGAGGTCCTCCCCCTTGTGCTTCCTGCTCCATGGCCTCCCTTCCTAGATGGGGAGAGGTTCTCCCTCTGGTCCTTGGCCTTCATGGCGATGAAGGGCCCTACAGGATCCTCCTCCATGGCCTCCGGTGATGATGGCCCCCTCCGGCAGGGTGCCAGAGAGGGCCTAGATTGATTTCTCGTGGTTACAGAGGCTTGCGGCAGCGGAACTTCTGATCTAGTTTATTTTCTAGAGGTTTCTGTATTTATAGGAATTTTTGGCGTTGGTCTCACGTCCAGGGGGTCTCCAGGCTGTCCACGAGATAGGGGGGCGAGCCTGGGGGG
>LR738715.1:469785829-469832272 GCA_902687465.1 Secale cereale | reverse complement strand
TGGGCGCACCCCCACCCTCGTGGGCAGCCCGGAACTCTTCTGGCCCAACTCTTTCACTCCAGGGGCTTCTTTGGTCCATAAAAAATCATCAAAAATTGGCACGTCAATTCGACTCCGTTTGGTATTCCTTTTCTGTAAAATTCAAAAACAAGGAAAAACAAAAACTGGCACTAGGCTCTAGGTTAATAGGTTAGTACCAAAAATCATATAAAATAGCATATAAATGTATATAAAACATCTAAGATGGATAATATAATAGCATGAATACTTCATGAATTATAGATACGTTGGAGACGTATCAGCATGGGAGTGGGGAAAAGTGAGCAAAAGTTAATAGAGTGGGGATGAATGAGTAGAGCTAAGGAACCAGGGGCACAGAAATAAAAATCCCATCTAAAAAAGGTTTATATAATCGCCATGATAGGTCAAGTCAATCATTCTTTAATTTTTTATAGGAAAAAATATCCCATGAATACGTAGTAGGTTTATATAATCGCCATTACAGGTCAAGTCAATCATTCTTTAATTTTTTAGCACAAAAAATAACCCATAAAAACATAGTATACAAATTAGCAAAACAAGGATCCTAAGGTTTATATAATTGCAACTTCCCATAGGGTCACCCATCCTTGGACTACTCCAGCCTAGGCATGCTTAACTTCTGCGTTCTATTCGACTAGGCTAGCAGATGGGAAGCTGACCCTTGCCGATAAGAATTGCCTCCTTGCCATTAAGGCGTTTCACGCTGGTCACCCTATGGGACGTACTCCCTCCTATCACACGCATTTTGTGCTTTTAGAAACTGTGTGGTATATTTTATATTGACGGTGTGTCGCCCCTAGCCTTCAATGAGCACTAACACTGGTAGTGGAAAACAAAGGGAGAGGAGGCGGGAAAACGATGAGAGGAGTGGCGAGAAACGGTAGCCTGTTTTGAAAACCTAGTAGAGAAGAAAGCTCTGCAGGTGCTCTTGAAAGGGCTCAGGGTTGCCGTTCGATCTGGGAGCATCCAACAGTGCACATGTACGATACGTGGAGTTTGGGTTCCGGCCAATCAGAACACATGACACAGATCGCGCGCGCAGCAGGGGGGAGAATATCATATGGAAACTAACATTCGGTGGAAACCGGTGAAAACCACGAGAAAATGATGTTTTGAAGTTTAAATAAAATTGACAAAAATGTGGGATGTTAAGAGGATGATGTTTTATTGCCACACAAAATTTCAAGTTGAAACACATTACGAGATGTGAGCTATGAAAAAGACAAAATCAGCGTTGAATAGTGCCGAATAGTAGTGTCACTATTCAGGGTTGAATTTGTCTTTTTCATATCTCACATCTTGTAATGTTTTTTCAACTTGAAATTTTGTGTCGCAATAAAACATCACCTTCTTAATATCCCACATTTTATTCAGATTTTTATGAAACTTTAAAATATGGTTTCCATGAAGTTTTCATTTAATATCGTCTTTCGTGAGTGAACCCTGTGCTATTTGAAAACATTTCGTGAGAAGAATCTTGGTTTTTAAATCCTCGTAAATTCAAAACTAAGCCGAAAATCATGAAACCTGGCATGGTGTCACGGCATGGAACTTATATGTAAAGGTATTTTTTTTCGTCCATTGTGGCGCAAGTTTTATTACAAGCGTCTTACAAACCAGAGCTTCACTCAATGAAGCCTCATAGTTCCGATAGGGAAACATGCCCCCCTTGTGGGCGAAACATAATCACTGCCTCTTTTCGCCTTGTATTTTGTTCTACGGGCAACATGGAACGACATGATTTCCGTGCTGATATTTAGACTTATTCGGGGTTCGTTTGGCCTTTTTATACACTAATTGAGTTTCCTAGGCATTTAATGTCCACAATTCAAATCTGAACTTCAAATACAAACTCCATTTCACCAAAATGGCTAGAAAAATTATACATTTGTCGTTGGGTGCATATTTAGGTCCCATGCCAGGAATGGGAATGAATTACAACCGTACCCGCATCATGGCTCGTCCTCAAACATTTCGAATCTCGGTTTTTTATGTCCCCATAAATCCAAAACTCACCAGAAAGTCATCAAAGGTGGCACGGTGTCACGCAATGGCACATATATGTCGTGGTAAAAACATTGTCCAATTTGGGCCAAGCTTCATTACAAACCTCTTACAGAAACCAGAGCTTCTCTCAAAGAAGCCTCGTGGTTCCGATAGGGAAACATGTTCCCCTTGTGGGCGAAACGTAATCACTGCCTCTTTTCACCTTGTATTTACTTCCACGGGCAACATGGAACGACATGATATCCATGTTGCAATTTAAGCTTATTCACGGTTCGTTTGGCCTTTTGATACACTAATTGAGTTTCCTAGGCGTTTAATGTCCATAATTCAAATCTGAACTACAAATACATGCTCCAGTTCACTAAAATGGCTAGAAAAATTATACATGTGTCCTTGGGTGTATTTTTAGGTCCCATGCCAGGAATGGGAACGAATTACAACCGTATGGGTGTCCAGGCTCGTCCTCAAACATTTTGAATCTCGTTTTTTAAGTCCCCATGAATCTAAAACTCACTAGAAACTCATCAAAGGTGGCATGGTGTCACATCATGGTACATATATGTCATGGTAAAAACATTGTGAATTTGGGCCAAGCTTTATTACAAACCGGATCCTGTCGCAAGAACCCTCGTGGTTTCGATGGGGAAACTTCTCCCCTTGTGGGCCAAACGATAATCACTCCCTCTTCTAACCTCGTATTTTCTTCTACACGCGACACGGAACAACCGGAGATTCGCGCTGAACTTTGAAATTATTCAGGGTTCGTTTGTTCTTTTTTATTCATTAATTGACTTTTCTAGACATTTAATGTCCATAATTCAAATCCAAACTACAAATACATGCTCCAGTGCACCAAAATGGCTAGAAAAAACAAACATGTTTCCTTGGGGTGCGTGTTTAGGTCCCATGGAATGAATGTGAACGAATTCAACCATCACGCCGTCCTGGCTTGGCCATAAACATTGCGAATCTCGGTTTTTCAATCTCTGTAAATCCAAAACTCATCAGGAAATCATGAAACTTGGCATGGTGTCACTACGTGGTACATATAATTGTCCAATTTGGGCGAAGTTGTATTACAAGCCTCTTACAAACCGGGGCCTATCGCAACCCTCGTGGTTCTGGTAGGGAAACATGTCCCTCTTGTGGGCGAAACGATAACCGATGCCTCTTATCGCCTTGAACTTTGTTTTCTACAGGCAACATAGAATTACAGGAGTGTCGGACTGAAATTTGAAACTATTCAGGGTTCGTTTGGCCATTGTATATATATTACTAATTACTAAGTTTTCTACGCATTCAATGTAGTCCATAATTCAAATTTGAACTACAAGCACATGCTCCAGTGTAGAAAAATGGGTGAGAAATCGTACATGTGTCCTTGGGTGCATGTTTAGGTCTCATTTAAGGAATGGGAATGAATTACAAACTTGTCGTCGTCCTGAAACATTGAGAATGTCGGTTTTTAAATCCCAATAAATCAAAAACTCACCCAAAAAACAGGAGACTTGGCATGGTTTCATGACATGGCACATATATGTCGTGGTAAAAAATGTCCAGTTTGAGAAGAGGCGCACACGTTAGTAGCCAAGTCATTTTTGAAACAAAAAGCTGACACGTTAATATCGCAAACTGTTGTATTATATTAACCGTGTAAAAATTTAACCATACTCGATGGCGTGCGTGCATCTGTTTGATTAGACGGGACGAGCGCGAGAAGTCCGCTCTGCAGGCTCGACTGGACGCGTGTGAGCAGTCTGCCGTACATGATCGACGGGACGCGTGCATCCTATCCACCTCGCGGTCGCAGGCTCGACGTGACACATATGAGCAGCAAGGCCGCCCATGCTCACCGGGAAGCGAGCTCTTTGACCTCCATGCACCAGTCGCCGCCCGCCTCGCTCACAACTTCTCCATTAATGGGTTAATTAAAGCACCTGGACAGAGGGTGTTTGCTTGTTATCCCATGGCAGCATTTGCTTTGTTCGTGTTTTCAACTAGTATTCCACCCTAATTTAAATTGCCACATAGGGCAATGGATAATACGACCACAAATAAAAAGGCAATGAATAATATGACGACAAATTTACAATGGCGTAGATAATAATTATCTTACATATTCCGGATAATTTAAAATGCCACATGCGGCAAAGCCCGGAAGACATGTGGGGAAGAGAAGAAGGAAATTGTAGACAACGATCTGGGTCGCTACTGTCTCTACTCGTCGATGGATCGCTGGGCGACGACATCCTCTAGCTCCTTCAATTCCTCACGACTTTTCTTGAAAGCAGCTATGGATTCCTCCACCTCCTGCTCGCGATCGATCCAGAGCTTCCTCAAGTCACCCATCAGTTCTTCGACGACTGCTGTCAGTGTCATCCCCGAGGCAGTACTCTGCTCATGCAGCATCTTCTAGCCGGTGGCCTCCTCCCCCTTCTCGGTGAGTGCCTTGAGGAGCTTCGCATTGTCACCCATGAGTTGCTCGACGAGGCCGGTCGCCTTGTCAAACAAGGCATCGCTGATCTTGAGCAGCTTCATCAAGCCGTCGACCAGCTCCTGCTGAGTAGTGACGTCAGCGAGAATGTCGTCGTCGCCGGCGAAGGACTTCAGGAACGCCGGCTTGTCGCGATGGCCGATGCCCCGAATGCGCTTGTGGGAGCCCTCGCGTGCCCGTGAGAGCTCGTTTGAGGGTTCCGTGACGCTCCGGGACATCTCTGTTGCGGCTGTGGCATCACGGCGGGACGTCTCTAGTGCTTCTGCAGCCTTGGTCTTTGTTGCTTGGTTATATGTCCACCCTAAACTCCTCCTACCGGTCATGGCGGAACGACTTGACAGGAAAGACCTAGTTTTGTGGGTGATGAGAGAGGAATTGTGAAGTAATTTTCAAGTGGGTAGTTTTTATAGCCCGGTGCTAAGTGTGAACACATATTACTTTGATAGGTGTGAACTGATTTGCAATTACTTATTGTGTTGTAATATGCAATGTGACGAGAAACAAGGTCAAAATTTATTGATGGCAGAAGGTTGACCACGTGGTTTCTCGCCGTTGAGTCGACTTTTTTCCACGTATCACACACATCTTGTTAAGTTGAACCATTTCTGTTGTGTTCGCTAGTCGAACACGGTTCATCCGAGTGAACCATATGCCCTATATCACACACACCTTGATATGGCTAACCATTTCTGTTACACTCCCTGACAGCAAACAGTTCATCGAAGCGAACTGTATGCCGTATATCGCACACACATTGATCTGGCTGTCCGTTTCTGTTGTTCTGCCTCATCACAAACAATTCGAACAACTCAACCGTGTGCCCTGGATTGCACACGCAACTACAATCTGAACCGTGTTTGATGTATCATTCATCGCAAACATTTCACACCTTTTTTGACGGGTTTTTACATCCCGATTGTGATTAATGCATCGCACACAGTTTCGTCAAAGGGTCTCTGATCGTAGTGTCACTATAGCAGCAACCTGCAGTAGTGGAGGCAAAGAAAAGTATGAAGGAAAAAGGTATTAAAGCACAGGATGTTAAGAATTTACCACCTATTGAAGAAATACATGGATTGAATACACCACCTCCATTGGTGGTAGAGGTAAATTATTTATTAAAGTTTGATGAAGGTGATATCCCTTACAATAAACATCATAGTCAATGCCTTTATGAATTTGACAACTCTATTATAAAACAAGATAACTTCACAAATGTTATGAAACAATTGAAATATAATTCTGATATGATTGCACGCCTGAGTGACTTGCTATTTAGAATCTCTAATGATATTAGAGGTGTAGGAAAATATGCTTCTACGATTCAAACTCAGTTAGAACAAGTTGCTCAATCTTAGACAGAATTTCTAAATGAAATGAATAGTAATAGAAATGATTTTGCTGTTAGAGTAGCAACTAGAGGAGGCAAAATGACCTAGGAACCACTTTATCCTAAGGGACATCCCTAAAGAAATTTAACAAGGCTCTCAAAGAATTAATACTGATGCACCTAGTCCTTCTAAAAGAAAAAAGAAAAAGAAAAATGATAGGACTTTACATACCTCTAGTGAACCTGAGACAGAAAAACCTCCGGAAAATAATAATGATGTATCTGTCTCAGATGTTGAAACTCAATCTGGTAATGAACATTTATCTAGTGATAATGACAAGGATAATGCTGATGTTTCTAAAGACACTAAACCAAACGATGATAAAGAACCAGATAATGATATTGAGATAGAACCTGTTGTTGATCTTGATAACCCACAACCTAAAAATAAAAGATTTGCTAAAGAGACTTTGTGGCTAGAAAACATGGTAAAGAAAGAGAGCCATGGGTTCAGAAGCCCATGCCCTTTCCACCCAAACCAACTAAGAAAAAAGATGATGAAAAATTTGAACCCTTTGATGAAATGCTTAGTCCAATCTTTTTGCACACCCGCTTGACTGATATTTTAAAGATGGCCGCTTATGGAAAGTATATGAAAGACATCATCACTAATAAAAGAAAGATACCAGAAGCTGAAATCTCCATCGTGCTTGCTAATTATTCTTTTAAGGATGGAGTCCCCAAAAAACTCTGAGATCCAGGAATACCAGCTATACCTTGCTCCATCAAAAGAAATTATGTTAAAACTGCTTTGTGTGATCTAGGAGCTGGTGTTAGTGTTATGCCTTTATATTTATATGAAAGACTTGATTTGAATAAACTCACACATACTGAAATATCTTTGGAAATGGCTTACAAATCAACTGCCATACCTATCAGTATTTGTGAGGATGTGCCCGTTGTTGTTGCAAATGTTACTACTGAGTTTGTTATACTTGAGATGCCCGAGGACGAGAACATGTCGATTATTCTTGGTAGACCCTTTTTGAATACTACAGGGGCTATTATTGATTGCAATAAAAGCAAGGTTACTTTTCATATTAACGGTAATGAGCATACGGTGCACTTTCCGAAGAAACAATTCCAAGTGAATGGTATTAATGTTATTGAAAACTCTTTGACACTTACTATTGTAAGTTTTCAAATCCCTCTACCTACTGCCAAAAAGAAATATGAAATACTAATTGTAGGGGATGTGCATATCCCCTTTGAGGTAACTTGGTGTTTTACGAAAGTTCTTTGGTTTCATACTAATTAAAAGTGGTTATTAATAAGACCTGATCAACCTTATTAATGGATCGTTTTTGAGAGGTATGGAGTCGATGAATCTAGTAAGCACAACTCTCCATCCCTACTTTTTATTTTTTGTTTTTGTTAGTAAATAAAATAAAATGCCATGTCTATCTTGTTTCCTAGATTTTCCATGCAATAAAAAATGACCCAAAAATAAATGTGCTCAGAATGCCCTGAAAAATTAAAACGGTTTTTTCTGAATATTTGTGAAATTTTGGTACAAATAACAACAGAGGGGGTGCACCTGGTGACCACAACACACCAAGGTGCGCCAGCAAGCCTATGAGCGCCCTAGTTGGTCATGGTCCCCATGTGGTCCCCTCACTTATCTCCTCAGCCCATTCCATCGCCTACCTCCAGAAAAAAAAATCACCATAGCTCTCTCTCTCTCTCTCTCTCTCTCTCTCTCGTGTTCTTGCTCTCAAACCCGCAGATTTTGATCTCTTTACTCGAAGCCCCATTTCTGAAACTGTTTCGGGGGATTGCTACCTTGTATGTGACTCCCCCATTGCTCCAACTAGTTTTTCCTTTAGTGGATTATATGTTGAATAATTAGCTACTCTTGTTGTTGCTGTAGATGAGCTTGCATGTTGAATTCTTAGAGCTCTAAGTACTTTGAATGCTTGTTATGGCCTCTATGCATCCTTATGAGTAGTTGCTAACAATCTTACGAGGTTTTGTTTACAATAAAAATTGTGGCCTAATTTTTTTCCTATTTTTTATAGGAATAAGATGAGTTTCTTTAGGAAGTTTGCGTCTAAGAAAAATGCAAGGGAGTTATTGGGGAATCATCGGACAATGACCTCCATACTCAAAGAAGGGCAGAAGTGTGGCCGTGCGAATGACCACATATTCCCTTCATGGAAGGGGCAGGGATTCGGCAAGAGTTCGCGCAATTCACTGCAAAGGTCGGGCTAACAGACTTCATCGGAGCTGAGTGTGAACACTACAATCTCCTTACGAATTCCTTTGTGCAAAATTTTAATTTGTTAAGTAGGAATTATCCTACTGAGGTGTAGTTTAATTTATATGTTGAAACCCGTCAGATACCACTTAATGTCTTTTGTGATATATGCTTGGTCCCTTCTGATGGGGAAGTAAGAGAGCCTAGGCCTGCAGAGTTTGAGGACTTTTATCATACTCTGTCAGTGGGAGATGAGAGAGGAGTATTTAATGTCACAACCACTAGTCTGCAATTTCCTTGTGTGCATTACTTCGCTTTATTCATAGCCAAGTGTTTGACTGCTAAAGAGAAGGTCAGTTCACTCAGTGCTCCTGACCTCACTATTCTACGCCGCGCACTTCACAATGATAGAACATATAGTTTAGGGGCTATTATTGCATGTCGTCTGCACCTTAATAAAAACAAGGGCAAAATTTATGGTGGTATTTATGCTACTCACTTAGCGAGTCGCTTTAATATTCAGATACGCCAGCATGCTTATCCTTTGACCCGAGTCTATCTAGATTACCAGGCGATGGTAGCTCAATATTTCACTAGCGATGTTGATCCTCTTCATAAAATACTTTATAACTTGGTTTCAGTGTGAATTATCATGATGTTATCCCGTTGCCTGCACCTGATTTGTTTGATTCTATTGTCAGGAACGGATACAAGATCATGCCCGATGACATTGTTGCTTACCGGAACAACCAAACAGTCGCTGAGAAGGAGCCTCGGGAGTGGGATGCCTAGGTACCCACACCACAACACATCAATGTAGGACCGGATGGCTATTACGAGTGATGATTGCCAATCTAGGCCGAAAGCCTAAGCTTGGGGGAGTATATATTTCCACCGACATTACATTTATGTTCACGCATTTCATCCCAGTTGTCGGTGTCCACACTTTTTCATTGTATTCTCCATCCTAGATTTATTTGTATCGCTTTCTTTTCGTGTGTTTGAAAAAAAACTTTGAGAAAACCCAAAAATATTCCTTGCTTCTTTTTGGTTTTTCTTTCTAGCTTAATTAGTTGTAGTATTAAAAGAAAACCCAAAAAGATTTCTCGTTTCTTCCTTTGCTTGTTGGGAGTTCTCCCGTGTAAACAATTTTCTCCCTTTTTATGTTATTTTTCTTTATTTAATTTGCTCTCTTCAAGAAAAACTAAAAACTCCAAAAACATTTCTGTGCAGTTCTTTGAAATTCTTTTCTGGTTTTCGAGTCATACCAAGGAGAAGACCACGATGAAAATGTTGAGTGGCTCTCATATGCATTATCATTTACCTAACAAAGAGCCCGAATTGCCTTGTCTTCTCCTTGTTGAATAAAATGTTTGCATATTCCAGCTTACTCCACATCACTCTTGCAATATTATTATTTTCATATCATTCGTTGTCGCAGGGAGAGACAAGTACGAATTCAACTTGTTCTGTTTTTGTATATATGTTTAACCTAGTATCCATGATTCAACATATTATGATCAAACATGTTTGCAATGACAATTAGAGATTATAGTTTCTCATGCCATGCCGAAGTAGCTAGCGGTTGATAATCACTTATCTTAGATGACAATATTGTGTTAAAATGATTGTGATGTCGTATGATGGTATGGTATCCTCCTCTGAATATTTCAAGTGGCTTGACTTGGCACTTGTTCATGCATGTAGTTGAATCAAAACCAACATAGCCTCTATGATATTTATGTTCATGGTGCCCATATCCTACTCATGCTAGTATTCAATGTTCATTATGCGTAATGTATGTTCATGACCGTTTTTGCTCTCTAGTTGGCCGCTTCCCAACCTATTCGCTTGCCTTCGCCTGTACTAAGTGAAAATACTGCGGGTGCATGAAATCTCAAAACCCAAGTCATCCCATATGAGTCCACCATATCTACCTATATGCGGTATTACCCTGCCGTTTTAAGTAAATTTGCACGTGCCACCTCTAAATTTCAAATGAACATTGTTTTTGTGTGCCTGGATTGTTCATAGAGCAAAAGGGGGTAGTCGGTATCTTCCATGCTAATCGGGTTATTCTCATGATGAGTGTTTATTCACTTGTCCTTGCACGAGACGGGAGGTAATAGGGATTCCCAGTCCCGAAATAAAAAAATAATAAAAAAAATCAAACAAAACTCCCATGGAGTAAACCTTTACTTCTACTGCTTGGGAACAGCAACTAACGTGTTTAGCATGGAAGATATTGATAGCTCTTTGTCGTGAAGTAAACAGGAAAGGTGCATTTCCCAAAATTTCATTTATCTCTAATTTAAGCTTCGAGCTCTGGCACCTCTGCAAATCCTTGCTTCCCTCTACGAAGGGACTATCTATTTAATTTTAGGACAATGATAACTGCCACGCGTGTGGGCGTTAAGGGGTCTCCCCACACGTTTTGTGTGGTGTCTAAGAGGACCAGCCCACACGTCTATGTGTGGGCAAAACAACTAGATCCCACACGCCTCTTTTTTTCCTTGCGGTCCCTATCACACGCCTACGTGTGGGCACAATGCATAATGCCCACACGACCTCTCTCAGCAACCTACCTCACGGTCCCGCATGCCCTGCGTGATAGTCACCATGCGTCCCCGTAGTTGCCATGGTCCGGACCCTCTTCAATGTCCGTTTAACTGCAGTTGCCATGTCGCTGAACTACAGTTGCCATGTCGGACAACTACAGTTGCCATGGTTTCTCAACTGCAGTTGTCATCTCTGGTCAAGTGCCAGATACCATTTTGGACAACTGCAGGTGTTGCCTTGTATGGTCTGTTTTACTATAGTTGCCATGATTTGAAAACTTTAAAGGTTGCCACCTACTAACACTAAGCAGTTGCCATGTATGGTTTGGTTTACTACAGTTGCCATGATTTGAAAACCTTAGGAGTTTTCACCTACTAACACTAGGCAGTTGCCGTGCGCTACAAAGAGACATGGCAAAACAACATGTTCGGGTAAAAGAGAGAGTTGCCATCTCCTTACAAGCACACTAGGGCAGTTGCCATGTACCCTGCAAAACACATGGCACCTGACATGTTCGGGTAAAAAAAGAGAGAGTTGCCATCTGCTACACTAGTGCAGTTGCCATGTACACTTCAAAACGCATGGCAACTAGCAGCTTGGGTGTGGGAGAGGAGACAGACATGTGGGCGAGATGGCAAATGCCCACATACTAGCCCTTATGCGTGAGTGAAAACTGGCGTGTGGGCGAACTGCTAAACGCCCACTCACCGGCCCCTCCATGTGGTGAAACGGACGTGTGGGCGACCAGGTGAATGCCCACACACCAGCCGAGTCCTACGTGGCACCACAATCATGCCAAGATTCGTGCACCCACAAACGAACGCGGATCCACGCGTGTGGGCGAGATGCAAACGCCCACACGTGTGGGCGTTAGTGTTTCCGTAATTTTATGTTGTGTCATCACCTTCTCAAACAAGCGCCGGATCTTAGAACACTATTGTCATCCTTATGCATTGTGTGTAGTTAATGTTGAATGCAGCACGACTGGATCTTTTCTATCATGAATTACAATAGTTAGTCGCTGCTTGGACTTTGGAGGTGCTCTGCATTTACGTTATGTGGTCTCAGAAAGGGCTCGCGTGATACCATTATTGTCATATTATATCATGGTTGCCTTAACAAAGTGTTGTTGATTGAGATATCTTATTATTGCTCTCTAGTTGCTTATGCTATTGATATGAGTTAATATTGTTTTTAAGAGTTATTGTTGACATGGTTATTGGTGATCTTTGCTGAAAACCTGGGTGCTACTCAAGCTTCTTTATGTAAACAAGAGCAAAAGAGTTTGTAAAAGTTTTTCTTTTTCACTTTCAGTTTATCAACCAAATTGTTTAAGGACAATCAAAGGTTTAAGCTTGGGGGAGTTGATATGTCTCCGTCGTATATACTTTTCCTAACACTTTTATTCTTGTTTTGGACTCTAATTTGCATGATTTGAATGAAACTAACCCGAACTGACGTTGTTTTCAGCAGAACTACCATGGTGTTTTTTTTTGTCCAGAAATGAAAATTCTCGGAATGGAACGAAACTTTTTGCGGAATTGTTTTGCAATAAAAGAAAAATACTCGAGCCAAGAACCATTGGAGGGGGGACCTGGTTGAGCACAACCCACGAGGGCGCGCCACCCCCTTCAGGCACGCCCAGGTGGGTCGTGCCCACCTGTTGGCCCCGCTTACCCTACCTCCGACTCCTTAAATACCTATATTTCCAAAAAAACAAGGAGGAAGAATTATCGCGTTTCTCGATACGGAGTCGCCTCCACCTCCTGTTCTTCGTCGGGAGGCCAGATCGGGAGTCCGTTTGGGGTTCCGGAGAGGGGGATCTTCGATCTTCATGATCACCAACCCTCCTTCATCACCAATTCCATGATGCTCCCTAGCGGGAGTGAGTAATTCCTCTGTAGGCTCACTGGTCGGTGAGGAGCTGGATGACATTTATCATGTAATCGAGTTAGTTTTATTACGGCTTGATCCCTAGTATCCATTATGTTCTGAGATTGATGTTGTTATGACTTTTCCATGCTTAATGCTTGACACTTTGGGCCCGGGTGCCATGATTTCAGATTTGAACTGTTTATTTTATCACCATTATATCTATGTTCTAGATCTGATATTGCAATGTATATTCACCTATTACGTGTTATGACCCGCAAACCCCTTTGTGACAGTAATTGGGATACTTTCCGGTGATGACCGTGGTTTGAGGAGTTCATGTATTCACTATGTGTTAATGCTTTGTTCCCATTCTCTACTAAAAGGAGGCCTTAATATCCTTAGTTTCCTTATGGACCCCACTGCCATGAGACGGTAGAACAAAAGATGTCATACAAGTTCTTTCCATAAGCACGATGACTATTTACGGAATACATGCCTACATTATATTTATGAACTAGAGCTAGTTTTATATCTCCCTAGGTTATGCCTATTATATGATGAATATCATCCAACGAGTTCACCGATCCAATGCCTACGAATTTCCTATATATTGTTCTTGCTAAGTCACTACTCTGCTGTTAGTGTTACAACTGATACAAAATCATTGCCATCACTATTACCATTACTATTGCTACTACTATTACCATCAAAACTATCATACTACTATGCTACTTATCACCTTGCTGCAGATATTTAATCTCCAGGTGTGGCTGAATTGACAACTCACTTGCTAATACTTGCAAATATTCTTTGGCTCCGCTTGTGTTGAACCTATAAATATTGGTTGAATACTCTACCCTCGAAAACTGTTGCGATCCCCTATACTTGTGGGTTATCACCCGCATCGTTGAGGAGGAGCTGGCGGAGGAGGAGGAGGGAGAGGAGCAGCAGCCGACTCCGATGGATTTAAGATTTCTAGTATGAGGTATCCGAATGTAGATGAGAAATTTGAGGTTTCGTCGTCCAGTGTCCAACTATAGATGCAGCAAGCTGCTACATAACACATGTTTTCTATTCTAATTCCATCATTTTCTTTTTCTTTTTTCAATTAATCCCGTCTTCTTCGTCGGCGAGCTCGCTGAGCTCAGCGACCAGGACCAGATGATGGACGAGGCTTCCGACCAGGAGCCGGTGCCACCTCTCGTGCCGGTTCATGATGTCTTCACCATAGAGCAGGTGTCGTTGCACTTCCTTGCCGTAATGGTGGAAGATCTGCCAGCGTCGCTGGTCTCGGCATTCCAGCAAGCATGGGAGGAGCGGTGCTACAACCTCCATCTCCTCAATGAGCGCCGACACACGGAGGGAGAAATCACCGGCTAACATGCGAACGATAGTGCCATCGTGGACATACTAGTCGATGATCCTGGCTTCGTGGATGAGCCGCGGGCGTTGTATCAGACCATCCGTATGGCCCGCGAGGCCCTCTCCGCCGTCCTTCGAGTTGGTGAGCTCTCTGTTGCGCCGCCATCTCGCGTCGTCAACATGGTAAACGAACATGAGGAATCAGGGGATGACTTTATGTGGAGAAAATGACAGTACGGACCAGCCAGGTCCATAGACGTACGTACGCAAGTGTCTCCTTATTACAACTATAAAAAATAGTTCGTCCAATTCACATCTAGATGTTTTCTAAGGATGTCACATCTAAGTTCCCATAAATAACGCAACAATAAGGAACAAAAAAACTGAGACAAAAGAAAATAGACCACAAACATAGTGGACATCGGGTTAGATGTGACATAACTATGTCACACCAAGATGTGTCCTAGACAGACCCAATATTGTTTTGCTTCATCCTGATTTCATGACATCACGGTCGCACACAATTGTCAACCTATATGGTGAATAAACGAGAAAATTGCACAAGGAGCGGCCGGCAGTTGGGACAACAGCTCGAGCAGTATTTGTTTTTTGAGGTGTTTGGAGAGTTTTCATGAGCGATGTTTTTTTGTTCAGAGGAGCAAGGTATTAATTGGGTGGGTTGTGGCCCATCTAGCCCAGGCTATTATTTTATGTGGACCTAATATACAACCCAGATATTAATTTTCAAGGTGAAAATTGCTTACCCAGGCCCAGCTATACTTTTTTGAGGAATACCCAACCCATGCCAACTTATTATTCTCCAGCCAACAGGGCTGGAAATCTTTCCTACAAGGGATGCATTAGGCTTGCCAAGAAAATGGGTGTAAAAAATAATGCTGTAATTATAAATAATGTGTTGTAAATATAAAAAAAATGCTCCGAACAGGTAACTAGTTTTAGTATTATATTTTTGTAGATTTTTTGACAAAACCTCGTTAGAGGGAGGGCAGCTCCGGCGTTGCATTTTGTTGGATTTTTAAAATTATAAATTCATAAATTGTTGCAAGCAAAATTACGTTGAATTTTTACCTAGTATAAATTTAATTTGAAATTAGATTTAATATGGGTCAAAATTTTGGGATAAATAATATATACGATCCCATCAAAATGTGGGAAATTTGGTTCAAATTATAAACCATTGTACTGGCTAGAAATATGGGTTGTAGTGTTAACAAACAGTAAATGGGTTGAAGTTCTATTAGAATTAAGAAATGGGCTTTAAATTATTAGAAATCGCAAATGGGCTATATGCTCTCTGCCATAGATGTGATGATCACTTGTGGGCGTACAAAGTTCATGCGCACACAACCATAAGAAAACAAAATTGAGGCGTACGCAAGTCTTTTTCACCTTATTATCAACAGACGATTCTAGCATTAGTGGACGTTGGTTGTTCATCCAACGGCTGTCGTGCTTCTTCAATCTCAGATATTCTTACTTCAGCTACACAAACTACTGCCGGCGGTACCGCCTGCTACCGCCTCCCATGGTCGGTTGTGCTCCTGTGCAAGCCTCACTGGCCCGGCCTACTCCCATCGCCGTCCAGGCCATTTCTCTATTCTCCAACACCTCCTGTTATTCTCTGGTGATGGAAGCCTCACACAGTAGCAGTACCAGTGAACCCTCGTACTACCCCCATGTGGACATCCACTATTGCATCCTCGCCGACTGTGGGTCGTTCCCTTCCCAGGCATCGTTATCATCCACCGCATTAGTTTTATCGGGGTGGCGTGGTCAACTTTGTCAACGAACGATAGCCATTGGAAGAGGGATGTACGTGGAGTTGCTGACAGTAGGCACGACAATCTGTCGGCCCCGATATGGATGAAGTTGTTAGATTCCTTAGATGCTTTCCTTGCACGGAGAAGCTATACTTTGAGGTGATGCTCCTTTCTTGTTAATTGTAAACCACAACGGAGCTCAATTTTTTTTGTTACTTTTCCCCATGATTAAAATGACAAATGTAGAATGATACCTAAATGAAATTTTGAGGATTTCAATACATATACTTTTTGAGATGCTAAAGTTGTACGTGTTTTTTCCTTCGCCCGACATGCTTTCATGATAAAAGTTTATCATGAAAAATTTAAGGCGGCATTTCACTCTATTCGTGTATTTTAGAAATCCTACAAATCAAAGAGGCCCGAAGTGTTCAAATCTACAGCTAGGAACTAATATGTTGTCTACTAGCAAGCCCGAAAGGTGGAAAATGATGGGGAATATAACAATCCCATTGAATGCCTTGATCTTCATCTCACAAAAATTATTTTTAATGAGTACCGAGGCACCACACTAGAAATTAAATCCGCCAGTTCTTTGTTGAGAAAGCAAGTTTGCTCAAGGTAATGAGGTTTGCCCTATATTTAGTGTGCAGAAGTGAATGGATTGATAAAGAGCGCATGTGTGTTCAACCGAATGGAAAAGGCTCTGCAGTAACTGAATTTCAGTTTGTAACTTCATATGACAGATTATTCGGAAGTCACTATATTGAGCCACTATATGACTTCTCGGTGGCTGATCCTTCCGCAGAAATAATGCATGCAAAAGATTCCGAAGAAGATGAATTATATGTGTCTCAATAGTTTGAACCTTGTAATGCTGGAATTTGAACCTTGCAATATTTATGGTATTCATTATATAACGTAATTGGATGTTTAATTTGGTTTTGCAATCATGTCTTGTTATAAGTATATATATGTTCTTCTTCTGTACACAAAGCATAGATGTTGTGCAGACAGAGCATATCACATCGCACACGGACCACACTAGGGAACGCGTCGGTGATGAATTCATCAATCACAAACGGTTGTATACCAGCAAGCATTTGCCCACAACACACGTGGCTTATTCCATCACAAACAGCTCAGATGGACCAACTGTATGTCATCTATCAAAAATTGTCAAAAAGTAATGCGGTAGACCTTCTTTAACATGTGTTAAAAAAACAAAAACAAAATCAAAACAAGGACCTCGAGGTTAATTTAAGTGATGGGATGGATCATAGAGGTCATTTAATTTGACATCTATGATCAATCCTATCAGTTAATTTAACATGAAGACAACTTTCCATCCAGTCACCCATCTGATGGCTGCTCCAGCCTGAGCACACTTAACTTGGGAGTTCTCTTAGATGAGCTATTGGTGGAACAGCCGGTCCTTGCTGATATGGGATGCCTCTTCACATCCTTATGGCGTACCCGGATGACCGCCCATATCCCAATGACCAATAGATGTTGTCTAGATGGAGCATATCACATCACACATGGACCACACTAGGGAACCCGTCGGTCATGAATTCATCAATTGCAAACAGTTGTATACTAGCAATCATTTTCCTACAACACACATGGCTTATTCCATCACAATTAGATGTATCAACTGTATATCATGTATCGCACACGCAACTCTAATCTGATTCGTGCTTGATGTATCCGCCATCGCTCACACAGTTCGTCTTATTTTCTAACACAAACAGCTAAGATGTATCAACTGTATGTCACGTATCGCACACGCAACTCTAATCTGATTCATGCTTGATGTATCCGCCATCGCTCACACAGTTCGTCTTATTTTCTACATATCACTATGCCAGCCTCGGCTCGCGTCCCTCGGCGCACTCTACTCGTCGTCAGGCCCCACGGTGCACTCTGCTCGTGTACCTCCACGTGCTCGCCTTGTGGACAACTTTTCCTTGTGTCTTCAACAGCTATATTCATATATATGGTTGCTCACCGTTGAGGCACCGTGGAGCGCTCTGCTCGCGTCCCTATATGCGCGCTCTGCCAGCGGTTGGGGCCTGGGCATGATCATGTTGGGGGTACCATATGCATGCGGTTGCATCGTGCGTGTCGCCACGATGCAGTTACGTATGGCATGATGGAGTTAAGCGCTGCAAATTAGAACTTCCATCTGGGCGTGCGGATATTCCAGGCTGTCCGGCTTCCCCATTAATTCCCGCAGCCATTATAACCTTAGTCTCCTCAAACTTTCAATCTCGCCCCACAACACAACTAGCACACCCACAAATGACACATACAGAGATGGGAAATCTAGCGGCGCTCCAATGGAGTTCGGCGAGCACAAAGTACACCATCGACCCGGTCGTGGTGGAGGACTACATGAACACCGTGGAGCAGTTGCTTGATCAAGACAAGTACAAGGTGCCATGCATCGACCTACAGTACATCGGCATTCATCCTAGCAAAGATCAGGATGTTGCCGTTGCACAGTTGTGTGTGGGCCATCATGTCCTCATCTTCCACTACTCCATGGCCACAGTGCCTTGTGACTATTTCGCCAGGTTTGTCAACAACACCGACTACAAATTTGCTACGGTGGAAACCACCAACAATGTAAAGGCGCTCAAGGTTATGATTTTAGCCTGTAAGAACCTTGTCAAAATATGTGACCACGATAGGGTCTGGGGCAACACGAAGGACTCCCTAGTTGAACTCGCCTCGGCCATCATCGACCCCTACTACGAAAAGATGAAGCGATATTCCAAGAGAATAAATACCATACCTGGCACGGGGCCTGGACGCAACAACTGGATGAACCTCACCTTGGGTTCACAGCCAAGAGCATGTACACATGCTATGTGATGCACAGGCGGATCGTTGACCTGAGGAAGTGCCTCGTTACCAAAATCGACGAGGCCGGAGCGAGCCACAAGCAAAGCAGTAGCGGCAAGCGTCAGAAGAAGATGATGATGATCAGATGATCGTTTATACTAGATAATAATGCATGTAATATATACTCCCTCCGTTCCTAAATATTTGTCTTTCTAGGCATTTCAACAAATGACTACATACGAAGCAAAATGAATGAATCTACACTCTAAAACATGTCTACATGCATCCGTATGTTGTAACCATTTGAAATGTCTAGAAAGACAAATATTTAGGAACGGAGGGAGTAGTTTACTATGGTGTGTGGAAATGTCATGTGTGTAGTAGCCACCTATGTAATTATGCATGTAATAGTTCACTTTGGTGTGTGCAAATGTCATGTGTGTATTAGCCACCTATGTAATTGGATGTTTAATTTGGTTATGAAACCATGTACTTATAAGTGTGTAGGTGTGTGTATGTATGTTGTTGTTATGTATGCAATCCCATCGCACAACACACACGTCTTATTATCAACAATCGTCTGTGTTATTATCGGTCTTCACACACATTTCTGATTACAGACCTGTTTGCCGCGTATCATACACATCTTGTTAAGTTGAACCGTTTTTATTCTCTTGGCTGAATGTAAACAGTTCTTCTGAGTGAACTGTTTGCCCTCTATCACACACAACTTGATCTGGCTGGACGTTCCTTTTGTGTTGCCTAATCACAAACATACAGTTCATCCATGTGAACTGTATGTCGTATATCGCGCACACCTTCATCTGGCTGCCCGTTTCTATGTTTGTGCCTCATCACAAATAGTTCATTGTACTAAACTGTATGCCCCACATCACACATGCTACTAAAATACAAACTGTGTTTGATGTATCCGCCATCACAAACGTTTTGCATCTTTTTTTACTATTTTTCTACATCACCGTTTGCGATTATTGTATCACACACAGTTTCGTAGAAGGGTCTCTGATTGTAGTGTCACGTTAGCAGCATCCTGCAGTTGCAAGTAGAGAATGAATCTCTCGGGATCAATTAACAGCCAAGGATCGACCACTCGGGTTCATTAACATAGCTAGTGCAATCGTTCGGGTTCAGTAAGGGAACGCCTCACTCGGTTTCCAATGCCTCGCACACACACATACATATACGAGAGAAACGCGCAAAACTCCGTGCATCACTCCGCCCCGACCACCCATTGTAACCGGGAACTCCCCGACATTTTCCTCGCCTACGCTTATACCATGATTTTTCCGTCATGGACGGCCCAAAGAATGTCATGGAGGTGCATCTCCGGCCCGCCCAGGACGAATATCCCATTTTCTGTTATGTATTTTTCATAGAAGTAGGAGCCCACCACATGTATGATGATACCTGGTTTTGTCATAGTAATCGTCATAGAAGTGTCATAAGCATGGCATAAAAAATCGTTCGCGCCAAAATGTCACGGATGTTTCTTTTTTGTAGTGGCATGTCTCCGTATAAAATGATTTATGGAAAAGCATATCAGTTACCTCTTGAACTAGAACACAAAGCTTATTGGAAAATTGAAGAGCTCAACTATGATTTTAAACTTGCGGGTCAAAAGAGGCTATTTGACATTAGTTCACTTGATGAATGAAGAACCCAAGCCTATGAAAATGCCAAGTTATTTAAACGAAGTTAAAAGGTGGCATGACAAAGTTATTTAAATGCAAAAGTGCGAATTTAATGTAGGTGACCAACTCTTGCTATACAATTCTCATTTAAGATTATTTGCAAGGAAACTTCTGTCTAAATGGGAAGGACCTTGCATTATGAAGGAGGTATATCGTTCAGGTGCCATCAAGATCAACAACGCTGAAGGCAATAAGCCGTGGGTGGTAAACGGGAAAAGAATCAAACATTATATTTTAGGTACTCCCATAAATGTTGAAACTAATATTATTCAGATCATAACACCGGAGGAGTACATAAGCGAAACTTTCCAGCATGCTATAAAACTCTGAAAAGGAATAGGTATGTGATACGGTAAGTAAACTGACTCCAAAAGTTATCAAAATGCAATTTTACTCCGTTTTGGAATATTTAAAAACTAGGAATATACAAAGTAGTCCGAAAAGTGCACGAGGAGGCGATAAACCGCGGGGACGCGCCCTACCCCCCTAGGCGTGCCTCCCTAGCTTGTGGCCATCTCGTGTGCGATCCGGACTCCTAGAATACTTGTTTTGCATGGTAAGAATTCATTATATAATATTCCGAAGGTTTTGACCACCGTATCATGGCAATATCCTATGTTCTTGTTTTGAGCTATTTTTCTGACAGATCTAGATCGCCATGACGTCCCCAAGTGGATCCAGGGTCAAGTTCTATGAGAAGGTCATAAACCCCTACCTCTCGGAGGTGATGAAACACCCTCAAACAATTGAGCTGCATGAGTGGGTGCGTCACATCTAGGATGTTCAAGGGCCAAGGAGGACCGGAAGCTTGGAGGCCAGGCTTGAAGCGTTCGAGCAGGAGGTCTTGAAGTGCCAAGGGATGGTGGAACAAGGACTCAACGCCAACCACTCCATGATAACGGAATTTATCCTTGGTCACAAGCTGGACACCAAAGATATTGGAAATGCTATCTTCAAACTTCATGAGAAAAATGAGCATCTCCAATCCCAGATCTATGACCCGCAAAACCAAAATTGCGAGTATAAGTGTAGATTTAAGTAGATGAGTTTTGCTATAGATTTGAGAATTTCGGAGACTCGTTCATCCTTTTACGATGGTGCGCCTATGCCCTAGAAGGCGGAGGAGAAGCCTCCCACATCATCAATCTCATCATCACCACCACCAAAGGAGACTTGAGTACATGGGTATGGGCACTCGCCTTGGCTTGTGCCAAGCTTGGGGTAGGTGCCCAATTACTGTACCACCACCATACCTTTATCTTTATCTTTTATCTGAGTTCGATCCTTTGGTTATATCTTAATCTAGTAGAATAAAAGTTTGAGCATGAACTAGTCTTTAGATTTTGTTTAGTGATCTATCTATGTAATCGAGTATATGAGTTATATAATAAAGATTATTTTTGAGTTGAGGGCATTGCTTTCGTGCTTTGATCTTAGGAAAGAAAGAAAATAAAATAAAAATAGATTATACAATAATCGTATGGGGAGTGATGATTTCACATATAAAGAGTAAGCTACATGAAACTTGTTGAGAGTTGACAAACATAGTTTTGGTCATTGTTGAAATTAAAAGGAAGTAAAAAGAAAGAGAGGTTTCACATATAAATATACTATCTTGGACATATTTTGTGATTGTGAGTACTCATTAAAATATTATATGCTAAAAGCTTGACATTGGACAAGAAAGACAATGTAATGTGTTATGTTCCTTTATATCTGAATAGAAGTTATATATTGTCATAGATCCTCTAATGTGTTCGGCTTGCTTTTCTCTCCTATGCTAGCCAAAATTTTGTGCACCAAGTAGGGATACTACTCGTGCATCCAAAAAACCTTCAACCTAGTTTTGCCATGAGAGTCAACCATATATACATATGGATTGAGTAAGATCCTTAAATTAAGTTGTCATCGGTGCGAGCAATAAAAATTGCTCTCCAAATATGTACTATCTTTTAGTGCGAGGAAAAATAAGCTTTGTACGATCTTGTGATTGGGAAGAAATAAAAGCGATGGACTGCATAATAAAGGTCTCCATCACAAGTGGCGATTCAAAGTGACGTTCCTTTGCATTAAGATTTCGTGCATTCAACCAAAAAGCGCATGACAACCTCTGCCTCCATCTGGGAAGGGCCTATCTTTTATTTTAATGTCCACCTAAACACCATTGTCATGGTTATCTTCACCCTTCCTTCTACTTTTCTCTTTTGGCAAGCATAATATGTTGGATATATATATATATATATATATATATATATATATATATATATATATATATATATCCATGTGGATGTATACTATCATAAAGTATTATTCTTGACATTACCCTTGAGATAAATCGTTGGGATGCGAAACTATAAGCCCCTATCTTCCTACGTGTTCGATTGAAGCTTTGATCTCATAAGTATCGCGTGGGTGTGACCAATTATGCAAGATTAAAAGATGGTTGAGTATGTGAACTTGCTATATAAAAGCTCTTGCATTGACTCTTTCCGGCGTTATGATAATTGCAATTGCCTCAATGACTGAAATCACAGTTTGTTAGTTTTCAATAAGGTTTGTCATTTATACTTTACTTTGTGAATGAATTATCACTTTGGTATAAGAAGTTATATGACAAGATATATTGTTGTTCGAAAGATGATCATGATGCCCTCATGCCCGTATTTTATTCTATCGACACCTCTATCTCTAAACATGTGGTCATGATTATCGATTTCGGCTTTCGCTTGAGACAAGCAAGGTCTAATATTGGTTGAGTTGATATGTCCATTTTGTGTCATGTTTTTATGTTGATATTTATTGCATTATGGACTGTTACTTCACATTATGGTACACTACTTATGCCTTTTCTCTCTTATTTTACAAGATTTACATGAAGAGGGAGAATGCCGGCAGATGGAATTCTGGACTGGAAAGGAGAAAATCTGAGACACCTATTCTGCACAACTCCAAATGTCCTGAAATTTTATAGAGAAGTATTTTGGAATACATACTGGACGAAGAAATATTAGAGGGGACCCACCAGGTGGCCACAAGCCTAGGAGCGCGCCCCCAGGGCTTGTGCCCCCATGCCATCATCCGACGCCCATCTTCTGCTATATGAAGGCTTTTAACCTAGAAAAATTCAGAAGGGAGCTTTCAGGATAAAGCGCCACCGTCTCGAGGTGGAACATGGCAGAAGCAATCTATGGCTCTGGCAGAACTGTTCTGCCGGGGAAACTTCCCTCCGGGAGGGGGAAATCGAAGCCATCGTCATCACCAATGATCCTATCATCGAGGAAGGGTCAATCTTCATCAACATCTTCACCAGCAACATCTCCTCTCAAATCCTAGCTGGTCTCTTGTATTCAATCTTTGCCTCAAAACCTCAGATTGGTACTTGTGGGTTGCTAGTAGTGTTGATTACTCCTTGTAGTTGATGCTAGTTGATTTATTTGGTGGAAGATCATATGTTCAGATCCTTGATGCTATCAAATGCCCCTCCGATTATGAAAATGAAAATGCTTTGTGAGTAGTTACGCTTGTTCTTAGGGACATGGGAGAAGTCTTGTTACAAGTAATCATGTGAATTTGGTATTCATTCGATATTTTGACGAGATGTATGGTGTCTTTCCTCTAGTGGTGTTATGTGAACGTCGACTACATGGCACTTCACCATTATTTGGGCCTAGGGGAAGGCATTGGGAAGTAATAAGTAGATTATGGGTTGCTAGAGTGACAGAAGCCTAAACCCTAGTTTATGTGTTGCTTCGTAAGGGGCTGATTTGGATCCACATGTTTCATGCTATGGTTAGATTTATCTTAATTCTTCTTTCGTAGTTGCAGATGCTTGCAAGAGGGGTTAATCATAAGTGGGGGTCTTGTCCAAATAAGGACAACACCCAAGCACCGGTCCACCCACATATCAAATTATCAAAGTAACAAACGTGAATCATACGAGCAAGATGAAAACTAACTTGCCAATAATTCCCATGTGTCCTCGAGAGCGCTTTGCTTTATATAAGAGTTCGTCCAGGCTTATCATTTGATACAAAAAGGATTGGGCCACTTTGCTGCACCACTATTACAATTATAAATTGTTACCCGTTACTAATTATGTTATTACAAAACTATATGTTACCGATAATATCAGTGCCTGCTGAAAATCCCTTGCCGAAAACCGCTTGTCATTTCCGTCTGCCCCTCGTTGGGTTCGACACCCTATACTTGTGGATCATCAGGGACAAAAGGACAAATTGTGTGGGCCTACAGATCTCGATCATTCTCTGATTTTTTAGAAAAAGAAATAATAAAAAAATCTACAAATTACCAAGACATGGATCCCAAGGTTTATATAATCGTTATGACAGACACATTTAGATGATAAATGTCCACAATGACCATATCATAGTGCTTTAATGAAGCTTGAGATATGCAACTTCCATCCGGGTCACCCATCCTTAGACTCATACAGCCCCAACATGCTTAACTTCTGGGTTTTATTCAGCTAGGTTAGCGGATGGGAAGCCGCCCCTTGCTGATAAAACTTGCCTCTCCTTTCCTTTAAGGCATTTCACCTTGGTCACTGTATGGTACCTACTCCCTACTATCACACACGTTTGTGCTTTTAGAAACTGTGTGCAATCTTTACATGGCTGGTTTGTCGCTGCCTAGCCTTCTATAGGCACTGGCACTGGCAACGGGAAACCGATGGGAGCAGAGGCGAGAAACCATTGTGAGGAGTGGAGGGAAACAATAGCGTGTTTGGATATATGACACCATTAATACGGGAAACTTAGTAATAAAGGAAGCGTAAGCTAGCACGACGCATGTGCATAATGCTAACCCACAGGTGGCAGGCGGTTGACTAGAACCACTTTATATATTCAGGGTTCCTTTGGCCTTTTTTATACATTATAATTAAGTTTATTAGTATTAATTTAATGTGCATAATTCAAATTAACGCACCAAAGTGGCTACAAAAATCATACATGTGTCCTTGGAAGCATGTTTAGGTCCCATGCAAAGAATGGGAATGAATTACAACCGTCTCGGCGTCTAGCGTAGCCTCGGACATTGAGAATCTTGTTTTTTAAATCCCCGTAAATCCAAAAGTCACCAGAAAGTCATGAAACTTGGCACAGTGTCACGACATGGCACATATATGTCGCGGTAAAAAATTTGTCCAGTTTGGGCCAAGCTTTATTACAAGACCTATTACAAACAGGAGCTTCTCGCAACCCTCATTGTTCCGGCAGGGAAACGTGCCCCCATGTCGGCGAAATGATAATCGCTGCCTCTTCTCGACTTGTATTTTGTTTTCTATAGGTAACATAGAAAAACAGGAGTTTCGTGCCGAAATTTGAATTTATTCAGGGTTCGTTTGGCCATTTTATATATTAATTGATTTTTCTATGCATTTAATGTCCATAATTCAAATTTGAACTACAAGCACATGCTCAGGTGCACCAAAATATGTTGATAATCATACATGCATCCTAGGGTGCATGTTTACGTCTCATTGTAGGAATGGGAATGAATTACAAACGTCTCGGCGCCCTTCAACATTGAGAATCTTGGTTTTTAAATCCCAGTAAATCCAAAACTCACCCCAAAATCATGAAACTTGCATGGTTTCATGGGATGGCAGATATATGTCAACGAAGTCCTTTTGGAACAAATACCTGACAAGTTATATAGTAAACAATCTTATTTGTTGAACTGTGTGTGTTCTTGCAACCATTTAAGTGCGGCCATGCATCCCTGTTTTTATTGGAGAGAACTACCTCGGTCCTGGTTCAATGGTCCTCTTTATATTTTGTGCCAAAATTTAACCATAGTCAGTGGCGTGCGTGTAGCTGTTTGATTTGATGGGACGAGCGAGAGAAGTCTGCCATGCAGGCTTGACGGGATGCGTGTGAGCAGTTTGCCGTGCAGGCTCCACGGGACACGTGCGACCTTTTCACCATGCGGCTAGTTTTGGAGATATGCCCTAGAGGCAATCATGTATGATGACAGTTCCTATGTGTTTATGAATAAAGATAATCCTTGGATGTAATCAATGATACTTGTTGGCAAGTACGTGACTTGTCTGTGAGATCTTGTGTTGTATGATACATCCTAAATTGTCCCTAGTCACAAGTGATGTGTGGGCACACGTCGGACTAGACTAGCATATGACACGGTGGATGGCTTGGTCTCACTACCAATGGAGCATTGGATGCTAACCGGATAATATGGACTTGGAAAGGTCTGGTCAGATTTGACGTAGTTGGATCCGAGTAGAGGTATGGTCTGAATCAGATAGAGCCAACTATGAGACACAACGATATGTCATATGTGAATCTCTAATACAACATACATTCTATGCCCTAAGACCAGAGCTGACGCATGTACTCGGGATGGTGAGAGACTTGCTTTGGGCCGACCAAACGCTACTCCGTGATTGGGTAGTTACAAAGGTAAGTTTCAGGTTTGTCCAGACACATGCTGCAAGACATGGTCGAGCAAGATGGGATTTTCCCCTCTAGTTCGGAGAGATAAACTCTGGGCCCCTCGTGTGATCCGACCTGGATAAGCATGGCCATGCATCAAGGATTATGAGATAATTCGGTTTGTGGTCGGCATCACTGGAACGAGAAAGAGGTCGGGCTAGCACAAGGTTGACAGTCTCGCCTTGAGCTCGACAACATATATCATTAGGCAAAGGGAACAGAAGATTGACACGTTGTATAGGTTCTCCTAACCAGCTTCATAGTCTGCTTGGTGGTCGACACGCCTTGCTAGAGGCCGCTACCAACCGTGCAGGTCGGAGGTGATCCGAACTGTGACCAAGCCGACTTGAACCTAAGGGGTCACGCACTTAAGGGAAGGAACCTACGAGGTCGGTTCGGAGGACACTGGTCGGATGTGATCCGAGCTGGACTTCGAACGCGACTGAACAGAGTTTGGGATTTAGGATCCGTGCAAGGCTTAAGTGTTAACCCACGACATATTCCAATATATAGTGGAGGTGTGGCACACTTATTAAGTTGATCGCTTCGGCGCCGTCGTTAGGGATTTGCATGTGTTGCAACTAGGCACCTCCACTCACTGCCGGTTGTGTGATCGCACCTAGCAGTCCGCTACATGACGTTCCTTCCGCACGCGTGGATACCGTTAGAGGCGGTGCACTTGCGCCGTTCCGATGACCCTGTTCGCGGGATCCGATCGGCTACGTGGGAGACCGGCAAGAAGGAGACGACTTCAGGAACGCATTGCATCAACTCTACTTTCGTTGCACGGCACTGCGCGTCTAGTGGTAACGATCTGTGATCCATCTCCCTTAGCATGTTCCTGGATGTTCTGCGCGTAGGAAAATTTAAGTTTGCAGTCAATGTACCCTACGGTAGAACCCAACAACTAGACATGACATGTGCGGGCAGTCCGCCACGCATGCTCACCGGGAAGCGATCTCTTTGACCATGCCATCCACCAGCCACCTACCACGCTCGCAACTTCTCCATTAATGGCAGCTGAGGTGCTATTTGACAAGCGGTTAATTAAAGAACCTGGGCAGAGTGTGTTTGCTTGTGATCTCTAGGCCCTGCTCAATGGTAGCATTTAATTTGTTCTTGTTTTCAACTCGTATTCCATATAATTTAAAATGCCACATGCGGCAACAGAAAATACGATGACAAAATAAAATGGCAACGGATAATACACCTACAAATTTACAACGACGTGGATAATATTTGTCTTACATTTTACGGATAATTTAAAATGCCACATGCGGCAATGCCCGGAAGACACGGTGGCAAGAGAAGAATGAAATCCCAAACAATGATCTGGGTGACTACTATCTCTACTCCTCAATGGATCACCAGGCGACGAGATCCTCCGGCTGCTACGTCATTTCCTCACGGCTTTACTTGACAACAGCCACGCATTCCTGCATCTCCATCTTGCACTCGATGTGTAGCTTCCTCAAGTCACCCATAAGTTCCTCGATGACTGATTTCAGCGTATTCCCCGAGGCACTGCTCGCCTCATGCAGCTTCTTCTAGCCGGTGACCACCTCTTCCTTCCCGTGAAACTCTTTGAAGAGCTTTGCATTATCACCCATAAGTTCCTCGATGAGGCCGGTCGCCTTCTCAATCGAGGCATCGCTAATCTCGAGCAGCTTCACCAAGCCGTCGACCAGCTCCTGCTGCTTAATTAGGGCAGTAAGATGGTCGTCGTCTGTGGCCAAGGACTTCAGCACCCATAATACCAGAAACACAAAAATACCTTGTTGCAATTTATTTACATTTATTTTATTTTTCCCTTTTATTTATCTTTTATATCTATCAATATCAGAACTCATCCTTGCAAGTAACCGTGAAGGGATTGACAACCAAAAACACAAAAGTATTTGTTTGTTTGTGTAGGTGCAACTATTGGGGTCTTGTATGCTCCTCCTACTGGATTGATACCTTGGTTATTAACATAGGGAAATACTTATCTCTACTTTGCTGCATCACATTTCCTCTTCACGGGAAAAATCAACGCAAGCTCAAGAAGTAGCAGGAAGAATTTCTGGAGCTATTGCCGGGCAGGATCTATCAAGCCTACCAAGTACCTATCATAAACTCTCATCTCTTGCATTAATTTCATTTTCCATTTGCCTCTCGTTTTCTTCTCTCCCTTTTGCAAAAAGTTTTCACATAAACACAAAAATATTTGCCCTTTTATTTGCCTTCCTTCCGTTTGAGTTTTTGTGTTCTCTCGTTGGTCACTCTTGAAAGTTACACCATGAGTGATTTTGGCATGGCAGAAATAGATGATGGTAGGACTCAGAAAATTGGAAGCTTCACTTATCTTGATGCTAAAACATTTGTGATGGGACAAGGGAATGTCAAAGGAAAAAGTGTCATCTGGGAATTCTTCAATTTCATTGGAACTCTGACCTTTGTTGATGCTCCTATACTTAAAAAAGCAAAACTTATGCCGATGCTATTTCCACACTTGTTCTTAAACTTGAAAGAAGGTTTACTCGCACTCATCCAACCTTCAAAAGATTGTTTTATGAGTTGCCAATTATAAAATATCCTAGACCAAAAGAAATAGCTACCCTTGTCCTTATGAATTAATATGATCACATAGTACGGGAAGCTTCGGAGATTTTTGACTTTTATGGTATCAACCATGAAAAACTGGTAATAGATGAGATCCTTTATAATAAAGATTAGATGTTAAAGATATCTTATTGGTAATGATCACATCTTTGATGAGAGTAATAAAAAGAGTTCCTCTTTTAAGTATGATCAAACAAGTCTTTAGTGATGTTAATGAACATTATTCTTGGATTGTGGCCGGTAATCAAGGGAAATATGTACATGAAAAACTTACAAATGTTAAAAGTTCTATGGATGACGTGTTTCACATTATATTTCAAAAGCCTCTGGATGATGCATCTAAGAAATAGGAGCCAAAGATGATAAAACCTAGATCTATGAAATATGCCTAGCTAGGGGCGTAAAACGATTGCGCTTGTTGGGAGGCAACCCAATGTTTTTTGTTTTTTATTTTCTTCTATTTTTCAATAAAAATACCATTATGCTTCTGTTATGATGGTGTTTATGTGTTTTAATTAGTGTTTGTGCCAAGTAAGACCTTTTGGATGATTTGGAAGATTGTTGATTTGATTCTATGAGAAAACAGAAAATTTTGCGTCTAGTAGAAGAATAGTATGCAATTACTGGAGCGTGCTCAAATTTATGAAATATTTACATGTAATTGATATAAAAATTTACCAAATTTTTCCTAATTTTTCGGAATTTTCAGAGCTACAGAAGTATGACTAAAAATTGCGTCTTTACAGGCTGTTCTGTTTTTCACATATTATGTGTTCATTGTGTTTGATCCTTGTTTTGATGGATCTATGGGCTATATCGAGGGTTATAAGCCATGGTGAAGTTAGAATACAGTAGATATAATACAAATATAAAGTTATATAATAGTACCTAAAATTAAATATTGGTTTTATTATACTAAAGGATCTCATGAGTTTTCTCTTGAGTTTTGTGTTGTAAAGTTTTCAAGTTTTAGGTAAAAGTTTTGATGGACTAAGGAATAAGGAGCGACAAGAGCCTAAGCTTGGGGATGCCTAAGGCACCCCAAGGTAATATTCAAGGACAACCGAGCATCTAAGCTTGGGGATGCCCCGGATGGCATCCCCTTTTTTGTCTACAATCCATCGGTTAGTTACTCGTGGCTATATTTTTATTTCCTACATGATATGTTTTTTCCTTGGAGCGTCTTGTATTATATGAGTGTTTGTTTTACTTGATTTTTAGTTTGCCACGATCATCCTCGGTGTACACACCTTTTGAGAGGGACACACATTAATCGTGAATTTGTTAGAATACTCTTTGAGCATCACTTATATCTTTTGAGCTAGGCAGTTGCTCTAGTGCTTCACTTATATCTTTTAGAGCACGGTGGTGATGTTATTTTAAAGAAATTGATGAACTCGCATGCTTAACTTATATTATTTTGAGAGTCTTAGAAATGGTATGGCAATTTTCTTGGGTTATGAATTTACTCCTAATATGATGGGTATCCAAAAGGGATATATTAAAAACTTTCATGAAAATCATTGAATATATGAGAAGTTTAATTCCTTGCAATTGTTTTGAGATATGAAGATGGTAATATTACAGTCCTGCTAGTAGTAAATTGTGGAATAGTAAAAATACTTTTGTTAGGGTTTGTGATTACCTTAGCGTGCACGTATGGTCTTCCAGTTATGTGACGAAGTTGAAGACTAATTTATCCTTGATTGTCTTCCTTTGCGTGAAAGTCAGGAGCGCGCGTTGGTTAAATCCTACCAACCCCTCCACTAGGAGCATGTGTATTAGTACTTTGCTTCGAGGGCTAATAAACTTTTTGCAATAATTATGTGTTTTCTTTATGACTAATGTTGAGTCCATGGATTATACGCACTCTCACCCTTCTGCTAGCCACTCTAGTACCGCACAACTTTTGCCGGTGCATCAGACCATCCTTATACATTTCCTCAAAACAACCACCATACCTACCTATTATGGCATTTCCATAGCCATTCTGAGATACATGCCATGTAACTTCACCAATCCCTTATTATGAGTATTCACAATGAGTAGTATTTTTTGAGTTGTAACTAAATTAAAGTGTGATGATGATCATTATTAGAACATTTTCTTATGTGAGGTATAAAAAATTAAAAAGAGGCCAAATGAGCCCAAGAAAAAGAGGCCAAAGGGCCCGACAAAAAATGAGAGAAACAGAGAGAAGGGAGAATGTTACTATATTTTCCCACACTTGTGCTTCAAAGTAGCACCATGTACTTCATGATAGAGAGTCTCCTATGTTGTCACTCTCATATATTACTAGTGGGAATTTTTCATTATAGAACTTGTCTTCTATATTCCAATGATGGGATTCCTAAAATGCCCGGGGTCTTCATGAGCAAGCAATTTGGATGCACACCTAATTAGTTTCTTTTGGAGCTTTCATACACTTATAGCTCTAGTGCATCTGTTACATGGCAATCCCTACTCACTCACACTGATATCAATTGATGGACTTGTCGATAATCCATTAGTTTTCCTAGTTGATGTGATACTTTCTCCCTTCTTTTTGTCAACTACCACATTCTATTCCACCTATAGTGCTATATCCATGGCTCACTCTTATGTATTGCGTGAAGAGTTGAAAAAGCCGAAGCGCGTTAAAAAGTATGAACCAATTTCTTGGCTCACACGGGGGTAATATATAATTTATACTCTGTGTTGAGAAGAGGGATAATAACAAGGCTATATGATTTTGTATTGATAAATTTCTTTAGCCATGGTATTTTAAAAAGTCATGATTGCTTTTTAGTATGCTTGAAGTATTACTGTTTTTATGTCAATATTAAACTTTCGTTTCGAATCCTATGGATCTATATATTCATGCCACATAAAAGAAAGATTACATGATAAACATGTTAGGTAGCATTTCACCTCAAAAATTATGTTTTTATCATTGACCTACTCGAGGACTAGTAGGAATTAAACTTGGGGGTGCCTGATACGTCTCCAACGTATATGTATTCTTGGATGTTTTATATGCATTATTATGCCATTTTACATTTTTGTAACTATCCTACTAACTTAGTGCCAATGCCAGTTGATGTTTTTTCCGAGTTTTATGTCTATATAGAAAAAATACCAATCAGAGTCCAAATGGGACGAAGCTTTTTGATGATTTTTCTTGGACTAAAAGACACCGAGGAACCTTTGGGAGGGGGTTAGAGGGGCCACCAATTGGCGATAAGCTCGGAGGGCGCGCGCCAGCCCCCCCCCCCCCCACGCTTGTGGGGCCCTTGATGCTCCTCCAACCCTAATCTTTGCTCTGTAAATACCCAAATATTCTTCATAGACCAGAGGGCACACCAAAAATACTTTTCCACCGCCGCAACTTTTCTGTGTTCATGAGATCCCATCTAGGGACTTTTATGGTTCTATGCCGGAGGGGGATTCGATCACGGAGGGCATGTATAGCAACCTTGCTGCCCCTCCGATGATGTGTGAGTAGTTTACCACAGACCTACGGGTCCGTAGCTAGAAGCTAGATGGCTTGTTCTCTCTCTTTGATCTTCAATACAATGTTCTCCTTGATGTTCTTGGAGATCTATTCGGTGCAATCTTCTTTTGCGGTGTTTTTGTTGAGATCCAACGAATTGTGGGTTCATGATAAGATTATCTATACATATTATTTGAGTCTTCTCTAAACTCTATTATGCAGTATTGTTATAGCTTTGTACTTCTCTCCGATCTATTGATTTGGTTTGGCCAACTAGATTGACTTTTCTTGCAATGGGAGAGGTGCTTTGTAATGGGTTCAATCTTGCAGTGCTCATTCCCAGTGACAGAAAGGGACATGACACATAGTTTTATTGTTGCCATTAAGGATAAAAAGATGGGGTTTATTCATTATATATTGGATCTATCCCTCTACATCGTGTCATCTTGCTTAAGGCGTTACTCCGTTCTTATTAACTTAATACAATAGATGCATGCTAGATAGCGGTCAATGTGTGGAGTAATAGTAGTAGATGCATGCAAGAGTTAGTCTGCTTGTCTCGGACGTGATGCTTATATACATGATAATCGTCTTGGATATCATCATAATTATTTGCTTTTCTATGAATTGCTCAACAGTAATTTGCTCACCCACCGTATGCTTTCTCTAAGAGATAGAAGCCTCTAGTGAAAACTATGGCCCCCGGGTCTTTCTTTTATCGTATTGCTTTCATATCTATAAAACAAAAAGCACAAAAATACCTTGCTGCAATGTATTTACATTTATTTTATTTTGATATTTTATATATCTTATATATATATCACTATCAAATCTCATCCTTGCAAGTGATCGTGAATGGATTGACAACCCCTTTATCACGTTGGCTGCAAATATTTGTTTGTTTGCGTAGGTGCAACTATTGGGGATTTGTGTGTTCCTCCTACTGGATTGATACCTTGGTTCTTAAACAAGGGAAATACTTATCTCTACTTTGCGGCATCAGCCTTTCCTCTTCAAGGGAAAAAACAACACATGCTCAGAAAATAGCAGTGTGGAGTAATAATAGTAGATGCAGGCAGGAGTTGGTCTACTTGTCTCGAACATGATGCCTATATAGATGATCATTGCCTTGGATATCGTCATAACTATGCACTTTTCTGTCAATTGCTCAACATTAATTTGTTTGGCCACCGTACGCTTTCTTCGAGAGAGAAGACTCTAGTGAAAACTATAGCCCCGGGTCTCTCTTTTATCATATTGTTTTGAGATTTATAAAATCAAAAACACAAAAATACCATATTGCAATTTATTTATCTCTATTTTATTTTGCACTTTTACTTATGATTTATATCCATCACTATCAGAGCTCATCCTTGCAAGTACCATGAAGGGACTGACAACCCCTTTTTCGCACTGGGTGCAAGTATTTGTTTGTTTGTGTAGGTGCAATTATTGTAGACTTGTGTGTTCCTCCTACTAGATTGATACCTTGGTTCTCAACTAAGGGAAATACTTATCTCTAGTTTGCTGCATCACCCTTTCCTCTTCAAGGGAAATCCAATGCAAGCTCAAGAAGTAGCAGGAATTTTTTTAACCGTTGTTGGGAGGATCTACATCAAGCCTACCAAGGACCTGTCATAAAATCGCATTGCTTGAACTAACTTTATTTTCCATTCTCCTCTTGTTTTCCTCCCCCCCCCCCACTTCTAAAACATTTTCAGAAAAATACAAAAATGTTTGCCCTTTTATTTGCCTTCCTTCTATTTTCTTTTCTCGTTCGACTTCTTGTGTTTTCTCATTGGTCAGTTTTGAAACTTTCATCATGACTGATTTTGGTATAGCAAAAATGGATGATGTTAGGACTCCTAAAATTGGTGGTTCCGCTAATCTTGATGCTAAAACTTCTATGTTAGGACAAGGGAATGTCAAGGAAAAAGTGGCATCCAAGAATTCTTCAATTGCATTGGAACTTTGACTTTTGATGATGCTCCTATAGTTAAATGGACCAAAACGTATGCCATGCTATTTCTGCACTTGTTCTTAAACTTGAAAGGATATTTATCCGCACTCATCCAACCTTGACAAGATTGTTTTATGAGTTGCATGTTATAAAAGATCCTGGAGCTAAAAAGATTGGTACCATTGTCCTTATGAATTAATTTGATCACATAGTGCGGGATTCTAGGGAGATCTTTGATTTTTATGGTATGAACCGTGAAAAACGGTGATAGATGAGATCATTTATAATAGTGATTATATGTTAATATATTTCTTGGTAATGATCACATTTTGGATGAGAATATTAAAGGAGGTCCCTCCTTTAAGTATGACCCAACAAGTTTTTAATGATGTTAATCAACATTATTCTCCGGTAATCAAGGGAAATTTGTAGATGAATGACTTACTAATGCTAAAGTTTCTATGGATGATGTGTTTCATGTTATATTTGAAAAGCCCTTGGATGGTCCATCTAAGAAAGAGGAGAAGAAGAGTGAAAAAAAAAACGAATTCTATGCAATATGCCTAGCTATGGGCGTAAACCGGTAGCACTTGCTGGGAGGCAACCCAATGAATTTCTGTTTTTGTTTTTTCTTCTATTTTTCAATGAAAATACCATTATTATTATGTTATGATGGTTTTCATGTGTTTTAACTAGTGTTTGTGCCAAGTAAGACCTTTGGGATAATTTGGAAGATTGTTGATTTGATTATGTGAGAAAACAAAAACTTTTGCGTCCAGTAGAAGAATTCTCTATCACTGCTGGGCATGACCAATTTCTGAAATTTTTACACGTGATTGATATAAACATTTCCCACGTTTTCCTAATTTTTTAGAATTTTCAGAGTTGCAGAAGTATGAGAAAAAATGGTGTCTTTACAGACTGTTCTTTTTTTGGCAGTTTCTATTTTCATTATGTTTGATGCTTGTTTTGATGAATCCATGGACTATATCGGGGGTAAACCATGGTGAACTTGGAATACGGTAGATATAATACCTATATAAAATTAGAATGAGTTCATAATAATACCTAAAAGTAAATATTGGTTTTATTATACTAATGGATCTCACAAGTTTTCTGTTGAGTTTTGTGTTGCGAAGTTTTCAAGTATTAGGTAAAAGTTTTGATGGGCTAAGGAATAAGGAGTGGCAACAGCTTGTGCTTGGGGATTCCCAAGGAACCCCAAGGTAAGATTAAAGGACAACCAAGCATCTAAGCTTGGGGATTGGCATCCCCTCTTTTGTCTACAATCCATCGGTTAGTTACTGGAGGCTACATTTTTATTCACTACATGATACTTGTTTTGCTTGGAGCGTCTTGTATCATACAAGTGTTTGTTTTATTTGATTTTTAGTTTGAAACAATCATCCTTGGTGTACACACCTTTTGAGAGGCACACTCATTAATTGTGAATTTGTTAGAATACTCTTTGGTCTTCACTCATATCTTTTGAACTATGTAGTTGCTCTAGTGCTTCACTTATATCTGTTAGAGCATGGCGGTGATGTTATTTTAAAGAAATGGATGAACTCCCATGCTTCACTTATGTATTTTTTGCGAGTCTTATAAATAGTATGGCAATTTGCTTGGGTTATGAGTTTAGTCCTAATATGATGGGTATTCGAGAGGGATATAATAAAAACGTTCATGAAGATCATTGAATATATGAGAAGTTTGAATCCTTGCAATTGTTTTGAGATATGAAGATGGTGATATTAGAGTGATGCTAGTAGTAAATTATGTATTAGTAAAACTACTTGTGATAATGTTTGTGTTTCCCGTAGCAGGCACATATGGTCTTCCTATTATGTCATGAAGTTGGAGCACAATTTATCCTTGGTTGTCTTCCTTTGCGTGAAAGTCAGTAGCGCACGATGGTCAACTCCTACCAACCTCTCCCCTAGGAGCACGTGTAGTAGTACTTTGCTACAAGGGCTAATAAACTTTTTGCAATAACTATGTGAGTTCTTTATGACTAATTTTGAGTCCATGGAGTATACGCACTCTCACCCTTCCACCTTTGCTAGCCACTCTAGTACCGCACAACTTTCGCCAGTTCATCAAACCATCCTTATACCTCTCCTCACCATACCTACCTATTATGGCATTTCCATATGAATTCCGAGGTATATTGCCACACAACTTCAATAGTTCCATTATTACAAGTTATCACAAAGAGTTTTAATTACTTTGATTTGTAAGTAAATAAAAGTGTGATGATCATCATTATTAGAGCACTGTCCCATGTGAGGTACAAAAAAGAGAGGCCAAATGAGCCCAAGAAAAACGAGGCCAAAGAGTCGAACAAAAAAATGAGAGAAAAAGAGAGAAGGGACAATGTTACTATCAGTTCCACACTTGTGCTTCAAAGTAGCACCATGTTCTTCATGATTGAGAGTATCCTATGTTATAACTTTCATATATTACTAGTGGGAATTTTTTGTTATAGAATTTGGCTTGTATATTCCAATGATGTCTTTCCTCAAATGCCCGAGGTCTTCATGAGCAAGCAAGTTCGATGCGCACCCACTTAGTTTTCTTTTAAGCTTTCATACACTTATAGCTCTAGTCCATCCGTTGCATGGCAATCCCTTCTCACTCACATTGATATCAATTGATGGACATCCTCATAATCCATTAATTTGCCTAGTTGATGTGAGACTTTGTCGTTTCTATTGTCTACTACCACCTTTAATTCTATTTATAGTGCTATATCCATGTCTCACGCTCATGTATTGCGTGAAGAGGTGAAAAAGCTAAAGCGCATCATTGCTTGGCTAACGCAGGGTAGTACATGATTTATACTTTGTGTTGAGAAGATGGAGCATAACAAGACTATATGATTTTGTACGGATAACTTTCTTTAGCCATGTTATTTTGAAAAGTCATGATTTTATTTTTCATATGCCTAAAGTATTATTATTTTTATGTCAATATTAAACTTTTGTTTTGAATCTAATGGATATGAATATTCATGCGACATAAAAGAAATATTACATGATAAATATGTTAGGTAGCATTCCACATGAAAAATTCCGTTTTTATCATTTACCTACTCGAGGACGCGCAAAAATTTAGCTTGGGGATGCTTGATATGTCTCCAACGTATCTACATTTTTTATTGTTCCATGCTATTATATTATCAATCTTGTATGTTTTATATGCATTATATGCCATTTTATATCATTTTGGGGACTAACCTATTAACCTAGTATCAAGTGCCAGTTGTTGTTTTTGTCTTCACAGAAAATCTATACCAAACAGAGTCTAAATGGAATGATTTTTTTTTGACAAATTTTCTTGGACCACAAGACACTTAGGAAGCTTCGGGAAGAGTCCTAGAGGGCCACGAGGTGGCTACAACCTCACAAGGCACGCCCCAAGGGGGCGCGCCCTCCAAGCTTGTGAGCCCCATGGGAGTCCTCTAACCTTAATTCTTATTCTATAAATGCACAAATATTCCCCAAAGACCAGAGGACACACCAAAAATACTTCTCTACCGTTGTAAGTTCATGTCTTCATGAGATCCCATCTGGGGACCTTTTCCGGTTCTCCGCTAGAGGGGGATTTGATCATGGAGGGCATCTACATCAACGTTGCTGCCCTTCCGATGATGCGTGAGAAGCTTACCACAGACCTATGGGTCTATGACTAGTATCTAGATGGCTACTTCTCTCTCTTTGATCTTTAATACAATGTTGTCCTTGATGTTCTTGGAGATCTATTTGATGTAATAATTTTTTGTGGTGTGTTTGTTGAGATCAGATGAAATGTGGGTTGATGATCAGATTATCTACGAATATTACTTGAGTCTTCTCTAAACTCATTGATGCTTGATTCTTATAGTTTGTATTTCTCTCTGATCCATTGATTTGGTTTGGCCAACTATATTGATGTATCTTGCAATGGGAGAGGTGCTTTTCAATGGGTTCAATCTTGCGGTGCTCAATCCCAGTGACAGAAAGGGACATGACACGTATTTGTATTGTTGCCATTAAGGATAAAAAGATGGGGTTTATTCATATATACTGGATGTATCCCTATACATAATGTCATCTTGCTTAAGGTGTTACTCCGTTCTGGTTAACTTAATACACTAGATGCTTGCTGGATAGCAATCGATGTGTGGAGTAATGGTAGTAGATGCAGGCATGAGTCGGCCTACATGTCTCTGACGTGATGCCTATATACATTATCATTGCCTTATATATCTTCATAACTATGCACTTTTCTATCAAGTGCTCAACAGTAATTTGTCTACCCACCATATGCTTTCTTCAAGAGAGAAGCCTCTAGTGAAAACTATGGCCCTCGGGTTTATTTTTTATCGTATTGCTTTCAGATCTATAAAATCATAAACACAAAAATACCTTTCTGTAATTTATTTATCTTTATTTTATTTTGCACTTTTACTTATCTTTTCTATCCATTACTATATGATCCCCTCCTTGCAATTAATCATGAAGGGATTGACAACCCCTTTTCGCGTTGGGTGCAAGTATTTGTTTGTTTCTGTAGGTGAAATTATTGGAGACTTGTCTGTTTCTCCTACTGGATTGATGCCTTGCTTCTCAATTGAGGGAAATAGTTATCTCTACATTGTTGCATCACCATTTCCTCTTCAAGGTAAAAACCAATGCCAGCTCAAGAAGTAGCACGCCCGCACGACAAAACACTTGTCGATCAAGTCCAAGATCCTAAGGCGCCACCTCCACCGCATCGTCCCGCTGGTGTGCAAGAACCACGATTAGAAGATCGCGATGGCGCTCCTGCTAGCTCTGCCAGGAGTCAAGCAACGTCACGTTCTTCACACCTGGCTATGCCAGCCATAGAGGCTGAAGCAATGGCTCTGGCACTACAAGAAAAATACATATTCGTGACATTTTGACCCGAACGGAATTTTTTTATCTCATGGTTATGACACTTCTATGATGATAATTGCGACAAAAAAACATATCATTATAGATGTGGTGGGCTCCTACTTCTATGACAAAAAAGCATGATAGAAAATAGGCTTTTCGACTTGGGCGGGCCAGGAACGCACCTGCATGACATTCTTTGGGCAGTCCATTATTGAAAAAAATCATGGTAAAAGAGAGGGTGAGGAAAATTTCTGGGAATTCTCTGTTACGATGGGTGGTATGGGGTAGAGCGATGCAGTTTGGTTGCGCATTTCTCTCTCGTACGCATGCGTGGTGCGAGCCGCGTTCGTTATAACTGAACCTGAGTGAGGCGTTCTCTTATTGAACATGAGCCATCGCACTACAACATACTAAAGCCGATCGATCGATCCCTTTGCTGCTAACTGAACCCGGCCGACTCCTTCACTGCTAACTGAACCCGACCGACTCCTTTGCTGCTAACTAAACCCGATTGTTGTTGCTTCTTATGGAAGCCGATCGAACCTGCCTCTCGATGAACTATGATCGTTGAGGGGTTGGTTGAACGAGTCGAGACGTGGTGAGTCTAGCCGGTTGGTTGGGGTTGGATGAACAGTCCCCGGTGGGGGTTGGATGAACAGGACCCCGTGGTAATAGGCGGTTGCCACTGGATGAACAAGGTCCCGAGAGGAGTCCGCCACACCCGAGCCGGTTGGGGATGGATGAATAGGACCCCGTGGAGGGCTGGTTGAATAGTAGTCGGTGGAGGCTGGATGAACAGTAGCCCAGGGATGAACAATAGCTAGTGGAGGCAGGAGGAAGCCATAGTGGATGAACAGTAGAAGGTGGAGGCAGGAGGAAGTCGATGATGGATGAACAGTAGCCCGTGGAGGCTGGAGTGAGGCAGTAGACGGTGGATGAACAGTAGCTTGTGGAGTCCCGTTTTGCAGTAAGCCACACCCCTCTGGCTGAACAGGACCCTCATTTTGACCGTAGCTCTCCAACAGAAGTACGTTTCCTTCATTTTGCAGTACTCCAGCCCCTCCCGATGAACAGGAACCCGTTTCGACCGTAGTCGGTCAAGCAAAAGGCCGTTTCCTCCGTTTTGCGGTACGCCAAACCCTTCCCAATGAACATGACCCTGTTTTGACCGTATGCGCTTGAATAGAAGGTCGTTTTCCTCTGGTTTGCGGTATGCTAGACCCTGTTTTGGCTGTTCCGTCTAAGCCGGTTGGCTCCCAATGAACACGATGTGTTCCGTGGCCTCCCGATGAACACGACGTTGTTTCTCCGTTCCTACCCAACCTGGTTGGCTGCTGTCTCCATGTACACGAGCCCTGGCCGTACGTATACGTGAGTACGCATTTGAGTCCATGCCCGTATGTATGTATGTAGTCGTATGTACTTGCTTGCAGCATTTGCCATACATACGTGTACATGATATAGACAAGACTGGGTGACGGCGGTTCTACTACGACATGTGCCGCCCCTTACTCGGCCATGGTTATTCGATGCAAAAAGGCCGATCGACCGCTATGTATGTACACGCTTACGAGCAGACAAATAACGCTATGTACGCTTCGACATGGTGGGTCCCAACTGTCAGGGGGTAAGGAGGCACTTACTTCCATGCGAAGATGTAGCTAGTGGGTCCTAGTTGTCAAGGGAAAAGTTCTTTTCGCAAAATATAGATGCCCTTCCGGTGTGTCCCTCCTGTCACGCGGAGGAATCATTATTTTGCGCTTAATAAGGAGGCACTTCCTTGCGTGCGGCCATACGTGGACCCAGCTGTCAGCCTCTCCACACACAGTCCTCTTTCGATGGATGTCATTTGTTGACCATATTGACCACGACGCGCCGAGAGCATCAAGGCTGTAGATGACATTGAGGCCTAGGAAGGGAACGACATGGAGCTGGGGAAGACTCTACAATTGTTTGCCACACAGAGGGGGGTACGAGGGGTTACTGGTTCGTCTACCGTCGTTGTAGAATAACACAAGGTGTGGGTGAGTAGAGGGATGGCCAGGCCAGCGATGGGAGTAGGGTGGGGCGGTGAGGCCTGACCGGCAGCACTGCCGCCCGCGAGAGACAAGAGCGGGCGGTCCCTCCGGCACTGGTTTGGGCGACTGGAGCAAGAAGATGAGAGGTTGAAGAAGCAGCATGACTGTTGGATTAACATCCAATGGTGTAGCTGCTAGAATCATTTGTTGACTAATTTGACAAAGCCCTGCGTACTCGTTAGGTTAGTAGGCCCACAAGTCCGCCACCAAATCTGTCGGGTCTCAGCTGTCATCAGGAGGAATGGTTTTTTTATAACAAGGAAGCACTTCCTTCCGTGCGAAGATATAGTCGATGGGTCACAGCTGTCAGCAAGAGCAATCATTTTTTCGGTAATAAGGAGGCACTTACTTGTGTGGGTATGTATTGTTAGCCTCTCCACTTACATCCCTCTTCCGATTGCTGTTGTTTGTTGACCATGTTGAACACGGCGCGTCAAGAGCACCAAACATAGTGCATGACTAGGAAGCCCGGGAAGGGAACAACCTAGAGCCGGCGAAGCCACAACAAGGGAGGCCCAAGCTGAGGGGAGTATGAAGGCTGACTGGTCGGCTGTGGGCTGAGGATGACGTTGCCAGAAAATAACAGGAGGCGCGGGCGGGTAGAGGGATGGCGTAGCCAGTGGTAGAAGCAGGGTGAGCCAGTGAGGCCTACGCGGCAGCACACCGACCATGGGAGGAGGGAGCATGATGTCTCGTCGGTGCTGGTTTCGGCGGCTGGTGCAGGAAGATCAAAGATTGTACAACCAAGACGGTCGTTGGATGGACATCCAATAGTCACTGCTTTGTGTTGACAAAGTTGACAAAGCCCTGCATACGCGGCAATTTTTTAGGACAACGTCATGGTCAACCAAGTAGGCCAACAAGTGAGCCTCCAAATTTATGGAAACAAAATACAACCCATTTGCCATTATTTTTAATAATTTACAGCCCATTTGCTAATTCTTAAGGATATTTTGAAGCCCATATTCTTTTTGTTAGCATTATAGATCATATTCTGGCCACTGCTAAAAAAACTTATCGAAATTTTGCATATTTCGGTGGGGTCCGAACTCTTTTAAGCACAAAATTTTGATTCACGTTTAAAATAATTATAAAAATATGTTTATATCAAATTAAAATACAACTAATCTTTCGCCACAAAAAAATCAATGAAATTTAAAATATTGAAATGCTAAAAAATTGAAATTTGAATATAATTTTTACTTTGCTGTGTTTTTAAAATTTACAGCCAATTTCATACTACTTATAGCCCATTTTCTCGGGAAGCCCAAATACATCCCTCCTTGTCGTGATAGTTTTGTAGCCCAGCAGTGCCGAGAAAAGGAAGTAGGCCTCGGTTGGGTATTCTCCAAAAAATAAATAGAACTAGGTTAACCATTTTCAGAAATATAAATGATATCAACTCGGCTCGTCATGTGCTTAAATAAAAGCATGGGCTAGATGGGTCACAACCCCCACACTGCGCAGTTGATACCCTGCTCTGTCTCTAAAACTAATAAACAACCAGGCGAGCTGATGGGTCCCTGATGTCAGCCGCTTGTTGTGTAATTCTCTCGTTTATTAACTAAATTGACAATGGCGTGGGACCCATATGTCAAACAATTAGAAGCATTTTTGGCTTGTAATAATGAGGCACTTGCTTGGGTACTGCCATGACCCTGGTGGGGCCCTATTGTCAGCCTCTCCATGTACATTCATCTTATTATTCCTCTCAGTTGTTGACTATGCTGACAATGCCAGACGGCGGCCCACCGCACACGGCAAGCGAACCAAGTTAGAGGACGACAATGAGGCCTCGAACGGGAACGAATATGAGACGTGGAAGATGCGGAAGTGTAGTCGCATATGGACTGGGGGTACAAGGGCTGGCTTGTTCGGGTGCGGTTTGGGGCTACGTGGGAGAATAATGTGACGTGTGGGGAATATAGGGGATGGGCTGGCAAACGTTTGAGCGTAAGGTAGGGCGGCGGAGGCGCAGCCAGCCATGTGAGGAAGGAGCAATCGGGACCGACGACAAGGTTTGGTTTGGGCGGCTGGAGGAAGAAGACAAGAGATAGAAGAAACACGATGGATGTTGGATGCCAAACCAACTGTTGGTAGGCATAATTGTTTGTTGACTAAGTCGACACCACCTTGGATAGGCTTTTTCCTCGTGGGTCCCAAATGTCAGAATCCAAATCTGTCACGCCAGGCAGCTTTTCTTATGAAGAATTACATCCTATGTTTTCTGTAGTAGTGAGGAAGAAGGGGAACATGCATTTTCTGTATGAGTGAGGAAGAAGGGGAGCGGGCGGAATTGGGGGATGACGGAAGGGGGAGAGTCCACGGCAGGGTTTTTTCTCAAGCGCCCCAATTAAAGAAATATGAGCTTTCCCTCGCAAAAAATAAAATAAATGGGCTTTAAGATGGATTGTCCTTAAGATGTCATGTAGGATATGTGATCAAGTAAAGCAGTATGACAATAATGATGTTTGCCATAATATAAGCGAAACAGTGGAAGTTGCATAGCAATATATCTCGGAATGGCTATGGAAATGCCATAATAGTTAGGTATGGTGGCTATTTTGAGGAAGGGTATAAGGGTGGTTTGATGCACCGGCGAAAGTTGTGTGGTACTAGAGAGGCTAGCAAAGGTGGAAGGGTGAGAGTGCGTATAATCCATTGACTCAACATTAGTCATAAAGAACTCACATACTTATTGCAAAATGTTTATTAACTCTCGAAGCAAAGTACTACTACGCATGCTCCTAGGGGAGAGGTTGGTAGGAATTAACCATCGCACGCTCCCGACTTTCACACAAAGGAAGACAATCAAGAATAAATTGCGCCCCAACTTCATCACATAACTAGAAGACCATCGTGCATGCTACGGAAATCACAAACCTTAACACAAGTATTTCTTTAATTCCACAATTCACTACTAGCATGACTCTAATATCACCATCTATATATCTCAAAACAATTGCAAGGAATCAAACTTCTCATATATTCAATGCTCTTTATGAAAGTTTTTATTATATCTCCCTTGGATGCCCATCATATTAGGACCAATTTCATAACAAGTGCATGTTACCATCACTAATTATAAGACTCTCAAAAATATATATGTGAATCACAAGAGTAAATGACAAACTACTCCAAAAAGAAAAAAAAAGTGAAGATAAATGAGTAGTTGAATAATTATGTAGCTATGTGAAGACTCTCTCTCATTTAAAAATTTCAGATCTTGGAATATTATTCAAACAGAAATAAAATAAAAATAAAATGACATTCCAAGGTTAGCACACATAATGTTAAGAAGCAAAAACATAGGCTCAACCGATACGAACCGATGATTGTTGATGAAGGAAGGTGGGATGCCAAGCCGGGCATCCGCAAGCTTAGATGCTTGAGAACTCTTTAAATATTAAGTAGGGATGTCTTGGGCATGCCCAAGCTCGAGCTCTTGTGTGTCCTCAATTCCTCTTATGTCACGGTTTCCCTAAATCTCAAAAACTTCATCCACGAAAAACTCAACAAGAACTCGTGAGATAAGTTAGTATAAATCCATGCAAAACTTTCTCATTCTCTACTATAGAAAATCACTAAAATTATAATTTGACATTGCATACTAAATGCCTCTGCATATTTAATACTCCTATCCTCAAATAGAATCATTAAACAAGCAAACATATGCAAATATTACAATCATAATAGCAATCTGTCTAAACAGGATAGTCTGTAAAGACTGCAATTTTACTCATACTTCCCACGCCCAAAAAATTATAAACAATTACCACGTTACATAGAACTTATTCTTACTCACTGTGTAAAAAATTCAAGAATTTATCATGTTATGAATTTCCAGAAGAATTCATACAATGATAGAAAACTTTCTATTTTCAAACAGCAACATATAGACTTTCCAAATAGGCATGGTAAAGGCTATACTTGTGTTTTTATTGAAATAAAAGATACAGATCCTTATTCTAAATAAGAGCAAGAAAATTTATTCAAAATGAAATGACGCTCCACGCAAAACACATATCATGTGACGAATAAAATTATAGCTCCAAGTAAGGTTACTGATAGTGTTGAAGACGAAAGAGTGGATGCCTTATAGGGCATCCCTAAGCATAGTTGCTTGGATCTTCCTTGAACATTACGTTGGGGTGTCTTGAGAATACCCATGCATAGGTTATTGACACTCCTTATTCTCCTCATATCGATGTCTCACCCAAAACTTGAAAACTTCAATCGCACAAAACTTAACGGAACTTAGTGAGATGCATTAGTATAATAAAGCAAATCATACACTCGGGTACTGTCAACGACAAGATTCATAATTATTCTCAAACAATGCCTACTGTACCTTATCATTTCCACAATACATACCACTTAATATAAGATATGAAAAGACTAAAATAAGCAAAGTAAGCATTAAAACATAATGTGTCAAAATAGAATAGTCTGTAAAGATCAGAATTTTGATCCCAGTTCAGCACCTCTGAGAATTCTAAAAAATTAGGACCACGTAGAAAATTTGTATATCAATGATATGGAAAACATTAATAAATTTATCATGTTCTAGTGAAGCACAGAAATTGAAGCACTGGACACAAAACTTTCCGTTTTTGCGCAGAATCAAATCAACTATCATCCACATTATCCCAAAGGCTTTACTTGGCACTTTATTGAAACAAAAGCTAT
>LR738715.1:469728131-469785819 GCA_902687465.1 Secale cereale | reverse complement strand
TCAACGACAAGATTCATAATTATTCTCAAACAATGCCTACTGTACCTTATCATTTCCACAATACATACCACTTAATATAAGATATGAAAAGACTAAAATAAGCAAAGTAAGCATTAAAACATAATGTGTCAAAATAGAATAGTCTGTAAAGATCAGAATTTTGATCCCAGTTCAGCACCTCTGAGAATTCTGAAAAATTAGGACCACGTAGAAAATTTGTATATCAATGATATGGAAAACATTAATAAATTTATCATGTTCTAGTGAAGCACAGAAATTGAAGCACTGGACACAAAACTTTCCGTTTTTGCGCAGAATCAAATCAACTATCATCCACATTATCCCAAAGGCTTTACTTGGCACTTTATTGAAACAAAAGCTATAAAACATGAGTATTACATTATCTTAATCATGTGGACACAAAAAAACAGTAGGTATAAATATTAGGTTTTCTCCCAACAAGCGCTTTTCTTTAACACCTTTCTAGCTAGGCATGATGATTTCAATGATGCTCACATAAAATTTACGGATTGAAACACAAAGAGAGCATCAAGAAGCGTATGACTAGCACATTCAAGCCTAACCCACTTCCTATGCATAGGGATTTTGTGAGAAAACAATTTATGAGAACAAGAATACCCTAGCATAAGAAGGCAAAACAAGCAATAATTCAAAACTTTCAACATAAAGAGAGGAAACTTTGTATTATTGAGAAGCCTATAAGCATATGTTCCTCTCTCATAATAATTTTCAGTAGCATCATGAATAAATTCAACAATGTAGCTATCACATAAAGCACTCTTTTCATGATGCATAAGCAAACAAATTTTGCTACTCTCCACATAAGTAAATTACTTCTCATTCACAAAAGTGGGAGCAAACTCAACAAAATAACTATCATATGACACTTGATTAAAATCATGATGACAGGTTTCTTGGTTATTAGTATTCATTATAACATATGTGTCATCACAATAATCATCATAAATATGAGACATGCTTTCATCATAATAAATTTGCTCATCAAAACTTGGGGGACTAAAAATATCATCTTCATAAAACATAGGATCCCCAAGCTTGTGGCTTTGCATATCATTAGCATCATGGATATTCAAGGAATTCATACTAACAACATTGCAATCATGCTCATCATTTAAATATTTAGTGCCAAACATTTTATTGACTTCTTCTTCTATCAATTGATCACAACTTTCCTTTCCATCATTTTCACGAAAGACATTAAAAAGATCAATAATATGAGGCAACCTCAATTCCATTTATTTGTAGTGTTCTTGTATAAACCAAACTAGTGATAAAACAAGAAACTAAAAGATTCAATTGCAAAATCTAAAGATATACCTTCAAGCACCCACCTCCTCGGCAACGGCGCCAGAAAAGAGCTTCATGTCTACTACGCATCCTTCTTCTTGTAGACTCTTGCTGGGCCTCCAAGCGCAGAGTTTTATAGGACAGTTGCAAATTTCCCTCAAGTGGATGACCTAAGGTTCATCAATCCGTGGGAGGCGTAGGATGAAGATTGTCTCTCTCAAACAACCCTGCAACCAAATAACAGAGTCTCTTGTGTCCCCAACACACCCAATACAATGGTAAATTGTATAGGAGCACTAGTTCGACGAAGATATGGTGATACAAGTGTAACATGGATAGTACATATAGCTTTTCGTAATATGAAAATATAAAAATCGCAAGGTAGCAAGTAACAAAAGTGAGCAAAAACGGTATTGCAATACTTGAAAACAAGGCCTAGGGTTCATACTTTCACTATTGCAAAATCTCTCAACTATGATAACATAATTGGATCATATAACAATCCCTCAACGTGCAACAAAGAATCACTCCAAAGTTGCTCTCACAGAGAACACAATATGAAATTGCTTCTAGGGTACGAAACCACCTCAAAGTTATTCTTTCTGATCAATCTATTGGGCTATTCCTATAATTGTTACAAACATCCCTAGAGTTCGTACTAAAATAACACCACATGACACACATCATTCAACCCTAATGTCACCTAGATACTCCATTGTCACCACAAGTATCCGTGGGTCAACTATACGATATGAATTACAAAATCATAGATTCATAATATTCTATCCAACACAAAGAACTTCAAGAGTACCCCCAAGATTTCTATCAGAAAAAGGAATATGAAAACGCGTACCAACCCCCATGCATAGATTACCCCAATGTCACCATAGGAATCCACAATTCAATAACCAAAACATACATCAAGTGGATCAATAGGACATCCCATTGTCACCATAGATATCCCATTGCAAGACATACATCAAGTGCTCTCACATCCAAAGATTCAATCCGACATAACAAAACCTCAAAGGAAAAGACTCAATTCATCACAAGGTAGAGACCGAAGAACAGCATAAGATCCAACTATAATAACAAAGCTTGCGGTACATCAAGATCGTGCCAAATCAAGAACTCGAGAGAGAGAGAGTGATAAAACACATAGCTAGTGGTACAAACCCTCGACCCCGCGGGTGGACTAATCCCTCCTCATCATGGTAGCCGTCGGGATGATGAAGATGGCCTTCGGTGATGATTTCCCCGTCCGGCAGTGTCGGCGTCCTGGGAACCAGGGTCCCCAGACTTGCCTGTCTGCGGGCCACGATGCACTCCTACAGTGGCCTGGTACGGCCCGGCTGATCGACCAGCTTTCCAAGACCCTCGCGAGGTGGCTAAGCCTCTCGAGGAGAACTATTTCAAGCCCCCCTCATGAGCGGCCTCGGCAAGGTGCTCCGGAGGGGCAGAGAGTCCAAGGCCAAGTCTGCCTCAGGAGGAGGCAGAGACGTCAGCAGTGACGCACCGCGCCAGCGGGTGCCAGTGCCCGCCAGCGGTGTAGTTGCCGTTTTGGTGCAAAGGGTACAACGCAGCCGCAGGTTCCCGAGGAGCGGGACAAAGGTTTCCCCTTTGGTGCAACAAGACCGAAAACCGCAAGGACGACAAGGAGGATGTCACCGTCAAGCCCACCACCGCGTCACCGCCTGATCCTTTTGCAGGCGAAGACCGCTATTGTCAGGATAGGAACGTCCTTGTGTTCCCGCTCAAAAATGGCCGTTGTGAGATCCCTTCCCGCCTAAAAATTTCGGGGGAAGAGGACCCTGGCCGCCTATATAAGTAGCTAGGACCCCCACTGTGGAAGAACAAGGTCGAACCAAGCCCAGCTAAGTAGAGCAGGTCCATAAACTCTGCCACCACACAAAGGAGCAAGAACACTTGCCTCCAGACCCTCCTGAGCTCGCCTCCTGAGTTCAGGAACCACTTTACTATCTCATATTCCAGCCCTCCCAAGGCTAATCCACCAAAGCAGGAAGTAGGGTTTTACACCACACGGTGGCCAGAACCTGGGTAAACTCTTGCGTGCTCTATGTGCTGTTTGCTTGAATCTCTTCACTAGACGAGAGCGAGACGCTAGGTAGACGTGAGTGGGAGAGATCTTCGTTCATGCCCCTATGTTCGAACTTCTTGGGTTTTGTGGAGCCCTGAATCCAACATTTGGCGCGCCAGGTAGGGGGCGTGTCGAGATCTCGCCTCTCCGATGACCTCATCACGCTCTCGTCGTCGATTCGCTCCACAGCCATGGTGGACACACGCCGAGCTCGCGCCGCATGTCGCGCCACGAACGTCGCTTAGACGGCGCCCGCGGGCAACGGTGCACCGCTCCGCCCCAACTCGCTGGTCGCCAACACCGCCATCGACCTGGCCGTCCACGAGCAGCAGGACTCGTTGCTGCCACCGTCCGTGCGGCGAGATGGCCGCACGGCGACGCCTTCACCCTCACCGGCCGCGGCGTCGTCCTCACTGGTCCGCCACGGGCCGGTCTACCAGCAGCCTGCACTACTGATGGCGCGGGAGCTCTTGCGCTACCGCCCGACAGATGACCTCTACGACGAGTGGCTCCACCACATCACCGAGCTCGTCAACGCCGCTGGAGAAGCATCTGCACCAACGCACTCCTCCCATCCTCCGTCACCCCCGGCGGGGAACGAAGGCCACGGAGTCCCAGCTCCGCCTCCACTCTACGACGCCAGCCAGGAGGTCCAACGCGAGGCTCCTCGACGTGAGCAACCCCGCAGAGCCCATGCGCGCAACAAGGAGAGCTGCCAGGTGATTCCGCATCCCCAGGTAGGAGCTCGCGGGCCCCCTGGCCTGCAGCGCCAAGAGCGCGCGCCACAGGAGGTGGTGGCGCCAGCACCCCAAGAACCAGCGTCGCAGGCTCAAGGGGCACCTGCGATCATGAGCGTGGCTGGGTGTCGCGCCCTAGCTCCTGAGCTACGGCGCCTCGTCTAGCCCGGCAAGTTCAAGCCGGACCTGCCTCCGCGCAACGACGGCACCACCGACCCCATGGAGTTCCTCCAACTCTACGAGCTGAGCATCGAGGCGTCCAACGGCACCGAGCAGGTCATGGCGAACTGGTTCCCCATGGCTCTCAAAGATGGAGCACGCTCCTGGATCCTGAACCTCACCGTGGGATCCATCTCCTCCTGGGAAGAGCTTCCCGAGCATTTCATCGTCAACTTCCAAGGCACCCGCGACCGAGCCCCGGCGGCTACGGATCTACACTGCGTGAGGCAGCAACTGGGAGAGACCATGCAAAAGTACATCCAACGCTTCAACACCATGCGCCTCCGGATCCCTAGGGTCTCGGACGAGGCCATCATCTCGGCGTTCTCCGACGGTGTCCGTGATGTCAGGATGAGGGAGGAACTCGCCATCCACGAGGAACTGTGCACAACCCTCGAGATGTTCAAGCTCGCAGCGAAGTGCGCTAGGGCGGACGAAGGATGCCTCTCCATCCAGGAGTTGCCTGAGGCGGAGGCGGACGACAAGAAGGCCAAGGCCAAAGAAGCAAAGCGCAAGGGACCCGCCGTGCTAGCTGTGGAGCCAGAAGTGAAGCGTGGCTGCGGCTACGATGACCTCCCCGGAGACAACCAACAGTACTGTGTCTTCCACAACGTCCACAGCCACAACACTAATGACTGCCAGGAGCTCAGGGCGATGCGTGGAGGAGGCCGAGGTGGAGGACGTTGGGACGGCAGGAACTCACGCTAGGGGTGGCGCGAACAGCCTTGTGAAGACCACTGGCAGGAGCAGCCTCGTGACGCCCCTTGGCGCGACCAACCTCATGAGGGTCGCCCTCAGGGCAATGGAGGTCTGCCTCTGCTGCCGCCACCGCCAAGAAGGAATGACGACGACCGCCAAGGAGACGGAGCAGGGGGCTTCCAGGAGCCACATGCAGTTGCATGCATCTTGGGAGGAGCCCATGCTACGGCTTCACATCGCATCTTCAAGCAGTTCGCCCACGAGGTGAACGCAGCGCTTCCCAGGCCTGACGCCGCGCGCAACCTCAGGTGGACCAAGCAAGTCATCACCTTCAACCCCAAGGACCAGCTCAAGTGCACTGCGGCCCCAGGCGCCCTCCTGATGCTCTGCACCCCGACCATCAGCAACGTCCACGTGACCAAGACCCCTATCGACGACGGAGCAGGACTCAACGTCCTCTCCATCCAGACCTTCGAGACGCTCCAAGTTCCCTACGATCAGCTCCACCCGACCATGCCATTCTACAGAGTCACGGATGGCTCCACACTCCCGATGCGGTAGGTCCACCTTCCTGTCACCTTTGGTAACCGCGACAACTACCACACCGAGCTCATCGACTTCGACATCACCAACATCCACCTCCTGTACAACGCCATCCTTGGGTATCCTGCCCTCGTCAAGTTCATGGCGGCGACCCATCGCGGCTACAATGTCCTCAAGATGTCCGAGAGCGGCGGAGTCATCACGATCGGCTCCGACGAGAAGGAAGCTGTGCGTTCCCTGGAGCGTGCCTACCAAACCGCGGCGGTCGAATGCTCGGATGAGGATGGAGCCATCCTCGCCATGCAGACCGCCCCCAAGAAGAAGAAGAACCTGCCCGTGAACGGACCTCAGGACGCAGGGGTTCCTGACGGCCCGGCCTCAGGACTCGCGCCTTCTGAAGAGGCGCCCTCCACCCTCGCATAGGGGGGCGTGCCCGACGCCCCCCTCCTGACGGTCTCGGGTTCTCTCCTCTAGAGTGTCTCCGGACGGACCGGCGTCTCGAGGGAGGTGTTTGGGCACCACCTGCAAGCGTGTCTTGACGCGCGTTTTTGTGAGCCTAGCGTGAACCGCTCGACGCTGGGGGCTCACGACTTCATCAACCAAGTTACCGAGGAACTTCAGTACGCAAGACTCATCTGTGGTGGGCGTAACCGCACAACCCCAAGCTCACCTGCTCGTAGTCGGAGCGACCGTTTCCGCGTCTGCGTTGACATCGCGGGTCTCAACCGAGCCACCTCTCAAGAGCCCTTTTGGCAGACGGCGGTCGGCCGGAGGAGGGCCCTCCCCTGCAGCTACGTCCGCGCACTCTTCGGCTTCCTCAATGCAGCTGCCACGTTCCAGCATCTCGCGCAGCAGGCCTTGGGGGCTCGGGAGGCTCAGTCGCAGGCGGTCCGGACGGAGCAAGAACCGGACCCGCGCGACCACCGAGAGCCTTCGGAGCCCCTGGGCCTCAAGAGCCCGACGACCCTCGGGAGTGACCCGCATGGCTCGCGTCTTCAGCTACCCCAACTCTTCTTAGACAAGTATCAGGTGACGTTCAGGTATCCAATCGAGGGCGCCCCTCGGGCTGCATCATCCTCGGACTACTGGGGGTTGTTCCCCTGCAGTTGTCTTCCTTTTTGCATGATCAAGGCTAGTTGTTTCATTCTGTTCGCATTATCTGCATGCTTGGCGTCCTCACCGCCATTAAGGTCATGAGCCCTTGTGAGCCCACTCGCGACCGCCCCATGATTAAGGACTGGTATGGCATCTGTGCTCGGGTCCGTCCCTGCAGTGTCGCTAAACCCAAGGGCTGAGCTCTATCTCGTGAGCCATTCCCGTGACATCATCTCCCGTGGTCCTTGGTGCCTTGTTCTCGCATGGGCTAATCGTGGATGGGTAAGTAGGGACCCGTGGCAGGTGCCTAGCTCAGGCGGGAACCGCGCGCCGGTTGTTTTTCTTTTGGATCATTGCATGAGAAGACTGGGCACGACGTCTGTGCTCGGGTTCGTCCCTACAGCATCGGCAAATCCAGCGGCTGAGCTCTGTCTCACAAGCCATTCCCGTGACGTCACCTCCTAGGGTCGCTGGTGCTGCGGCCTTCTCATGCGATACCCTCTAGAGATGCACTCGGCGCAGGTCAACACAACACCTCTCTTTTCACATTTTGCAGAAGAAGACTCAGGCGCAACCCTCCTCAGGGTAGGGTCTTGTGAGTGATGCGTAAGCTCACGAGAACTTCCTCAGAGTCGTTCAGCTCGTCCTGAGGAGGGCCCATATACACCTTGGTTGTCCTACCTTGCAAGCCACGTGTCAGGACGGGGCTATACACGCCCCGGGGTGTCTCTCGGTGGGAGGCTCCCTCCCACGGTCCAGTGGAAGTACCAAGGTCCACGCTGGCAGATCCAACCGAGGAGCGGTTATGCCCATGAACCAGTGGAAGCACCAAGCTCCGTGCTGGCCGCTACGACTGAGTCGCGGTTATGCCCACACTCCGCGCAAGTGTGGTAGCTCTATGCTCCGTGCTAGTTATAAACAACTGAGGGCGGCCCCCTGTGGTCGCACCAACCTCAGGGAGCTTTTCAGCTCACGACGCTCACAGCTTCTCCTTGGATGGGTGTTGCGAGGGGGCTAGGCACGGGGGCTATGCTCAGGTCACGCCTGGCAGACGCCGCCCTACCAGGTGCCCAGACACCTGGCCTTCTCGCGCCCCCATCCCAAGCGAAGGCTAGTGGGCAAGGTATGGTGCTCGTTCTCCTTCATGAGAGCCATTCGTACGTCAAAGGGGCCCCCCTGGGCATCGCGACCCAGGGGCCTAACTAGCCACGTAGCCCCTCATCCCTTGAGTCTAGTTATGACGATAACCCCGATCACCCGGAGGGCTCAATGGCGATCGAGGTATGCGCGGGATTGGGGCCTGCCGACGCAGAACGCAAACGGGATCGCTTGAGCGCCAAGGGGGACCCCTGGGCATCGTGACCCAGGGGCCTCACTAGCCACGTAGCCCCTCATTCCTTGAGTCTAGTTATTACGATAACCCCGGTCACCCGGAGGGCTCAATGGCGATCGAGGTATGCGCGGGGTTGGGCCCTGCCAACGCAGAGCACCTAAGCAAACATGAAAGTAAGCAAGCATGGAAATCATCTAGCTATTACAATAATACCAAGTTTTTCAAATTCGAACAAAGTTCTTACGCCTCCCCGAGGCACTCGCACTTCTCTCTCTAGACAGGAACAGATCAGGCATTACCAAGCGCATCATCACCGGTCTCCACCTCCTCGATTGCGGTAGCAGTGGCCTGGAGGAACGCCTCCACCAGCGCCGTGACCCTCGCCCCTAGGGCCTCGGCAGCCGTGCCCTCCATGACTTTGGTCACGGGCTCGGACAGTGAGGCCATGCCAAGGGTGGGGTCGCGAAGACTTAGGTGGCTGCACACCTGCGTCAGAACCAAGGTAAGGAGCGTGCGCTCTCGACGTCGGCTAACTGGCCAATTACAGCCGCGACCTCGCGTAGGGACTTCACAAGCGCGGCGAGGAGCCCGGCGGGTCCTCCCTCCGGGGCGGCCAGCGGTTCCTTGAACCCCTCCCCGTAGGCGGCCTACAGCGCATTACGGGCCTCAAGGTCAAAGGCGGCAAGGGCCTCGGCACTCACTGCTGCCGAGGATGCAAGAGCATCCTCCTTGTCGCGAGCGGCTTGGGTCGCCTTGGCCTACTCAACTTCAACCTTCAGCTTCTCCAGGGCCGAGCGGTCAGCAAGCTGCTCTTGTTGCAACCGGGATGTCTCAGCCTTCTGCGCCTCGAGCTCCTTTTCCAACCTCTTGAGCTCCAGGGCGCGCCTAGTGCCTTCCTCGCGAAGGGCCTCCAGCTCGCTCTCCGCCGCGAGGCAGCGCTTCTCGAAGGACACGGCGTCAGCTTGTGCGGTGTCGCGAGCCCGCGTGGCTGCCACAGCTTCTTCTCGACCCTTGGCACCAACCGTGGAGGCCTGGTGTTGGGGAACGTAGTATTTTTAAAATTTTCCTACGATCACGCAAGATCTATCTACCAGATGCATAGCAACGAGAGGGAAGAGTGTGTCTACGTACCCTCGTAGACCGGGAGCGGAAGCGTCAAGTGACGCGGTTGATGTTGTCGAACTTCTTCGCGATCCAACCGATCAAGCACCGAACGTACGGCACCTCCGCGTTCAGCACACGTTCAGCTTGATGACGTCCCACGAGCTCTTGATCCAGTTGAGCTTCACGGGAGAGTTTCATCAGCCCGACGGCGTGGTGACGGATATGATGTGTTCACCGGCGCAGGGCTTCGCCTAAGCTCCGCGACGGTATGACCGAGGTGTGATTCTGTGGAGGGGGGCACCGCACACGGCTAAAACAATTCAACTTGTGTGTCTTTGGGTGCCCCCCTGCCCCCGTATATAAAGGAGCAAGGGAGGAGGGCCGGCCAACCTCCTATGGTGCGGCTAGGGAAGGAATCCTACTAGGAATAGGATTGCAATCCTATTCCTAGTAGGAATCACCAAAGAAGGAAGAGATGGAGTAGGAAAAGGAAGAGGTGGCGCCTCCCACCAATCCTAGTCCAACTAGGAACTAGGTGGGGCGCCAGCCAGCCCTATGGGCTGCCTCTCTCCTTTCCACAAGGCCCACTATGGACCATCCCCCTTCGTAGGAGGTTCCGGTAACCCCCTTCGGCAATCCCGATAAATCCGAAACTTTTCCGGAACACTTCCGGTGTCCGAATATAGCCGTCCAATATATCAATCTTTATGTCTCGGACATTCCGAGACTCCTCGTCATGTCCGTGATCTCATCCGGGACTCCGAACTACCTTCGGTACATCAATACTCAAAAACTCATAATACCGATCGTCATCAAACGTTAAGCGTGCGGACCCTACGGGTTCGAGAACTATGTAGACATGACCGAGACTCATCTCCGGTCAATAACCAATAGCGGAACCTGGATGTTCATATTGGCTCCTACATATTATACGAAGATCTTTTATCGGTCAGAACCGCATAACAACATACGTTGTTCCTTTTGTCAAACGGTATGCTACTTGCCCGAGATTCGATCGTCGGTATCTTTATACCTAGTTCAATCTCGTTACCGGCAAGTCTCTTTACTCGTTCCGTAACACATCATCTCGTGACTAACTCATTAGTCTTTTGCTTGCAAGGCTTATTATGATGTGTGTTACCGAGAGGGCCCAGAGATACCTCTCCGACACTCGGAGTGACAAATCCTAATCTTGATCTATGCCAACACCACGAATACTTTCGGAGACACCTGTAGAGCATCTTTATGATCACCCAGTTACGTTGTGACGTTTGATAGCACACGAGGTGTTCCTACGGTATTCGGGAGTTGCATAATCTCATAGTCATAGGAACATGTATAAGTCATGAAGAAAGCAATAGCAGTTAAACTAAACGATCATAGTGCTATGCTAACGGATGGGTCTTGTCCATCACATCATTCTCCTAATGATGTGATCCCGTTGATCAAATGACAACTCATGTCTATGGTTAGGAAACATTACCATCTTTGATCAATGAGCTAGTCTAGTAGAGGCATACTAGGGACACTCTGTTTTGTCTATGTATTCACACATGTACTAAGTTTCCGGTTAATACAATTCTAGCATGAATACAAGACATTTATCATGATATAAGGAAATACAAATAACATCTTTATTATTGCCTCTAGGGCATATTTCCTTCAGTCTCCCACTTGCACTAGAGTCAATAATCTAGCTCACATCGCCATGTGATTTAATACCGATAGTTCACATCGTTATGTGAATAACACCCATAGTTCACATTACCATGTGATCAACACCCAAAGGGTTTACTAGAGTCAATAATCTAGTTCACATCGCTATGTGATTAATACTCAAGAGTAATAAGGTGTGATTATGTTTTGCTTGTGAGAGAAGTTTAGTCAACGGGTCTGTCATATACAGATCCCTATGTATTTTGCAAATTTCTATGTCTACAATGCTCTGCATGGAGCTACTCTAGCTAATTGCTCCCACTTTCAATACGCATCCAGATTGATACTTAGAGTCATCTGGATTTAGTGTCAAAGCTTGCATCGGCGTAACCCTTTACGACGAACTCTTTATCACCTCCATAATCGAGAAATATTTCCTTAGTCATCCAATTACTAAGGATAATTTTGACCGCTGTACAGTTATCTACTCCTGGATCACTATTGTACCTCCCTGTCAAACTCTTGGCAAGGTACACAACGTGTTTTGTACACAGCATGGCATACTTTATAGAACCTATGGCTGAGGCATAGGGAATGACTTTCATTCTCTCTATATTTTTCTACCGTGGTCTGGCTTTGAGTCTTACTCAACTTCACACCTTACAAGTCAGGCAAGAACTTTTTCTTTGACTGATCCATTTTGAACTACTTCAAAATCTTATCAAGGTATGTACTCATCGAAAGTCTTATCAAGCGTCTTGATCTATCTATATAGATCTTGATGCTCAATATGTAAGCAGCTTCACCGAGGTCTTTCTTTGAAAAACTCTTTTCAAACACTCCTTTATGCTTTCCAGAAAATTCTACATCATTTCCGATCGATAATATGTCATTCACATATACTTATCAGAAAGGTTGTAGTGCTCCCACTCACTTCTTGTAAATACAGGCTTCTCCAAAAGTCTGTATAAAACCATATGCTTTGATCACCTCATCAAAGCGTATATTCCAACTCCGAGATGCTTGCACCAGTCCATAGATGGATCGCTGGAGCTTGCATACTTTGTTAGTACCTTTTGGATCGACAAAACCTTCTGGTTGCATCATATACAACTCTTCTTTGAGATATCCATTTAGGAATGCAGTTTTGACATCCATTTGCCAGATTTCATAATCATAAAATGCGGCAATTGCTAACATGATTCGGACAGACTTAAGCATCGCTACAGGTGAGAAAGTCTCATCGTAGTCAACTCCTTGAACTTGTCGAAAACCTTTCGCAACAAGTCGAGCTTTGTAAACAGTAATATTACCGTCTGCGTCGGTCTTCCTCTTGAAGATCCATTTATTTTCGATGGCTTACCGATCATCGGGCAAGTCAACCAAAGTCCACACTTTGTTCTCATACATGGATCCCATCTCAGATTTCATGGCTTCAAGCCATTTTGCGGAATCTGGGCTCATCATCGCTTCCTCATAGTTCGTAGGTTCATCATGGTCTAGTAACATGATTTCCAGAACTGGGTTGCCATACCACTCTGGTGCGGAACGTACTCTGGTTGATCTACGATGTTCAGTAGAAACTTGATCCGAAGTTTCATGATCATTATCATTAACTTCCTCACTAATTGGTGTAGGAATCACTGGAACAATTTCCTGTGATGTACTACTTTCCAATCCGGGAGAAGGTACAATTACCTCATCGAGTTCTACTTTCCTCCAACTCACTTCTTTCAAGAGAAACTCATTTTCTAGAAAGGATCCGTTTTTAGCAACGAATATTTTGCCTTCGGATCTGTGATAGAAGGTGTACCCAACAGTCTCTTTTGGGTATCCTATGAAGATTTACTTCTCCGGTTTGGGTTCGAGCTTATCATGTTGAAACTTTTTCACATAAGCATCGCAGTCCCAAACTTTAAGAAACAACAACTTTGGTTTCTTGCCAAACCACAGTTCTTAAGGCGTTGTCTCAACGGATTCAGATGAGGCCCTTATTTAACGTGAATGCAGCTGTCTCTAATGCATGACCCAAAACGATAGTGGTAAATCGGTAAGAGACATCATAGATCGCACCATATCCAATAAAGTACGGTTACGACGTTCGGACACACCATTATGCTGTGGTGTTCCAGGTGGCGTGAGCTGTGAAACTATTCCACATTGTTTCAAATGAAGACCAAACTCGTAACTCAAATATTCTCCTCCACGATCAGATCGTAGGAACTTTATTTTCTTGTTACGATGATTCTCTACTTCACTCTGAAATTCTTTGAACTTTTCAAATGTTTCAGACTTGTGTTTTATTAAGTAGATATACCCATATCTGCTCAAATCATCAGTGAAGGTGAGAAAATAACGATACCCGCCGCGAGCATCAACACTCATTGGTCCGCATACATCAGTATGTATGATTTTCAACAAATATGTTGCTCGCTCCATAGTTCCGGAGAACCGAGTTTTAGTCATCTTGCCCATGAGGCATGGTTCGCAAGCACCAAGTGATTCATAATCAAGTGATTCCAAAAATCCATCATTATGGAGTTTCTTCATGCGTTTTACACCAATATGACCTAAACGGCAGTGCCACAAATAAGTTGCACTATCATTATTAACCTTGCATCTTTTGGTTTCAATATTATGAATATGTGTATCACACGATCGAGATCCAACAAACTATTTTCATTGGTTGTATGACCATAGAAGGTTTTATTCATGTAAACAGAACAACAATTATTCTCTAACTTACATGAATAACCGTATTGCAATAAACATGATCAAATCACATTCATGCTCAACACAAACACGAAATAACACTTATTCAGGTTCAACACTAATCCCGAAAGTATAGGGAGTGTGCGATGATGATCATATCAATCTTGGAACTGCTTCCAATACACAACGTCACTTCATCCTTTAACTAGTTTATGTTCATTATGCAACTCCCACTTCGAGTTACTACTCTTTAGCAACTGAACCAATATCAAATACCGAGGGTTTGCTATGAACACTAGTAAAATACACATCAATAATCTATATATCAAATATACTTTTGTTCACTTTGCCATCCTTCTTATCCGCCAAGTATCTAGGGCAGTTCCACTTTTAGTGACCATTTCCTTTGCAGTATAAGCACTTGTTTCAGGCTTGAGTTTAGCTTTGGGTTTCTTCACAGGAGTGACAACTTGCTTGTCATTCTTCTTGAAGTTCCCCTTCTATCTCTTTGCCCTTTACTTGAAACAAGTGGTCTTGTTAACCATCAACAATTGATGCTTTTTCATGATTTCTACCTTCGCCGACTTCAGCATCGCGAAGAGCTGGGATTTCCTTTCGTCATCCCTTGCATATTATAGTTCATCACGAAGTTCTACTAACTTGGTGATAGTGACTAGAGAACTTTGTCAATTACTATCTTATCTGGAAGATTAATTCCCACTTGATTAAAGTAATTGTAGTACCCAGACAATCTGAGCACATGCTCACTGGTTGAGCTATTCTCCTCCATCTTGTAGCAAAGTACTGTCAGAGGTCTTATACCTCTCGACACGGGCATGAGTATGAAATACTAATTTCAACTCTTGGAACATCTCATATGCTCCGTGGCGTTTCAAAACGTTTTTGAAGTCCCGGTTATAAGCCGTAAAGCATGGTGCACTAAACTATCAAGTAGTCATCATATCGAGCTTTTGTCAAAACGTTCATAACGTCTACATCTGCTCCTGCAATAGGTTTGTCACCTAGCGGTGCATCAAGGACATAATTTCTTCTGTGCAGCAATGAGGATAATCCTCAGATCACGGAACAATTCCGCATCATTGCTACTAACATCTTTCAATCTTGGTTTTCTCTAGGAACATATAAAAATAAACGGGGAGCAACATCGCGAGCTATTGATCTACAACATAGATATGCTCATACTACCAGGACTAACTTCATGATAAATTAAAGTTCAATTAATCATATTACTTAAGAACTCCCACTTAGATAGACATCCCTCTGGTTATCTAAATGATCACGTGATCCAAATCAACTAAACCATGTCCGATCATCACGTGAGATGGAGTAGTTTCAATGGTGAACATCTTATGTTGATCATATCTACTATATGATTCACGCTCGACCTTTCGGTCTCCAGTGTTCCGAGGCCATATCTGTATATGCTAGGCTCGTCAAGTTTAACCCGAGTATTCTGCGTGTGCAAAACTGGCTTACACCCGTTGTATTTGAACGTAGAGCTTATTACACCCGATCATCACGTGGTGTCTCGGAACGACGAACTTTCGCAACGGTGCATACTCAGGGAGAACACTTATACCTTGAAATTTAGTAAGGGATCATCTTATAATGCTACCGTCATTCTAAGCAAAATAAGAAGCATAATAAGATAAACATCACATGCAATCAAAATATGTGACATGATATGGCCATCATCATCTTGTGCTTTTGATCTCCATCTCCAAAGCACCGTCATGATCACCCTCGCAAAACATGATCATCTCATACAAAAACCATATAACTCATCATGTCTTGACCATATCACATCACAACATGCCCTGCAAAAACAAGTTAGACATCCTCTACTTTGTTGTTGCAAGTTTTACGTGGCTGCTACGGGCTTTAGCAAGAACCGTTCTTACCTACGCATACAAAACCACAACGATGTTTCTTCAAGTATGTGCTGTTTCAACCTTCACAAGGACCGGGCGTAGCCACACATGATTCAGCTAAAGTGAGAGAGACAGACACCCGCCAGTCATCTTTAAGCAACGAGTGCTCGTAACGGTGAAACCAGTCTCGCGTAAGCGTACGCGTAATGTCGGTCCGGGCCGCTTCATCTCACAATACCGCCGAAGCAAAGTATGACATGCTGGTAAGCAGTATGACTAGTATCGTCCACAATCTCATTGTGTTCTACTCGTGCATATCATCTACGCATAGACCTGGCTCATGATGCCACTGTTGGGGAACATAGTATTTTTAAAATTTTCCTACGATCACGCAAGATCTATCTACCAGATGCATAGCAATGAGAGGGAAGAGTGTGTCTACGTACCCTCGTAGACCGGGAGCGGAAGCGTCAAGTGACGCGGTTGATGTTGTCGAACTTCTTCGTGATCCAACCGATCAAGCACCGAACGTACGGCACCTCCGCGTTCAGCACACGTTCAGCTTGATGACGTCCCACGAGCTCTTGATCCAGTTGAGCTTCACGGGAGAGTTTCGTCAGCACGACGGCGTGGTGACGGATATGATGTGTTCACCGGCGCAGGGCTTCGCCTAAGCTCCACGACGGTATGACCGAGGTGTGATTCTGTGGAGGGGGGCACCGCACACGGCTAAAACAATTCAACTTGTGTGTCTTTGGGTGCCCCTGCCCCCGTATATAAAGGAGCAAGGGAGGAGGGCCGGCCAACCTCCTATGGTGCGGCTAGGGAAGGAATCCTACTAGGAATAGGATTGCAATCCTATTCCTAGTAGGAATCACCAAAGAAGGAAGAGATGGAGTAGGAAAAGGAAGAGGTGGCGCCTCCCACCAATCCTAGTCCAACTAGGAACTAGGTGGGGCGCCGGCCAGCCCTATGGGCTGCCTCTCTCCTTTCCACAAGGCCCACTATGGACCATCCCCCTTCGTAGGAGGTTCCGGTAACCCCCTTCGGCAATCCTGATAAATCCGAAACTTTTCCGGAACACTTCCGGTGTCCGAATATAGCCGTCCAATATATCAATCTTTATGTCTCGGACATTCCGAGACTCCTCGTCATGTCCGTGATCTCATCCGGGACTCCGAACTACCTTCGGTACATCAATACTCAAAAACTCATAATACCGATCGTCATCAAACGTTAAGCGTGCGGACCCTACGGGTTCGAGAACTATGTAGACATGACCGAGACTCATCTCCGGTCAATAACCAATAGCGGAACCTGGATGTTCATATTGGCTCCTACATATTCTACGAAGATCTTTTATCGGTCAGAACCACATAACAACATACGTTGTTCCTTTTGTCAAACGGTATGTTACTTGCCCGAGATTCGATCGTCGGTATCTTTATACCTAGTTCAATCTCGTTACCGGCAAGTCTCTTTACTCGTTCCGTAACACATCATCTCGTGACTAACTCATTAGTCTTTTGCTTGCAAGGCTTATTATGATGTGTGTTACCGAGAGGGCCCAGAGATACCTCTCCGACACTCGGAGTGACAAATCCTAATCTTGATCTATGCCAACACCACGAATACTTTCGGAGACACCTGTAGAGCATCTTTGTGATCACCCAGTTACGTTGTGACGTTTGATAGCACACAAGGTGTTCCTACGGTATTCGGGAGTTGCATAATCTCATAGTCATAGGAACATGTATAAGTCATGAAGAAAGCAATAGCAGTTAAACTAAACGATCATAGTGCTATGCTAACGAATGGGTCTTGTCCATCACATCATTCTCCTAATGATGTGATCCCATTGATCAAATGACAACTCATGTCTATGGTTAGGAAACATAACCATCTTTGATCAATGAGCTAGTCTAGTAGAGGCATACTAGGGACACTCTGTTTTGTCTATGTATTCACACATGTACTAAGTTTCCGGTTAATACAATTCTAGCATGAATAAAAGACATTTATCATGATATAAGGAAATACAAATAACATCTTTATTATTGCCTCTAGGGCATATTTACTTCACCTGGTCCCAGGAGGTCCGCGCAGACTCGTCTGCCAGGAGCCACCCGCGGATCAGCCCCAGGCGCCCTTCCATCAGGCGGCCATCACCATCTTGCAGTTTGACATGAAGCCGACCCAGCGCGGTGGAGGCAGCCTCCAAGGTCTCAGGGCCAGGCTGCGCCGGCTGGCACACGGGCATCGACAAGACCGACTGGTCGACCAGGGGCTCCGGTGATCCGGCCCCCCTCGCAAGAGCAGCCGGAGCAGGAGCCACCACGACCTCGTAGGAAGCGAGGACGCCCCCAAGCAACGCCGCCACCACATGCTCGGTGGCCTGGTCGACCGAGACGCCCAACATCGTGGCATCCTTCCCTGTGGTCGCATCAGCAGCAGGAGGGGCAGGGCATCACGACGTGACCTCCCCCTTCACCTGCTTCATCACACCACCCAAGCTGCTGCGTCAAGAGAAGCACATCAGGGATACAACAACTAAGGATGGAAAGAAATTGCACACTTACTCGTCGGAGGTGACGCGCACCCTTCTCTTCGCAAACAGGTCAGCAGCAGCCGCTGGCGCTATGGGCGTGCCGGTAGCCCGGATCTTGGCAAGGCGCGAGGCCACTGTCCTGGGCGCGACCATGGTCGCCAGATTCGCTGGCATGGTACTCCTCGGCGGGGTCGCCACATTGCTTCCCCTGAACGCAGCGCGTCCAGATCGACATGGAGTGGCCACCTAGGACCGTCCGGCGGCACCCACGCCTGACGTCATTGCTCGAGCGAACGCCTCGGAGGAGTCCCCCTCGTCGTCAAGGGTCTCCTCTGAGCCCCCCTCGTCACTCTCGTCGTCAGCACCAGAAGACACGTCAAACATGGGCGGAGCGCGCACGGGCGCACCAAAACCCGACACGGCGTTCAGCAGCTCAGCCTTGTCAGGGTGGCTGTACAGCGACCAGTGGGCCCCGGGGTGGTCCTCCGGAACCATCCCTAGGAGGGTTCCCGAGGTGAAGTCCAGATCGTCCTCGGCTAGCACCCCTGAGCGCAGCCGGAGCCTATCGTCACCCATCAGCTCCCACATGGGGCGCGGGTGTGCCTGCAGCGGCGCCAGATGCTGCCTCAAGAACTCCTTCACGATCTAACCCCTTCGAGCCTCGAGCTGTGGTCGGCCTCAATCCTTGCCAGGACAGGCCCAACAAGGGGGTCGGTGAGCTTTGCGTAGCTCCATCCGGCGCGCTTCGCCGGACGGGCGGTAGGCAGCGCCAGCAGAGGGTGGACGCGTTGGGCATCCAGATAGACCCACCTCTTCCGGTGGGAGTCTATCTTCTTCCCGGCCGTCATCAGCCGACAGCCCTGGCGCTGGAAGACGAAGGAGAAGCAGCCTGAGCACAGGCCATCGTTGTACCGGCGCATGGAGAAGAAATGGCGGAAGAGGGCGACAGTTGGCCTTACCGCCACGAACGCCTCACAGTAAAAGGCGAAGAGCGACAGGACGAAGATGGAGCGAGTCTAGATGTGGAGAGCATGGACCTGGTAATGTTCCAGGATGGCGTAGAAGAACTCGGAAATAGGTGGCACGAGCCCCACGGAGTTGCTGTGGAGGAAGAAGGGGTAGCAGGACTTCGGCAGGATCCGCGTCATGGTGGATCCGACCCAGATCACCGTCGGGCCATGCTCGTTGTGGACGCTCAACAAGAAAAGTTGGACCTCTGAGTAGTCCTCCTCCTTGGTGATGGAGGACTCCTCGAGCACTGCCTCAAGGGAAGAAGCAGATCCTGACGCCGGCGCAGCACCCTTGTTCCTCTTCGCCATTGCTAAAGGAGCCGGAAGACGCAGGTGATTTAGGAAGGCAGGAGGCGTAGGAGGGAGAAATCTGAGCAGGAAGGAAGGGAGGCGATAACTCCCCGAGCGGAGATGGCCCCTTTTTTATCAAAACACGCGGTTGCCGAGACGGCGTGGGGAGCGGTGTCGCCCACGTCCCATCCAACCCTCACGCGCTAGCATGGCCCGCAGCCTTTTTGGGGCCCGCAATGCTTCGTCCTCGGCTAAGGCTTCACCCCGAAGCCAGCTCCGCACGTGCCTTGGGCCCGGGGGCTACTGTCGCCGTCCTGGGAACCAGGGTACCCAGACTTGCCCGTCTGCGGGCCGCGACGCGCTCCAGAGTGGCTTGGTATGGCCCAGCTGATTGACCAGCTGTCCAAGACCCTCGGGAGGGGGCTAAGCCTCGTGAGGAGAACTACGTCAAGCCCCCCTCATGAGCGGCCTTGGCAAGATACTCCGGAGGGGAGAAGAGTCCAAGGCCAAGTCTGCCTCAGGAGGAGGCAGAGACGTCAGCAGTGACGCACCGCGCCAACGAGTGCCAGTGCCCGCCAGCGACGCAGTTGCCGTTTCGGTGCAAAGGGGACAGCGCAGCCGCAGGTTCCCGAGGAGCGGGACAAAGGTTTCCCCTTTGGTGCAACAAGACCGAAGACCGCAAGGACGACAAGAAGGATGTCACCCTCGAGCCCACAACCGCGTCACCGCCTGATCCTTTTGCAGGCGAAGACCGCTTTTGTCAGGATAGGAACGTCCTTGTGTTCCCACTCAAAAATGGCCGTTGTGGGATCCCTTCCCGCCTAAACATTTCGGGGGAAGAGGACCCTGGCCGCCTATATAAGTAGCTAGGACCCCCACTGTGGAAGAACAAGGTCGAACCAAGCACAGCTAAGTAGAGCAGGTCCATAAACTCTGCCGCCACACAAAGGAGCAAGAACACTTGCCTCCGGACCCTCCTGAGCTAGCCTCCCAAGCTCAGGAACCACTGTACTAGCTCATATTCCAGCCCTCCCAAGGCTAATCCACCAAAGCAGGAAGTAGGGTTTTACACCACACGGTGGCCCGAACCTGGGTAAACTCTTGCGTGCTCTATCTGCTGTTTGCTTGAATCTCTTCATCAGACGAGAGCGAGACGCTAGGTAGACATGAGTGGGAGAGATCTTTATTCATGCCCCTATGCTCGAACTTCTTGGGTTTTGCGGAGCCCTGAATCCGACAGGCAGGGTGCCGGAACGGGGTCCCGAGAGGTTTTTCGTGGCTACAGAGGCTTGCGGCAGCGGAACTTCCGATATAGGTTTCTTCTCGAGGTTTCGGGATTTATATGAATTTTTCATGTCGGTCTCACGTCAGGGGGACGCTCGAGGGGCCCACAAGCCATAGGGGTGCACCCTGGGGTAGGGCGCGCCCACCTGGCTTGTGGACTCCTCAAACACTTCCTGGCCCAGCTCAGATACTACGGGAGTCTCTTTTGGTCCATAAAAAATCACCTTAAATTTTCAGCCCATTCCGAGAACTTTTATTTGTGCACAAAAACGACACCACAGTAGTTCTGCTGAAAATAGCGTCAGTACGGTTAGTTCTAATAAAATCATAACAAACCATATATAATTGTTGTAAGCATGGCATGAGTACTTCATAAATTATAGATACGTTGGAGACATATCAGCATCCCCAAGCTTAATTCCTGCTCGTCCTTGAGTAGGTAAATGATAAAAGAAATAATTTATGAAGTGTGAATGCTAGCAAAGTGCATAAGTTTGATCAATGATAATTTCAGTCACTTTTACTTGCATCATAACAGCAACTCTTTATCATAAAACTCATCTTGATAAAGTGGCAATCCATTCACATGTAATGGTTTAAACAATTCATTTTATTGATACTATCGTGTAATCTTTCTTATAATGGCATGAATGTTCAGATACATATGATTCAAAACAAAAGTTTAATATTGACATAAATACAATAATACTTCAAGCAGACTAGAAAGCAGAATCATTAAAATTCAAAAATGACATGGCTAAAGAAAGTTATCTCTACATAATCATATCATCTTGTTATGCTCCCTCTTCTCAACACAAAGTATAAATCATGCCCACCCCGGTGTCAGCCAAGCAATTGTATTCATGCTTTTAAATTCTCAAACTTTTTCAACTCTTCACGCAATACATGAGCATGAGCCACGGACATAGCACTATGGGTGGAATAGAAGGTGGTAGTAGACAAAGAAGGGATAAAGTGTCACATAAACTAGGCAAATTAATGAACTTTGGAGATGTTCATCAATTGATATCAATGTGAGTGTGTAGGACTGCCATGCAACGGATGCACTAGAGCTATAAGTGTATGGCAGCTCAACAGAAAACTAAGTGCGTGCGCATGTAACTTGCTTGCTCATGAAGACCAAGGGCGATATGAGGAAGCCCATCGTTGGAATATACAAGCCAAGTTCTATAATGAACGATTCCCACTAGTATATGAAAGTGAAAAAATAGGAGACTCTATCATCAAGAACATGGTGCTACTTTGAAGCACAAGTGTGGAAAAGGATAGTAACATTGTCCCTTCTCTCTTTATTCTCTCATTTTTTTCTTTTTTTCTTTTTTTTGGAGACTATTTTCTCTTTTTTTGTAGATTGTTTTTTCCTCTCTCCCTTTTTTATAACCTCACATGGGACATTGTTCAATAATAATGACCATCACACTTTTATTTACTTACAAATCAATATTACAACTCAATACTAGAACAAAATTATGACTCTATATGAATGCCTTTGGCGGTGTACTAGGATGTGATGATCAAAACATACCATGTATGAATATGAAGAACGGTGGCCTAACCAGAAATGACAGGTAGGCTATGTGCTCATGCAATGCAATATGACAATAATGATGTTTGCCATAATATAAGCGAAACTATGGAAGTTGCATGGAAATATATGTCGGAATGGCTATGGAAATGCCATAACAGGTAAGTATGGTGGATCTTTTGAGGAAGGGTATAAGGGTGGCTTGATGCACCGGCGAAAGTTGCGCGATAGTAGAGAGGCTAGCAAAGGTGGAAGGGCGAGAGTGCGTATAATCCATTGAATCAACATTAGTCATAAAGAAATTACATACTTATTGCAAAATGTTTATTCGCTCGAAGCAAAGTACTAACACGCATGCTCCTAGGGGAGAGGTTGGTAGGAGTAAACCGTCACGCGCTACCGACTTTCACACAAAGGAAGACAATCAAGAATAAATTTCGCTCCAACTTCATCACATAACTAGAAGACCATACATGCATGCTATGGGAATCACAAACCTTATCATAAGTATTTATTTAAATTCCACAATTCACTACTTGATCGAGGCAAAGGTATCCTATCTTTCGATGAGATGGTGATTATCATTTTCGGAGGAGTAGACTTTGACCATCCGACTACGAACATGCGAAGACGTCGCGCCTTAGAAATCGCTAAACCAACTCCAAGAGGTTATTGACCATGCTAGAACACGATCAACCTGACCACGAGGGTCTATTTCCTGCAAGCAAACGAAGAACAAGCAGGAAACTGAGATTGCAATCTGGATATTGCGAATAGAAGAGGAAAGCTTTATCGATCAAGGTGGGGTTCTGTGATGTCTTTGTCTGGTCGTTGAACACAAACGAAGTACGCGAAGTTGCAGCTATGGTGAACTTTAATCTAAACAAAACCAAAGTCTAAACGATGCCCTAGTTGCTATATATATGGAGGAGTTGAGGGGATTTCTTGGCCCCTCGGAGGAGGGGTCTGAAACCAACCCAAACTATGTTTCCCCACACATGCGGACTCTAAAAATAGCATATACTGAAGTATTTTGAAATTACGTGGGCATGGCCCAAAAATAAGGTAGCACGAAACCTATACTAAGTTATGGACGAATTTTATGAAAGGGCATCTTGAATATTTTTTCCATGTCCTTGTACGTCACCATGGTGTCTCGAAAGTGCTGAAATCTCAACCAGAAACTCTGTTCTTGTTCCCCATGCCCATGCCCTCATCTCCATGTTTGATCATGCTCCAATGTTCATCCTTCTTTTCCATGCTTGGCCCTTCATTTATAAGCAAAAAAAATGTATCCAATTTAGGCAACATCATATTCTCATGAACATTAGAATCATTACCAAGAAACGAAAGTACTTAGTAGTTTAATAGGCGTGCGCGAGCTCTGGTAATCGGTCCAGTATATGTATCAGTAGGGGCTGTGGGTGTAACTTCGTTAGTGATGTCCTCATCATCCTCCCTTTCTTGAATTGAAGTCGTCCTCGACAAAAGCTCATCTTCCTCACCCAAGTAAGGCTTCAAATCTGCAATGTTAAAAGTGGGACTTACCCCAAAATTTGCAGGTAGCTCAATTTTATATGCATTATAATTTATTTTCTCTAGCACCTTAAAAGGACCATTAGCATGTGGCATTAATTTTGACGTGCACAAATCAGGAAACCTATCCTTACGCAAATGTAATCAAACAAGATCACCAGGTGCAAAGATAACACATTTTCTACCCTTATCTCCAGCCAGTTTATATTTAGCATTCATGAGCTTATTATTTTCCTTTGTTAATTCATGCATTTTCAATATCAATTCAGCACGTTGTTTAGCATCAAAATTAACCTTCTCCAAAGATGGAAGAGGCAATAAATCAATGGGTTCACGAGGTAAGAAACCATACACAATTTCAAAAGGGCACATCTTAGTAGTAGAATGCAATGAACGACTATAAGCAAATTCAATATGAGGCAGGCATTCTTCCCGCATTTTCTTGTTATTCTTCAAAACATCCCTAAGCATAGTAGACATGTTCTATTGACTACTTCCGTTTGTCCATCAGTATGGGGGTGACATGTAGTACTAAAAAGTAATTTAGTCCCCAACTTAGCACATAAACATCTCCAAAAGTGCCTAAGAAACTTATTATCACGATCTAAAACAATAGTATTTGGCACACCATCCAAGCGAATAATTTCATGAAATAACATATCAGCAACATTAGCAGCATCATGACTTTTATGACATAGTATAAAGTGTGCCATTTTCAAAAATCTATCCACGACAACAAATATGATATCCCTCCCCTTCTTTGTTTGAGGTAAACCCAAAACGAAGTCCATAGATATATCTTCCCAAGGAACACTAGGTACAGGCAAAGGCATATATAAACCATGAGGATTGAGTCGTGACTTAGCTTTTTGACATGTAGTGCAGCGAGCAACAAAACGCTCAACATCCCGTCTCATCTTTGGCCAAAAGAATTGTGTAGCAAGTACATCCTCCATCTTCCTCATGCCAAAGTGCCTCCTCCAAGCGTCTCCTGCAACAACAAAAGACAAACGGGGCTAGCTTGAATGCATAGCTTGTTAGCACGATAAAACAAATACATCATTAATGATGAACTTGTTCCAAGTTCACCCTTGTTTACAATTCAGCAACACATCTTTAAATTGAGCATCTTGCACATATTGATCTTTGATGGTCTCCAAACCAAATATTTTAAAGTCAAGTTGTGAAAATATAGTATAATGACGAGACAATGCATCAGCAATAACATTTTCTTTATCCTTCTTTTGTTTAATGACATAAGGGAAAGTCCTAATGAAATCAACAAATTTAGCAGCAATGTTAAAAGAGAGACTTACCCCAAAATCTACAGGTAGCTCAATTTTATATGCATTAACATTTATTTTCTCTAGCACCTTAAAAGGACCATTAGCATGCAGCATTAGTTTTTACGTACACAAATCAGGAAACCTATCCTTACGCAAATGTAACCAAACAAGATCACCACGTGCAAAGACAACACATTTTCTACCCTTATCTCCAGCCAGTTTATATTTAGCATTCATGAGCTCATTATTTTCCTTTGTTAATTCATGCATTTTCAATATCATTTCAGCACGTTGTTTAGCATCAAAATTAACCTTCTCCAAAGATGGAAGAGGCAATAAATCAATGGGTGCACGAGGTAAGAAACCATACAAAATTTCAAAAGGGCACATCTTAGTAGTAGAATGCAATGAACGACTATAAGCAAATTCAATATGAGGCAGGCATTCTTCCCACATTTTCTTGTTATTCTTCAAACCAACCCTAAGCATAGTAGACATGTTCTATTGACTACTTCCGTTTGTCCATCAGTATGGGGTTACATGTAGTACTAAAAAGCAGTTTAGTCCCCAACTTAGCCCATAAACATCTCCAAAAGTGGCTAAGAAACTTAGTATCACAATCTAAAACAATAGTATTTGGCACACCATCCAAGCGAATAATTTCATGAAAGAACATATCAGCAACATTAGCAGCATCATCACTTTTATGACATGGTATAAAGTGTGCCATCTTCAAAAATCAATCCATGACAACAAATATGCTATCCCTCCCCTTCTTTGTTCGAGGTAAACCCAAAACAAAGTGCATAGATATATCTTCCCAAGGAACACTAGGTACAGGCAAAGGCATATATAAACCAAGAGGATTGAGTACTGACTTAGCTTTTTGACATGTAGTGCAGCGAGCAACAAAACGCTCAACATCCCGTCTCATCTTTGGCCAAAAGAAATGTGTAGCAAGTACATCATCTATCTTCCTCACGCCACAGTGCCTCCTCCACGCGTCTCCTACAACAACAAAAGACGAACGGGGCTAGCTGGAATGCATAACTTGTTAGCACGATAAAACAAATACATCATTAATGATGAACTTGTTCCAAGTTCTCCCTTCTTTACAATTCAGCAACACATCTTTAAATTCAGCATCTTGCACATATTGATCTTTGATGGTCTCCAAACCAAATATTTTAAATTCAAGTTGTGAAAATATAGTATAATGACGAGACAATGCATCAGCAATAACATTTTCGTTACCCTTCTTGTGTTTAATGACATAAGGGAAAGTCCCAATGAATTCAACCAATTTAGCTGCAATGTTAAAAGTGGGACTTACCCCAAAATCTACAGGTAGCTCAATTTTATATGCATTATCATTTATTTTCCCTAGCACCTTAAAAGGACCATTAGCATGTGGCATTAGTTTTGACGTACACAAATCAGGAAACCTATCGTTACGCAAATATAACCAAACAAGATCACCAGGTCCAGAGACAACACATTTTTTGCCCTTATCTCCAGCCAGTTTATATTTAGCATTCATGAGCTTATTATTTTCCTTTGTTAATTCATGCATTTTCAATATCAATTCAACACGTTGTTTAGCATCAAATTTAATCGTCTCCAAAGATGGAAGAGGCAATAAATCAATGGGTGCACGAGGTAAGAAACCATACACAATTTCAAAAGGGCACATCTTTCTAGTAGAATGCAATGAACGGCTATAAGCAAATTCAATATGAGGCGGGAATTCTTCCCACATTTTCTTGTTATTCTTCAAAACAGCCCTAAGCATAGTAGACATGTTCTATTGACTACTTCCGTTTGTCCATCAGTATGGGGGTGACATGTAGTACTAAAAAGCAGTTTAGTCCCCAACTTAGCCCATAAACATCTCTAAAAGTGGCAAAGAAACTTAGTATCATGATCTAAAACAATAGTATTTTGCACACCATCCAAGCGAATAATTTCATGAAAGAACATATCAGCAACATTAGCAGCATCATCACGTTTATGACATGGTATAAAGTGTGCCATCTTCAAAAATCTATCCACGACAACAAATATGCTATCCCTCCCCTTCTTTGTTCGAGGTAAACACAAAACGAAGTCTATAGATATATCTTCCCAAGGAACACTAGGTACAGGCAAATGTATATATAAACCATGAGGATTGAGTCATGACTTAGCTTTTTGACATGTAGTGCAGCGAGCAACAAAATGCTCAACATCTCGTCTCATCTTTGGCCAAAAGAAAAGTGTAGCAAGTACATCCTCCATCTTCCTCACGCCAAAGTGCCTCCTCCATGCGTCTCCTACAACAAGAAAAGACGAACGGGGCTAGCTAGAATGCATAACTTGTTAGCACGGTAAAACAAATACATCATTAATGATGAGATTGTTCCAAGTTCTCCCTTCTTTACAATTCATCAACACATCTTTAAGTTCAGCATCTTGCACATATTGATCTTTGATGGTTTCCAAACTAAATATTTTAAAGTCAAGTTGTGAAAATATAGTATAATGACAAGACAATGCATCAGCAGTAACATTTTCTTTACCCTTCTTGTGTTTAATGACATAAGGGAAAGTCCCAATGAATTCAACCAATTTAGCATGTCTACAGTTCAGTTTACCTTGACTTTTAATATGCTTCAAAGATTCATGATCAGAATGTACAACAAATTCTTTGGGCCATAAATAATGTTGCCATGTTTCCAAAGTCCGAACAATCGCATATAATTCCTTATCATAAGTTGAATAATTCAGACTAGGCCCACTTAGTTTTTCAGAAAAGTATGCAATATGTTTACCATCTTGTAATAACACATTTCCTAATCCAATTCCACTAGCATCACATTCAAGCTCAAAAGTCTTATTAAAATCAGGAAGTTGGAGTAATGGAGCATGTGTCAACTTATCTTTCAATATCGTGAAGGCTTCTTCCTGTGCAGTACCCCAAACAAAAGGCACATACTTCTTTGTAAGATCATTGAGAGGTGCATCAATGGCACTGAAATCTCTCACAAAACGCCTATAAAAACCAACAAGTCCAAGAAAACTTCTCACTTGTGTGAGCGTTTTGGGCTGCGGCCAACTCTCAATAGCTTCAATCTTGGTTTTATCAACCTCAATTCCTTGTCGAGTAACAACATAGCCAAGAAAAGATACTCGGTCGGTGCAAAAGGTGCACTTCCCAAGGTTACCAAACAAATGTGCATCACATAGAGCAATAAAAACAACACGTAAATGTTCCAAATGTTCCTCCAAAGATCTGCTACGAATCAGTATATCATCAAAATAAACTACCACAAATCATCCAATGAAAGCACATAAAACTTCATTTATTAATCTCATGACAGTACTAGGTGTATTAGTTAACCCAAAATGCATGACTAACCACACATATAATCCAAACTTAGTTTTAAATGTTGTTTTCCATTCATCTCCCAATTTCATATGAATTTGATGGTATCCACTACGTATATCAACTTTGGAGAAAATAGTAGAGCCACTTAATTCATCAAGCATATCATCTAGCCTAGGAATAGGACGACGATAACGAATAACAATATTATTAATGCCTCTACAATCAACACACATACATGATGTCCATCCTTTTTTGGCACTAGAATAATAGAAACAACACAATGACTAAGGGATACACGTATAAAACCTTTATCGAGTAACTCCTGTACTTGACACATAATCTCCTTTGTATCCTCTGGATTGGTACGACATGGTGCATGGTTGGGTAGCGATGCACTGGGAATTAACTCAATCTGATGCTCAATCTCTCGAATAGGTGGTAATCCCGGTGGCACGTCTTGTGGAAAGACGTCAGTGAACTCGTACAAAATGTTAGTTTCAGCATGAGGCAAAGAGGAAGGCATGTCCTTGAATGGAAATAATGCCTCTTTGCACACAAAAGCATAGCAAACAGATTTGCTGAAATCTAGATCATCAATATTAGATTTGGTGGCAAGTAAACATCCACTTCTCAATTTAATTTCAGATGCAACATGAGATGATGGTTTCTTGTTAGGCTTCATTTGTTGCTCAAATTCTTTTGCCACAATCTGATTTTCACTCTTATTGTGCTCCTGTTTTGCTTTACTAGCTAGATGAATATCATCTTTCAAAATTGCATGAGGAGTCATAGGAAGGAAAGTAATATGTTTATCCTTATGAACAAGAGTATACTGATTGTTTCTACCATGGTGTACATATTTTTTAACAAATTGCCATGGTCTACCAAGTAATAAAGAACATGCTTGCATGGGTACCCCATCACAATCAACATAATCAGCATATGTAGCTATACTAAAATGCACATGAACAGTACGTGTTACCTTAACCATGGCGTTGTTGTTGAACCATTGGATGTAGTAAGGATGTGGATGTGGTCTTCTGGTGAGAGACAACTTCTCCACCATCTCCATGCTAGCCAAATTATTGCAGCTCCCTCCATCTCCTTCACAACTCCCTTTGTATGGAACTAATTGTGCCTCTGGTTTTGCTCAGCTTGTGTGACCTGCACACTCAAAACATGTTGAGCAATTAAACAACAATACCTATCAGCATGTCAGCAGCCATGCTTCAATGCGTCTCTTGTTCAGAATCATCTCTAGCGTGTTCTTCACGTGTAATAAGAGCCAAAGTCTCCTCGTCATAGTCACTAGCGGACTTATACCCACCATCCTCGGTAGCAATCATCACATGCTAAGATTTTCATTCCCTCGCAAAATGACCTCTTCCCTTACAACGATGACAAAATAATATCACTTGTGTACCCTGTTGATGCCATGGATGAGGAGGAGCTCTGTGTAGGCCCGGTGGGTGTGCTCTTGGCAAGTGGTGATTGTGCCTGCTTTCTTGTATCACAGCTGGAGGTGGGAACTGATGGAGGTACCGGTGCAGCAAAATGTGTGGAAGTAGAAGATGCACGTGGTGTCCATGATCAAGGTTGACCTGCAGAAAAGTTAGTCTGTGCTAATGCGTGTCGATCCCGCACTTCACGTTCAGCTTTGCAAGCAATATGAAATAAACGAGTGATATTATTATACTCCTTATACTCTAGAATGGTCTAAAACTGTCTATTTAAGCCACCCATAAAACCTGCAAGCATAGCTTCATTATCCTCAAGAGTACCGCATCTATTCATGCCAGTTTGTAATTCTTGGTAATATTCTTCTACAAAAAATGTCCTTGTCTTAAATGCTGCATTTTTTATAGTAATTCACATTGATAATATGGTGGAACCCAACAAGTATGCATAACTGTTTTCAAAGCAGCCCAAGTAGTTGGAATATTATTCGGATATAATCTACAATGTTCATACCACCACACAAAAGCAAAACTAGTGAATGGGCAAAGAAGAGCAGCAACACGTCTCTCCTCGGGATATTCTAAACATGTAATATGTTGTTCGGTTTCTAACTCCCAAGTAAGATATATATCAGGAACATATCTACCCTCAAATGGTGGAATATTCAACTTAGTTTAGGGATGTGGTCTTGATCTCGTACTTGAGGTGGTGGTACAGCCCTACCGTTGGGATGATATGCATGAGGACGACCTGGTGGCGGTGGTGCTTGTGGTTGCATGTAGTTCTGATTTTGATCAACCTCATCCTCGTAATAGTCCTCCTCAGTAGCAGCATCCACAGAAGCATCAACAGTAGGTGAGGCGACACCAGGAAGTTGGCCGGCCCCAAGGGGTATGCAATGTGGTCGTCCTACTTTATCGTGACATGGAGGTGGTTGTTGATGTTGTTGCAACAGTGCAGCAGAGGCAGCTGGTGGTTGTCGTAGACGCGCGAGAACTTCATAGAACTTGGCGTCCAACTTGGTGTCAATTGTCTTCTCAATGTCATCAATCATCTCTAGTGCCTTTCCAAAGTTGGCCCCTCGTCTTGCACATGTTAACCCAACATTTGCTGAAATGTATCACAAAGCTCCTTCTTCGTCATGTTCTCCCAGTCAATCTCGTCGGCTTGTGATCCTGCCATGGTTAGCAGCTATAGAAAAACACAAGAATATGATCCTACAAACTACTTCAAAGTGGTAGTGGTGGGGTGTCACGGATTCATCAAGCAAATCTCAAATTCTTACCGGTTCTTACCCAGCAGCAAGTGGCGATCGACAACCATTGTAGTCAACACTCTCAAAGGTTGGACAGAGGGATTGCCAGGTGGTGTCAAACACATGATATAGATGTGTGTGGAGCTGGGAAGGCTTATAATACGGTAGCAAAAAGGGTCAGCAATAATCAATTTAGATATGCAAAGTTGAATAAACGCTCAATGACGGTACTGTGCTGGTCCTAGGCTAGACCGTGCTAGAGACGTGAGCCTAGAACACTAACAAAATCACGGCATGGCACGGAAACAAGGGAAAAGCACACTCTGGATTTTATTTTATTTTTTGTGTTTTCTTTTTGCGCTCCCTTTTTTTTTGCCAAAAATCACTATAATGGCGAGTGTGTCAAAATTCTTCCCAAGTCAAAATAACAGGATATGCAGAATTTTTTTTAACTATTTTTTCGGAAATCAGGGCAGCGGCGACCAAAAAGTGTGATAAAAATCAGTATAATGACACGTGTCTCAAAAGACTCAGAAAAGCTTAAAAACTAGATGGATCTCGAAAACAAACCTAATATAAAAAGAACTTAGATTTGTGGTGGATATGTGGTGGTAGGATATGGCAGCGGTGGTGGTATATGGCAGCGGTGGTGGGATATGGCAGCGGTGGTAGGATATGGTGGCGGTGGTAGTATATGGCAGCAGCGATGAATATGGTGCGGCGACGGCGTGACAAACTGTGAAAGAACTCGAAACTCTAAAGGACTAGAGGCTAAGACCAGCAACTAGACATGATGATGCAACCGCAAATTCAACAAAGCAAAACCCTAAAATGATTATGCAAAGACTCAGATTGGTTCGGATATGATGAACTAACCCTTTTTTTTGGCTTTTTGTGGACTATAGGTATGAAGAACAGACTCGATCTAACTATGAAAAACTGGAAAATATCACCGAGCAACCTGGAAATCCGATACGACTTGATAGAGGAAACTGTGTCCCTTTTTTCGATGAGACGGTGATTATCGTTTTCGGAGGAGTAAACTTTGATGATTTCACTACGAACGCGCGAAGATGTCGCGCCTTAGTAATCGCTAAACCAACTCCGAGAGGTTATTGACCACACCGGAGCACGATCAGCCTGACTACGAGGGTATATTTCCTGCAAGCAAACGAAGAACAAGCAAGAAACTGAGATTGCAATCTGGAAATTTATAAGAGGAAAGTTTTATTGATCAAGGTGGGGTTCTGTGACGTCTTTGTCTGGTCGTTGAACACAAATGAAGTACGCAAAATTGCAGCTATGGCAAACTTTAATCTAAAGAAAACCCAAAGTTTAAATGATTCCCTAATGGCTGTATATATGGAGGAGTAGGGGGGAATTTCGTGACCCCTTGGAGGAGGCGTTTGAAACCAACCCAAACTATGTTTCCCCACACATACGGACTCTAAAAACAGCGTATACTGAAGTATTTCAAAATTACATGGGCCTGGCCCAAAAATAAGGTGGTGCATCACCTATATTAAGCAATGGACGAATTTTATGAAAGGGCATCTTGAATATTTCGTCCATGTCCTTGTACGTCATCATGGTGTCTCGAAAGTGCTGAAATCTCAACCAGAAACTCCGTTCTTGTTTCCCTTGCACATGCCCTCATCTCCATGCTTGATCATGCTCCAATGTTCATCCTTCTTGTCCATGCTTGGGCCTTCATTTATAAGCAAAACAAATTTATCCTTTAGGCAGCATCATATTCTCATGAACATTAGAATCATTACCAAGAAATAAAAGTACCTGGTAATTTAATTGGCGTGCGTGAGCTCTAGTAATCGGTCCAATATATGTAGAAGTAGGGGATGTGGGTGTAACTTTGTTAGTGATGTCCTCATCACTACTAGCATGACTCTATTATCACTAGCTTTATATATCGAAACTATCGCAAGGAACCAAACTTCTCATATATTCAATGCTCTTTAGGAAAGTTTTTGTTATATCTCCCTTGGATGCCTATCATATTAGGAACAATTTCAGGACAAATGCATTTTACCATTACTATTTATAAGTCTCTAAAAAATATAAGTGAAGCATAAGAGTAAATGACAAACTACTCCAAAAAAGTTAAAAGTGAAGATCAATAAGTAGTTGAATAATTATGTAGCTATGTGAAGACTCTCTCTCGTTTAATTTTTTTAGATCTTGGAATATTATTGAAACAACAAGCAAATACAGATAAAATGACATACCAAGGTTAGCACACATAATGTGAAGAGGCAAAAACTTAGGCTCAACCGATAGTAACCGATGATTGTTGATGAAGAAAGGTGGGATGCCAACCCGGGCATCCCCAAGCTTAGATGCTTGGGACTTCCTAAAATATTAAGTAGGGATGCCTTGAGCATCCCCAAGCTTGAGCTCTTGTGTCTCCTTAATTCGTCTTATGTCACGATTTCCCTAAATCTCTCCCCACAAAACTCAACAAGAACTCGTAACATAAGTTAGTATAAATCCATGCAAAACCTTATCATTCTCTACTGTAGAAAATCACTAAAATTATAATTTGGCATTGCATACTAAATGCCTCTACATATTTAATACCCCTATCCTCAAATAGAATCATTAAACAAGCAAATATATGCAAACAATACCATCATAGCAGCAATCTGTCTAAACAGGACAGTTTGTAAAAAATGCAATTTTACTCATTCTTACCTGGCTCAAAAAATTCTAGAAACTTACCATGTTACATAGAACTTACTCATTCTCACTTCGTAAAAATTTCAAGAATTTATGACGTTATCAATTTCCAGAAGAATTCACACAATGATAGAAAACTTTCTGTTTTCAAACAACAACATATAGAATTGCAAAATAGGCATGGTAAATGTTATACTTGTCTTTTCTATTCAAATAAAATATACAAAATCTTATTCTAAATAACAGCAAGAAAATATTAAAAAATGATGCTCCAAGAAAAACACATATCGTGTGACGAATAAAGATATAGCTCCAAGTGAGATTACAGATAATGTTGAACACGAAAGAGGGGATGCCTTCTGGGGCATCCCCAAGCTTAGTTGCTTGGATCTTCCTTGAATATTACCTTGGGGTGACTTGTGCATCCCCAAGCTTAGGGTCTTGGCACTCCTTATTCTCCTCATATCGATGTCTCACACAAAACTTAAAGAAACTTCGTGAGATGCATTTGTATAATAACACAAATCATTCACTTGGGTACTGTCGAAGAAAAGATTCATAATTGTTCTCACACAACGCCTACTGTACCTTATCATATCCACAATTTATATCACTTAACATAAGATACTGAAACACTAAAACAAGCAAACTAAGCATTGAAAACAGAATATGTCAAAAACAGAACAGTCTGTAAAGATCTGAATTTTGATCCCAATTCTGCACCTCTGAAAATTATGAAAAAATAGGACCACATATGAAATTTGTATATGGATGATATGTAAAACATTAAGAATTTTTATCACGTTCTAGTGGAGCACAGAAATTGTAGCATTGAACACAAAACTATCTATTTTTGCACAGAATCAAATCAACTATTATCCACACTATCCCAAAGGCTTTACTTGGCACTTTATTGAAACAAAACCTGTAAAACATGATTACTACAGTGTCTTAATCATGTGGACACACAAAAACAGTACGTATAAGTAATAGGTTGTCTCCCAACAAGAGCTTTTCTTTAATGCATTTTTAGCTAGGCATGATGATTTCCGTGATGCTCACATAAAAGTTACGAATTGAAACACAAAGAGAGCATCAAGAAGCGTATGACTAGCACATTTAAGCCTAACCCACTTCATATGCATAGGGATTTTGTGAGCAAACAATTTATGGGAACAAGAATCAACTAACATAGGAAGGGAAAACAAGCAATACTTCAAAACTTTCAACATAAAGAGAGGAAACTTCATATTATTTAGAAGCCTACAAGCATATGTTCCTCTCTCATAATAATTTTCAGTAGCATCATGAATAAATTCAACAATGTAGCTATCACATAAAGAACTTTTTTCATGTTACATAAGCATAGAAATTTTGCTACTCTCCACATAAGCAAATTTCTTCTCATTCATAATAGTGGGACCAAACTCAACAAAATAACTATCATGACACTTAATTAAAATCTTGATGACAAGTTTCATGGTTATTAGTATTCTTTATAACATAGGTGTTATCACAATAATCGTCATAAGTAGGAGGTATGCTTTCATCATAATAAATTTTCTCATCAAAACTTGGGGACTAAAAATATCATCTTCATCAAACATATCACCCCAAGCTTGTGGCTTTGCATATCATTAGCATCATGGATATTCAAAGAATTCATACTAAGAACATTGCAATCATGCTCATCATTCAAATATTTAGTGCCAAGCATTTTATTGACTTCTTCTTCTATCAATTGAGCACAATTCTCCTTTCCATAATTTTCATGAAAGAGATTAAAAAGATGAATAATGTGAGGCAACGTTAATTCCATTTTTAGTTTTATTTTATAAACCAAACTAGTGAGAAAATAAGAAACTAAAAGATTCAATTGCAAGATCTAAAGATACACCTTCAAGCACTCACCTCCTCGGCAACGGCGCCAGAAAAGAGCCTGATGTCTACTACGCAACCTTCTTCTTGTAGACTCGTGTTGGGCCTCCAAGCGCAAAGTTTTGTAGGATAGTAGCAAATTTCCCTCAAGTGGATGACCTAAGGTTTATCAATCCATGGGAGGCATAGGAACTTGGTCTCTCTCAAACAACCCTGTAACCAAATAACAAAGAGTCTCTTGTGTCCCCAACACACCCAATACAATGGTAAATTGTATAGGTGCAATAGTTTGGCGAAGAGATGGTGATACTAGTGTAATATGGATAGTAGATATAGGGCTTTGTAATCTAAAAATATGAAAACAGCAAGGTAGCAAGTAATAGGAGTGAGCAAAAAGGTTATTGCAATGCTTGAAAACAAGGCCTAGGGTTCATACTTTCACTAGTGTAAAATCTCTCAATAATGATAACATCATCGGATCATATAACAATCCCTCAGCGTGAAACAAAGAATCACTCCAAAGTTCCTATCACGAGGAACATGATATGAAATTGCTTGTAGGGCACAAAACCACCTCAAAGTTATTCTTTCTGATCATTCTATTGGGCTATTCCTATAAGTGTCACAAACAACCCTAGAGTTTTTACTAAAATAACACCACATGACACACAACAATCAACCCTAATGTCACCTAGATACTCCATTGTCACAACAAGTATCCGTTTGTCAATTATATGATATGCATCACACAATCTCAGATTCGCAATATTCAATCCAACACAAAGAACTTCAAGAGTACCCCAAGATTTGTATCGAAGAAAGGAATATGAAAACGCGTACCTACCCCTATGCATAGATTACCCCAATGCCACCACGGGAATCCGCAAGTTGATAATCAAAACATACATCAAGTGGATCAATAGAACATCCCATTGCCACTACGGATATCTGATACGTCCAAAACGTATCTATAATTTCTGCTTGCTCCATGCCACTTTTGGGTGATATTGCTATGATATTCATACACTTCCATACACTTTTGATCATATTTGTACTAACTTACTAATCCAGTGCACCCCAGTGCCAGTTTCTGTTTTCGGCTGTTTTTGTATTTCAGGTTTTCACGTTACGAGAACTGCCAGGAAAAATCCAGAAAAATTATATAAAAAATCAGCGTTCCGGAAACTACCGTGCGTCCGAAGGGCAGCCGGGGGGGGGGGGGCACCAGGGCTCCAGACGCCCTGGCGGCGCGCCCCCCCTGGGCCGCGCCGGGGGGCGCCTGGGCCCCCTGAAGCTTCCCCGATGCCCCCCTTTGGCATATATTTAAACGTCCTCCGAAACCCTCAGAACAGGAACTCTTTTCGCGATCTCATCTCTGTTCCGCCGCCGCCGCCGCTTCCAAGATCGGGAGCACCAGGAGAACTCTTCCCGGCACCCTGCCGGAGGGGAGGATCACCACCGGGAGCTTCTCCACCACCATGGACGCCTCCCGGATGAGTCGTGAGTAGTCTCCCTTGGACCATGAGTCCATGACCAGTAGCTATGTGATGTTCTCCTCCCGTTCTTGTGCTTCACTAATTAGTCCTCGTGAGCTGCCCTACATGATAGAGGCACATATGTAATCCTTATGCTGTTGCTATGTTGAGTTTGCTGGGATCCGATGGATTATGAGATTATGTTCAGATTGATCTTGAGTAATATATTTGATCTACCTCTTTTATATTTATGTTCATAAGTAATTCTTGCATGTTCTCCGTTGTTATTTATTGCTTTGGCCAAGTAATACGTAGTGACTCCAAGAGGGAACGTTATGCTCGATTGTGGGTTCATGCCCCTCGATGACTAGCTTGAGTGACAGAAACATGAGTCTAGGGGATGTGCTGTTGCCACAAGGGGGAAAACAACGGTGCTTGTGCCCGCGGGTGCAAGGATTGTTTACTTTACGCAAAGTTCTTTTAATACAGTTGTCTGTTGCATTGAGTTTACACTATGGGTGGGACTTGCAACTTAATACCAGTGAGATGTTCTGGATAGATATCTCAAGGTGGATGATTAGTAGTAGATATTGATGGATTTCGGTCTACTTACTTTGGCGTACCGCCCATGCTTTGAACCTCAAACTTTCTTGCAATGTAATCAGCATTGGTTTGCGTTCGTGGTCCTGTCAATTGCCCAGCTGTAATTTGTTTACCTCACATAGCTGTTTTATCGTCTTTTGGGAGAGAGACATCACTAGTGAACATCATGAGACTCCAGTCCATATTACCATCATTGATCACATCCGCTATTTACTTTTCACTATTACTTACTATTGCAAAACATTATCTATCACTACTATCATTTGCTTTTAATCCTTTGTGAACTACAAGGCCGGAGGGATTGACAACCTCTCTGTACTCGTTGGGAGCAAAGTTATTTGTATCTGTGTGCAGGTCCACGTTGATTGCTAATACGCGCCGTTAGCAGTTGACACCTACTTGTTGAACCTAGGAGTCTCTGGGGATTCGATCCTTGGCATCTTTGCTAAGGGAAAACACTTCTACATACTACATCTTACACCTTCCACTTGGGGTAACCAACGAGGGGTTCGAGGCCCATCAAGGAGTATTTTCTGGCGTCGTTGCCGGGGACTCCACTCTTCAGGATAGGGGAGTTGCACGCTATCTTTTACCTTTGCTTTTAGTCTTGTTAGTTTACCTTTCAGTTTTTGCTTTAGTACCTTTTATCGAAAATCACAAAAATAGTTATCTTGCTTGCTTGCTACTATGGGTTTCACCGAGAACACCAAGTTGTGTGACTTCACTAGTCACAACAACGATGACTTTATCAGCACACCAATCACTACACCTGCCACTTCAGCACCTTCATATGAAATTAAACCTGCTTTACTGAACTTAGTCATGAAAGATCAATTCTCCGGTGCTGGAGATGATGCTGCTTTACACCTAAACAACTTTGTTGAACTTTCTGATATGCAAAAGTACCAAGAAATAGATGGTAATATTGTTAAGCTTAAGCTTTTTCCTTTCTCCTTGAGAGGAGGAGCTAAACTATGGTTTCGGTCTTTGCCTAGAAATAGCATAGATTCATGGGACAAGTGCAAAGATGCTTTTATTGGAAAATACAACCCACTTGCTAAAATTATCCAACTTAGAAGTAACATAATGAATTTTAAACAATTGGATAATGAACACGTTGCCCAAGCTTGGGAACGTATGAAATCTCTTATCAAGAACTGCCCTACTCACGGTTTGACTACTTGGATGGTTATCCAAACTTTTTATGCAGGCTTGAACTTTACCTCGCGGAACTTGTTAGATTCGGCCGCGGGAGGAACTTTTATGTCAGCTACATTTGGTGCTGCCACAAAGCTTCTCGATGAGATGATGACCAACTATTCCCAATGGCACACCGAACGCGCTCCAACAGGTAGGAAGGTAAACTCTGTCGAGGAGATTTCCTCCTTAAATGAAAAAGTTGACTTGATCATGTCTCTACTTTCGAAGCAATCTACTGTTGATCCTCGTGATGTTCCTTTAAATTCTTTGATTGCTCAAGAACAAGTAGATGTGATCTTTATCTCTAGAAACAATTTTAACAACAATGCTTATAGGAGTAACTTTGGTAACAATCCTAAACCGTTCCCCTCTAATTCTTATGGGAACAACCATGCTTATCCTAGCACCAAGAACTCCACTACTGAACTAGAGATTATGCTTAAAGATTTCATCACTACCCAAAAAGCCTTTAATAAGAGTGTAGAAGAAAAACTACATAAACTAGATGATATTTCTTTTAAGGTAGACCATTTAGCCAATGAGGTAAAATTGCTACAAATTGAAACTTCTCCTCTTGAGGAGAGGAAGGTCATTCCTATTAATGCTACTCAAGTGCAAAATAATGAAAATATTAGGATGATGGCTAAACTTAAAGAAAGATGGGCTAGAGAAAGGGAGGAAGAAGATAGAATTAAGAGCCTTCCTACCCGCCACACTGTTGCTACTATCAAAGTTGTTGAGGATATCCAAACTCTTAGCACCCAATGTACTCCTGGTCCCAATGGACATATTAATGGTGATGCTATGACTACAGAAACTACCAAACATGTGAACCTAAAGGACACCATTACCACTTTACTTGATGCTCGTGACCTTGATTTTGATAATTGCACTCTTACTGAAGTTATTGATTTCCTTCACAAGATGTCTAGAGACCCCCGCACTAGCACGCTTAATCTTGCCTTCACAGAGCATATCACTAATGCTCTCATTAAAGCTAGGGAGGAGAAACTTAGAGTAGAAGCCTCCATACCTAGAAAGCTAGAAGATGGTTGGGATCCTATGATAAAAATTAAATTGAATGACTTCTCTTGCTATGCATTATGTGATGTTGGAGCTAGTACCTCTGTTATGCCCAAAAGAATATATGATATGCTTAAATTGAAACCTTATGATTCTTGTTCTTTTGGTGTTCGTCTCGTTGATTCTTTCAAAAAGAAACCTTTGGGGACGATCGACGATGTTCTTATCGTTGTTAATGATAATTATGTTCCCGTTGATTTTACTATTATTGATATTGAATGTGATCCTTCTTGTCCAATTATTTTGGGACGTCCCTTTTTACGCACCGTTGGTGCTATTATTGACATGAAAGAGGGTAATATAAAATTTCAGTTTCCTCTCAAGAAAGGGATGGAACACTTCCCTCGAAAGAAGATCAAGTTACCTTTTGAGTCCGTTGTACGGGCTAGCTATTCTTTTACTCTTGATAAAACTTGATCTATATGCATTATGCCTAGCTTAAAGCCATAAAAGAAAGCGCTTTTGGGAGGCAGCCCACATGAATAAATTGTTTGCTTTTGTTGTGTCTTGATGTTGTTTACTGATGTAGCATCATCATTGTATCTTTGCTTTTCATATTTGTGCCACGTATAGCCTCTGATTGCTAGAAAGTTCAAAAGTTGTGAGGTGCTGTCAGATTCTGTCCTTGGATAGAAAAATTCGTATAAAATCACCAGATCATCTTTTTGGTCTGAATTATTTCGACAGCGTTCTCTATATAATTGTCTTTCGTGCGTCTGTTCTGAGTTTTTTGATTTGTGTTGCATAAGTATCCCGAACAAATCAATTACTACCTGCTGTTCTGTTTTTCACAAATTCTGTCCTGTTTTGCCTTTCCTTCATTTTGCAAATCAAGAGCTTGCTTTTTCTTTGCAAAAACCTTTTGGCAATCTTGAGAAACAGTAGAACTTCAAGAATATATTTATTTCCAGCAAGGTATAATTATTTTATTAAGGGTACTAACCTTGCTAATCAGATTATGATGAGTTATGTATGAAGGGAGTTTTCAAGTGTGCGAGGGAAGATGATAAAAAGATTTAGGAGTGTCAAGCGCTCAAGCTTGGGGATGCCCCCGTGCACCCCCAAGAAATATTCAAGGAGACTCAAGCGTCTAAGCTTGGGGATGCCCCCGCGCATCCCCTTCTCCATCAACATTATCAGTCCGTCTTTCGTTCCGCTATATTTTTATCACTTCATGTGTAAAGTGCTATGCTTGGAGCGTCTTGCTTTTAGTTTTATTTTTAGTTTTTCATAACGAGTCGGAACTCAGCATTCTTTATGTGGGAGAGAAACACGCTCCACTTCTACCTAGAACATAACATAGAATTTTCATGTCTATCTTTGCTGTGTGTGTTCTTTGTCTTTTAATAGCTACTATCATGCTCTGCTCTTAGTATTCATGCTTATCTTTTCAAAGAGCTTTTGTTTAGTTGGTTACTTGAACTCTCTTTAATTATCATGCTCACCTTATTAAGAGAGTTTTCTTCCGTTGCATTGGTTAATATGTCTATGATAAAGATGCTACGTGCATAATGGTGCTTAGTAGTTCAGATTTTCTTATGGTTAATCTCAAATAGTTGGGGGATTCCCAATGTGTTATTGGTGTACCAACTTGATTTGTTTGCCTATGATGTGGTATGGTTTAGTAATATCTTCCTTCGAGAATTTATTTTGATTGACTTGGCGTATGCTCACGCATATTTAAGACTGTAAAGAAAGTCTGTCAAGCCTTGATGATCTTTTATTTCTGAGTAGCGATATATCTACCATGCCTGATTCAATATTGCTTTGTCGCTCTGCATGATTATGACCGTCATTGCTCTCTTAGTTGGTCGCTCCCAGTCTTTTGCTAACCTCCACCTGTACTAAGACTAACCTTGCAATACATAGCTCATGGGAAAGTAGCTTAAAAACTATTGTGGTAAAGAATATGTTGCTTATGTATCTTATTTCTTATAAGTTGCTTGCTGAGCGGTAACCATGTTTCTGGGGACGCCATCAACTGTCACACTTTTGTTGAACATCATGTGAGTTGCTATGCTTGTTCGTCTTGTCTGAAGTAAGGGTGATTTGCCATGGGTTGAATGAGTATGCATATTGTTAGAGAAGAACATTGGGCCGCCAACCAAAGCCATGTATCATGGTGGAAGTTTTAGCTTGGACATTAATCCTCAATCTCTTATGAGAATATGCTTATGCATTAAAGAGGAGTCCATCATCTATTTTCTATGTTGTCCCGGTATGGATGTCCTCAAGTTGAGATCTATCAAAAACGAGAAATCAAATGCGATTTATCTCCTTGGACCTTTGTACAGGTAGCATAGAGGTACCCCTTTGTGACACTTGGTTGAAACATATGTAATGCAATGATAACCCATGGAAATCCGAGCTAATTAGGACAAGGTGCGAGCACTATTGGTATTCGATGCATGAGGCTTGCAACTTATAGGATGTCTTATGCATGACACATATGAAGTACTACTACCGTTAACAAAATTGCTTCCATGTTTTTAAAATAAAAAGCTCTAGCACATAACCATTTCTTCAAGCACCAACTACTGAGAGCATGATTGTCATTCTGAGTGAAATGTGCATTGTCCCAAAGTAGCATTGTCTTTTGCATGATTGTGATATCGTTTATTTTGAAATCATTGTATATAGTCATCACTTAAACCTTGAAGGTGCCCCTGCATTTATGTTTCGCTTCACTAAAGGGGGCAAGCTAGATATCACTTTATCATATTTGCACATCATATTCATTGCAAATCTTTTTGATGCTCCAATGTCATGTTGTAAAACTGTCGGGGGAAACTGTCCTCCCACGAGCAGCTATGGGACCGGAGCCCCTTCTACGTTGCGGTAAGGGAGCGGAGGGAGCACGAAGAGCAGATCGAGGGGCGCACGCGGGCAGTTTACCCAGGTTCGGGCCGCGCGGACGCGTAAAACCCTACTCCTGCCTTAGGTTGTATTGGGTTCTTGAGCTCGGGAGCTTGTAGAGCTACAGTACTAGCTACACCGAGCGTGAGAGTTGTCTAGGTTTCGAACCCTTTCTACGTTGTGCATGGGCCTCCTTTTATAGCTCAAGGGGTCACCGACAGGTGTCAACGTAGAGGAGGGTAAAAGTGTAATTTTGGTGGTAGTTGTAACAGTGCGGGAATAGTGCGTGAACAGTGGGTGAACAGTGGTCTTCACCTAACCTTGACAGTGGGGGACAAGGGCATTAAATGCCCGTCACCGTCGACCCCAAAAGTGTTCGTCCATGCTTCTCCGTCCGCTACGGCGGTAGCCTCGTCACCGTGGCTTGCCACCGTGTGCCCCAGGCTGCACAGCCATCCGCCAAGCGTCCCTGGAAGGGCCCCAGGGCGACGCGTGGGCAGATGAGCTGGAGCGCGGGCACACAGCATAGTTTTCCCCGGCAAGCGCCTTGCCGGGGCCATGATCTTGCCGGGCCCGGAAGCTTGTCGCTCTCCGGGTCCCTCCGGGGCGCATGATGCGCCGAGGTATCTTTTGAGACACGCGTTCCTTGGTCTTCCTGGCAAGCTCCTCTTGCCAGTGTCTCGCGCTAAAATGTTAACCTTGAGCCTGGTGCGGCCTTCCCGGCAAGCTCCTCTTGCCGGGGCTTTGATCTTCTGACTTGTATACTTTGTTCTTGAATGGCTTCATAGGGACCAGAAAGGTTTCCGGCAAGCACGTGGTAAACCCTGCCGCGGGAAGCTGCTACTGCCCGTGCACAAGTTGGGGTACTAAGGTACCCCTATCTTAGTACACCGACAGGAGCCCCCGGGCCTGGGCCACACACGGTGCCGAGCGCTGTTGGGCCAGGCCCAGAACAGTGCACGGGAACGCGCGGCCCATGTCAAGCCGTATCCCCTTCCGTATCCGCCGCATCCCTCCCTAATGGCACGCGTCGATTGCGGCGTCGTGGGAGAGATCGTGGCCTGTTTCTTTAATGGGAAATGCGGAACGTCCCCCACTTCCCCCTTAAAAACAGAGGAAGCAGGGGCAGTTCCCTCCATCGTCTTCATTGCGTCTTCATTCTCCAGAAAACTTCCGCTGCTTCTTGCCCCCGCCTCTCCTCCGCCGTCTTCCGCATCTGCGGCGCCGTCGAGCTCCTCGCCTCTCCCCTCGCCGCCTCCGCCATGGCTCCGAAGAGCGACAAGGCCAAGAGCGACAAGGCCAAGAACGACAAGGCCAAGAAGGAGAAGACCGAGCAGGCGGCGAAGTTGGCCGCCCTGCGGAAGAGAAACGTAGTCTTCGCGCCAAGGCTTAGTCCGAGGGAGCTGCGGGACAAATATTATTTGTTCTGGGCGAGGGAGACCAAAGCTCATCCCCGCACCCGCGTCTTCCCTGCCATCGCCAAAGATATGTTCCCCGGCAAGTATTTCTTCTTCGCTGCATTTTTCCACTGTGGATTGTGCCCTCCGTTCTCGGAGTTCTTTTGTGACATCATGAACACATATAACCTCCACCTCCTAGATTTCACCCCCAACGCCATCCTTACGATGGCCGTTTTCGCACATCTGTATGTTGGGATTCATCCAAACGTCGCCCTTTTCCGCCACTTTTTCATGCCTAGAGTAGAATCGGGCGCTCCCCTTTCCGGCGGCATCTCCTGGATCTTCAGGTTGAACAAGAAGGATTCGTACCTGATGGGAGAACTCCGCGGCAAGTGGGAGGAGTGGAGAGCAGATTGGTGTTGGGTGGTGGACCTTCACCGCGCCGTGCACAACAGCCATAGTGTGCGGCAGGAACTGGAGCGAATTGGCCCCGGAGGACAACAAGCTCAGTATTGCCCTCGTCAGGATTATCCGTCTCCGGGTAGCCAACCTGACCATCGGAGAGGTTGGGGAAGATTTCCTCCGTCGCCGCATTGCCCCTCTACAAGAAAGGAAGAGGGCCGCCTGGGAATTCGGCAATGCAGCGGATATCATGAGGTTGCGCCCTGGATTAAACTATAACTTCACTGCTTTGGAGTTGAAGGGGATGGTCCGGGAACTCTTTAAGCATGACCCAGCCCATCCGGAGTGGTTCAGGCCTTCCCGGGGAGTGGTGCCGCTGTGCAACAGCACTGCCCGAGATTCCTTGCGCGCGATGATGCCTGCGTGCGACTCCCATGGCGAAGTCCCCACCTGGATCGAGCCTCCGCCGGACACCGTGCTGAGCTTCTTCGACAACTTGGTCGAGACGCCCAAGAACACCGAGGAGAATAGGGGCCTCACCCGGGCCACTACGGCGCGGGACATAGCTTACATCGCTTCCAGGATGGAGGAGGCCGCTGCAGCCGCAGCGGCGGGAGAGTTTGGATACACTGTGGATGAGGCACAGGCCGCGGACGCGGTGAGCCAAGGAGAGGAGGCTGAAATCCTCAGGCTGCTCAAGCTTCCGCCCGATGAGTTTGCCGGGGTGCCTACCCTGAAGTTTGCCGGGACGAGCGAGGTCGCCGGAGAGAGCGAGGTCGCCGGAGGGAGCGAGGTTGCCGGAGGGAGTGAGGCCGCCGGGCATGGTGCTGGGTCCAGCGGGCCCGCCGGGGAGGAGGAGGAGGACGTCGAGGCTGATGAAGACTCCGGTGGATCTCTGGGACTTGACGACGATGCCTCCTCGTCTTCAGAGAACTCCCCGCCTCCGGCAAGTCCTACGCAACAACCGAGGAAGCGCCTCCGCAAGGCGGCTACGGCGACGAGGCCGCAGGCGTCTCGACAGCAGCCAGCGCGCCGTGCAACGCGCGCCACCAGGAAGAGCAAAGTCGTCCAGGAGGCGCCCCGCGCACCAGCGCCAAGCGGAGGGGGATCCTCCCGGAGCGGAACGGCCGCCCCTTCTGCTCCTCGGCCCTCGGCGACGACGGAGGCTGGGTCTTCACAGCCCACAGCCCCGGAGACCCCCAAGCGCCCGAGGGAGCCTTCTCCTCCTGCTCCTCGCGCGGGAGCACCTCAGGCGGATTTCGACTTCTCCGCCCTCAGCTCCGACGACGAGGAAGAGGAGTAAGTACTTGCAACTTGTAATTTCTTTTGATTTTGTCTTGATTTTCCTTTTTGATTCTGATCTTGTTCTTGTTATGCTTTCAGGACCCTGGCCCAGCGGATGGTGAAGAGGGCCAAGATCCCTGTGGTCGAGGTTGAAGACAACTCGCCCGCCGCGGCGACCGGAGACGCGCCAGCGACAAACTTGCCGGATCAACCCGCTGCTCCAAGGAGCAGCCCCCAGCGCAGCCCCCAGCGTAAGTCTGGTTTTTGTCTTTCTGTTTGACGGGCGCACTTGAGGTGATCATCTTCATCTGATATCTTGATGTCTTGTTTGTCTTGTGCAGAAGTGGAGCCGCAGCCGCAGTAGCGCCTGGAGGTCGCCCCCGAAGAGCTACTCGCTCCCCCTTCCCCGCCAAGGGTGAACTCCCCGGCAAGGGAGAATGCTCCGCCAAGGACGGGCACTCTGCCAAGGGCAAGTACCCCGCCAAGGATGAGCAACCCGACAAGGGTGAGCACCCCGCCAAGGGAGGGCGCGGGCGGCCCTCCGCCAGAAGGGGCCACTGCTCCGCCGCCAAGGGAGAACTCCCCGGCGAGGGAGCCTGTCGTTGAAGAAGTCCGCGAAGGTAAGTCCTTGTAGCTTTCCCTTCTTGAATTTGTCTTTTTGAATATTTGCTTGATCTTTTATTTTTTTTTCTTCTGCTAGATCCTCCTGCACCGGAGCGGATGGAGACGGATAACGCCGGCGAGGAGGGCGTGCAAGGCGACGGCGGCAACGCCACTGCCGCTGAGGGAACGGGGGGAACTGGCGAGCCGGTCGTCGAGGAGACCGCCCCGACCGCCGACGCCGCGGCCGGGGAAGGGACCGGCGACCAAACTGCTGGCCCGGAGGCAGCAGGAGCGTCAAGCGCTGCACCGGCCACCGACCCCTCCGCGTCCACGGAGCGGTCGGGTGTCTACCTTGAGGCCCCCAACGGGATCTTTATACAAGTCCCTTGGGCGTCCTCGTCGCGAGCCCCTGTGGAGGGAGAGACCTACGATGGAGAGGTCCTCGCCTCCGTGGGGTTGAAGGTTGTTGAAGTGCCCGGCGGTAGCGATGAGCCTGAAGAGGAGAAGCTCCTTCGCCGGCTCCTGGCCCTGTACCGGGCCAGGCAGGCGAAGCTGGAGTCCCGGGAAGCCCTCACCGCCAAGGCTGGAGTTGATTTGGAGAAGCGCGCCGCGGAGCTCCGCGCCGCCAACCAGGCAGCCCTCCGCAACTTGGCGGAGGAGCGTGAAGGGCTTGCCGAGGCGCAGCAAGCCTTCCTTCTGGAGAAGGCTGAGGTCGAGGAGCAGCAGCGGCGGACTGCCGAAGAGTTGTCTCAGCGGGAAGGGGCGCTCAACCAGCGGAAGGTCGACCTCGACAGCCACGAGGACGACCTCACCGCTCGGGAGCAGGCCATTGGCGGGGCCCTGAAGGAGGCAAAGGACACTGCCGCCGCCGCGGAGACTGCCAAGAGGGACCTGGAGCTTAAGGTGGAGCAGCTGGAGCGGTACCTGAAGGCAAGCGAGGACAGAGTCACCGCGCTCAATGTGGAGCGGGAGAAAGATGCCCACACCAACTCTGACTTGCAGGTACGTCTCTCCAAGAAAGGCGACGAGCTCACTGCCGCCAAGGATTCGATTGCTGATTTAGAGTTGAAGGTCTCCACTCTGACGGATTCGCTCGACGCCGCCCGGGACCGCGAGACGAAACTGAAGGACGAGCTCCGCAAGGAGCGGAACTTGGTGGAGAGCACCGCCGTCTCAGCGAACAACTTCAGCCGGGCGGTGGAGCAGTGGACTGACGATCTGGTCACCTCCGCTGCCAATATCGACAAGGAGATGGTGGCGCTGAGGGCGGAGCATGTCGCGTACTCCCCGGACGAGGACCTCCCCCACAACGCGAAGTTGAATCTCTTCTTCAGGGGAATCGCGCCGGCACTTGCGAGACTGCAGGAGAAGATCCCCGTGCAGCTGGCCGACGAGGCGCGTCGGCTCTGCATGGGCACCTTGGAGCGTGTCTTGACGAAAATCGTCTACCGCAACCCCGGCATCAACCTCGTCAATGTCCTCCGCACCTTGCCGGACGACGCTGACCAGGAGGCGTTGAAGGCACAGGTCGCCCACATCGTCGCCAAGGTGAACAAGATCACAAGGCGTGAAGGCGACCGCGTAGATTAGGCTTCTTTCTTTCTGTTTCCCTTGCCGCTGCAAGGCATGTTATGGACAAGAATCTATTAGTATTATGGCAAGTTATCTTTGTAATATACAATCTTATTTTGATCAGTCAAAGCAGTGTTATCTCCCTTGCTTTTGGTCCTCCACTTTGTATGCTTTCTACCCTACGCTTTCAGGGGACTTGCCAGCAAGGGGCCCTTGCCGCGAGCGCTGAGTGCTGGACTCTTAGCAGCCTGCTGGCAAAAGACCTCGTCAGCAAGTAACCTTGCCGCAGCTAGTCGCAGCACACTTAAACTGCTGAGCGAACTCGAAAACGAAGTAAGGGCACGACACTTGTCGCAGCTCACTTAAGCCGTTGAGCGTGCTCGAAACAGAGTAAGGGCGCGGCTAGCCACGGGTAGGTTCCTCCGCGCACAGGTTTTCCATACAAAGTGTGGTTGTTCAAGGAAGACAACTAAAATTTAAAAATTTGAATTACTCAAACTTTGGTAACTTAGCTTTCATAAACTGCTTGTCCCCCGGCAAGGCTTCTCTTTCTTGAACAACACTTGGTTCATCCTCCACCTCCTTCCCCCCCCGGCAAACTTGTGCGCGAGGAATACTCCTTCTGCTTAAGAGGAAAAAAAAGGGAAAACAAGTATATGGCCTCACGGCTTGCTAGCGCTTACCGGGGATGTGCGTTGCACAAAATGTCAGATAATGCGCGCAAATAACAAAGAAAAGCATGGAAACGGCAAATAGTGCGAAGCACAAAAACTTTACTGATGCACGGGATCTGCGCCCGGCTTTGTACAAAGGTTTACATGCAACAGCGGCAAGACTTGTACAAAAGGTGGTTGCCGGAGCGGATCACGGCAACCGCGCCTTATGGGTGAAACTTGCAAAGATGCTCTATGTTCCAGGAGTTGCTCACCGGTAAGCCTTCTTCGGTCTCAAGGCGGACAGCGCCGGGCCTTGTGACTTGTCTCACCCGGTAAGGGCCTTCCCACTTCGGCGTCAACTTGTTGGAATTCTTAGCGGACTGAACACGCCGAAGAACAAGGTCGCCTTCCTCGAGACTCCTGGCCTTGACCTTGCGGCTATGATAGCGACGCAAGGCTTGCTGGTATCGAGCAGCTCGCACAGCAGCCTGGAGACGTCCCTCCTCGAGGAGCAATGCGTCATCTTGTCGCAGTTGCTCTTGCTCGAGCTCATCATAAGCGAGCACTCGAGGAGATCCGTATACGAGTTCCGTGGGGAGAACTGCCTCTGCTCCATAGACTAGAGCAAAGGGTGTCTGTCCGGTGGCTCGACTTGGTGTCGTTCTGATTGACCAAAGAGCCGCCGGCAACTCCTCTATCCAGTTTCTTCCGCACTTGCGCAGCCTGTCGAAGGTTCTTGTCTTGAGCCCGCGCAGCACTTCAGCATTGGCCCTCTCCGCTTGACCATTGCTCCTCGGGTGAGAAACAGAAGCAAAGCAGACCTTGGCGCCAAGGTCTTGGACGTACTGCATGAAGGTGCGACTTGTGAATTGTGTGCCGTTGTCGGTGATGATCCTGTTAGGGATCCCGAAACAGCAAACAATTGATCTGAAGAACCTGACTGCTGACTGTGCTGTCACCTTTCTCACTGGTTCCACTTCTGGCCACTTTGTGAACTTGTCGATTGCAACGTACAAGTACTCAAAGCCCCCGACTGCGCGGGGGAAGGGGCCGAGGATATCGAGCCCCCAGACCAAGAAGGGCCAGGACAAAGGAATCGTCTGGAGAGCTTGAGCTGGCTGGTGAATTTGCTTGGCATGGAACTGGCATGCTTCACACTTGGTTACTTGTGCAGTTGCATCTTGGAGGGCTTCTGGCCAAAAGAACCCTTGCCGGAACGCCTTCCCGGCAAGTGCCCTTGCGCCAATGTGGTGGCCACATATGCCTCCATGTATCTCTGCCAACAGCTTCTGTCCATCTTCTCTGGAAATGCACTTCAACCTGACACCATTGAGTCTTCTTCTGTACAGTTCATTGCCAACGAACTGGTACATACTTGACTGCCTGGTTATCTTCACTATCTCTTCTGGCTCGTCGGGAAGTTCTCCAGTTTGTAGAAAATGAACGATTTGTTGTGCCCATGCTGGAGCCTGAGGCTCAACAACAAGGACTAAAGGCATGAGGGCTGCTGCGGGAACCTCAGCTTCTACGGCAAGAACCTGCGGTTCTGCCGGAGCTGATGGTTCCCCGGCAAGCCTGCCGGGGCAAGGCTTGTCGGGAACGTTTGCTTCAACTGTACAGACCCTTGGATCTGCAGGAGCAAACTGTTCCTCAGCATCTTGGCTGTTGATCTTGGGGACCTTGGCGGCGGCTTCTGGAAGATTCGCCGGCAAGTAGTCGTCGGAGACCAACTTTCTCTTCTTACTTTGCCCAACTGATGGTGTAACGGATGGCTGAGTTAGCTTGAGCAGGAAGGTCCCTGGTTCCACAGGTAACTTCATTGCAGCACACTTTGAGAGGCCATCTGCAATATCATTCTGAGCTCTTGGGACGTGCTCCATTTGCAGACCTTCAAAGTGTTCTTCAAGCTTCCTTACTTCATCAACATAAGCTTCCATCAAAGGGCTCTGGTAACTCTTATTCACTTGTCGGACCACCAACTGTGAATCTCCCCGCACAATCAACTTCTTGATCCCAAGTTCAGCCGCAATTCTGAGGCCGGCAAGCAGACCTTCATACTCAGCAGTATTGTTTGTCGCTTGTTCCTTGGGAAAGTGCATCTGGACAACATACTTGAGGTGCTCTCCGGTGGGCGCTATGAGTACCACGCCGGCACCGGCGCCTTGCAGCGAGAAAGCACCATCAAAGTACATTACCCATTCGCTGCTCGCTTCTTGGATGGGGACGTTTGTCTCTGGGATTTCTTCATCGGGCGTTGGGGTCCATTCAGCTATGAATTCTGCCAAAGCTCTGCTCTGTATGGTTGAAGTACTCTCAAACTTGAGACCAAAGCTTGACAGCACCAGTGCCCACTCTACGATCCTGCCTGTTGCTTCGGGATTCTGCAATATCCTCTTCAACGGAAAGCGAGTGACCACTATTATCTCGTGCGCTTGGAAGTAATGGCGCAGCTTTCTTGAGGCCATGAGGAGGCCGAACAGCAACTTCTGCACCCTAGAGTATCTTGATCTAGCCCCCTGTAGAAGGGAACTCACAAAATACACTGGGCGATGTACCATCTTCCTTCTTACTTCTCCTTGTTCCTGCGCAGACTTGTCCTTATCGGGGCCAGAGCTTGTCGGGGAAGCCCCCTGCTTGTCGCTGGAAGTACTTGTCGGGGCTGTGGGCTCTTCCTCTGCCTCCCTTTCCGCTACCAACGCAGCACTAACCACTTGATTGGTCGCCGCTAAGTACAGCAGCAACTTCTCTTGTGGTCTAGGTGCGACAAGTATTGGAGTGGAGGACAGGTATCCTTTCAAACCCTGCAGCGCTGCCTCCGCTTCCGGAGTCCATTTCATAGGACCTGCCTTCTTCAAAATTTTAAAGAAAGGCAGGGCGCGTTCTGCAGACTTTGAAATGAACCTGCTGAGGGCAGCCACACAACCAGCAAGTCTCCTTACGTCCTTGACGCGCTTCGGGGCTTCAATCTGCTCGATGGCTTTTATCTTGTCGGGATTGGCTTCAATCCCCCTCTGGGACACAAAGAACCCGAGAAGCTTGCCGGAGGGGACTCCGAAGACGCACTTCTCGGGGTTCAACTTGAGCTGGATCTTGCGCAGATTTTCAAAAGTCTCTTCTAAATCTTGGATCAGTGTATCTTTGCTCTTGCTCTTGACCACTATATCATCCATGTAGGTTTCCACATTTCTGTGTATCTGTGGCTCAAAAGCAGTGCGCACCACCCTTGCAAATGTCGAGCCTGCATTCTTCAATCCAAAGGGCATGCGTATGAAGCAATATGTGCCACATGGAGTAATGAACGCAGTCTTCTCTTCGTCTTCCTTGGCCATGAAAATCTGGTGGTAACCTGAATATGCATCAAGGAAGGAAAGCAGCTCGCATCCGGCGGTGGAGTCAACAATCTGGTCAATACACGGCAAGGGAAATGGATCCTTGGGACATGCTTTATTCACATCAGTGAAGTCTATACAAAGTCTCCTCTTCCCATTGGCCTTGCGCACGACAACTGGATTTGCTAACCACGTAGGATGGATCACGCCTCTAACCAGGCCCGCTGCTTCCAACTTCTTTATCTCTTCGGCGATGAATTCTTGGCGCTCCACGGCTTGCTTCCTGACCTTCTGCTTGACGGGCCGTGTATGAGGACAAACAGCAAGCTTGTGCTCAATTACCTTCCTGGGAACGCCGGGGATGTCAGATGGTTGCCACGCAAACACATCGACATTCGCCCGCAGGAAGGCAACGAGCGCGCTTTCCTATTTGTTGTCGATCGTAGCACTGATGGTGAAGGTACCACCAGTGCCGTCCTCCTTGGCGGACACCTTCTTGGTTGCCGGTGGAGCCGCCATCCCTTTCTTGCATTTGCCGGTGGAGCTCGATGGTGCGTCCTCGACGGCAGCACAGCACTCCAAAGAGGTGCGTTTGCCGGAGTGGGCCCCAGAGCTCTTGCCGGACTTGGTCTTGGTCTTCCCCCCGGGAGCTTCAGCGGCAAGTATGTTGCTTTCTGCTGCGGCTGCTGCATCCCGGTAGATCTTGTCGACGCAGATAAGCGCGTCCTTCTTGTCGCCAGGGACAGAGATGACGCTTATCGGCCCCGGCATCTTGAGTACGTTGTAGGCGTAGTGGGAGGCTGCCATGAACTTGGCGAGGGCAGGACGTCCAAGTATCCCATTGTATGGCAATGGAATATCGGCCACGTCAAAGGTTATCCTCTCCGTCCTGAAGTTGAGTTCCCCGCCAAAGGTCACTGGCAGAGTAATCTTGCCCTTCGGCTTGCTCCTTCCCGGGTTTATTCCTTGGAACGACCCGGTTTCTTCGAGCTCGCCGTCTGGGATCTGGAGTTTCTTGATCACAGCTGAGGAGATCAAGTTCAAGCCGGCCCCGCCGTCAACCAACATCTTGGTGACCTTGAGGTTGCGGATGGTTGGTGAGACCAACATCGGCAAGCACCCGACCGCCGTTGTGCGATCAGGGTGATCCTCAAGGTCAAAAATGATGGGCGTGCTGGACCACTTCAGCAGCCTGCGTGACTCGACGGGCGGCTCAGCTGCATTCACTTCCCGCACCCACTGCTTGAGTTGGCGGTGGGAAGTGTGCAGAGAGGCGCCTCCGTCGACACACAGAACTTCTGTGGCCTTCTGGAACTCCTGCTCGCTGTTATCTTCTTCCTCCATGTCGTCGTTGTCGTCTTCTTCCTCATCCTTGTCGCGGCCCCGGGGAGGTCGATCACCTTGCCGCTGCTTGGCCTTGCCGCGGCGTCCTCCCCGGCCATTGAATGGCCGCTTCTTGCTGGGCTCTCCTCCGCCACCTTGGGCCTTCTCCTTGTCGCGACGCTCGTATTCAGCTTTCTGCTGTTCTACGAGGTACTCGACTCGCTTGCAGTTCTGAAGGTCGTGGCCCTTGGTGCGGTGGATCTTGCAGTATTGCTTGTCGGAGTCGTCCTGCTTGTCGGCTGCCGCTACAGGGGCGGGTTCCTTGCCGGAACCGCCGGCCTGTGCCTTCTTTGCGGGAGCCTCCTTGCCGGACTGCTCGACGACTAGCACCTCCTTGTTCTTCTTCCTTCTGTTGTTCCGCCGCCGGCTCTTCCTTGCCAGGCCGGCATCCTCGCTGTCGCTCCCTCCTGCGCCAGCATCCTCTCCGGGGAGTCTCCTCCCCTCTTCGGCGCGTGCGCACTTGTCAGCCAGAGCGTAGAGCTCGCTGACATCCCGGATCTTTGTCATGGCCATCTCTTCCCTCATGCGGCGGTTACGCACGTTCTGGTGGAACGCGCTGATAACCGCGGCAGGGTGGACATCGGGAATGTTGTGTTGCACGCGGCTGAACCTCTGGATGTACTTGCGCAGGGATTCTCCCTCCTTCTGGGCTAGGATGTGGAGATCGCTCTCCTGGCCGTGGGGTTTGTGGCCGCCTGTGAAGGCGCCAACAAACTGGTGGCACAGATCCGCCCACGAAGAAATGGAGTTCTCCGGCAACTGCATAAGCCAAGAGCGGACGTTTGGCTTAAGCACTAGCGGGAAGTAGTTGGCTAGTATCTTCTCGTCGCGTCCCCCGGCAGCCTGCACCGCGATGGTGTAGATGCTGAGGAACTCCGAGGGGTGTGTCTTGCCGTCGTACTTCTCGGGTACGTCGGGCTTGAAATTCTTCATGCTGGGCCACTGGACGCGCCGCAGCTCACGGGTGAACGCAGGGCAACCTGCCGCGTACGGCAAGTCGCCTGGCTCACCGGGCGCGTACGTGCCGACAGCGGTCCCAGCGCGCTGATCCGATTGTCGTCGGGCTTCTCGTCGGCGCTCGATGCGCGTCCGAGCGTCTTCTTGTCGCTGGTCGTCGAGGACTTGGCGCTGGTCCTGACGAGCCCGCGGATCCGACGACGCCGTGGAGTCGTCGTCGACGTTGATCCGGCGGGGTGGCGTCTTCTGCTTCCGCGGCGGGGAGTGCACGGTGGTTGCACCCCCGGCGGTCTTGTCGCCATCGGCCTTCGTCTGGTCGACTTGCCGTGGTCGCGAAGTTGCCGGCTGCTGCGCCGTGTCGTTGTTAGCGAAGGCGATGAGGCTCTGTATCGTCGCCCTCCAGTCTTCGGCCTTGTCTGCCGCTGGAGGGAAGTCGAGGAGCAGTTGCGCTCTTGCTAGAGCTTCTGCTGGAGAGGAGGGGAGCGGCGGCGAGCGGTGCGAGGAGCGAGATATGCTCGGACTTCTAACAGGGTTAGAAGGAGCAGTTTCTCGCCCCGGCGACCGCGCCTTGCTCGTGCCAGGACGGTGGCCTTGAGCGTCCCGCGATCCTCCGGTTTTTCCTTGCCCCAGCAAGCGAATGGTGCCTCCTGTACCACGGCGTTGCTGGCTTGGCACCTCCCGAGAGAGGCATGGTGCGTCTACGGACACCGAGGCCTTGGAATTCGCCCGGTCGTCCGTCTTGTCCTTGGACTTGGTGGCGCCGTGAGTTTCCTCGCCGGCGACCACCCTTCCGCCGGCGTCTCCTCCACCAACCGTTGGTTCTGGTGGCGGTGGGATCGACGCGGACGGGCCTGCGACCTCCGAAGCCTTCTTCTTCGGAGGCATGTTGGTGTTGCTGATGAAGTTGATGAAACTGGAGAGGTTCATGAAGAGTGCGCCCGCGTGAGCGCCGGATCAGGTTCGCACAACCTCGACGCCCCCCTACCTGGCGCGCCAAAGATGTCGGGGGAAACTATCCTCCCACGAGCAGCTATGGGACCGGAGCCCCTTCTATGTTGCGGTAAGGGAGCGGAGGGAGCACGAAGAGCAGATCGAGGGGCGCACGCGGGCAGTTTACCCAGGTTCGGGCCGCGCGGACGCGTAAAACCCTACTCCTGCCTTAGGTTGTATTGGTTTCTTGAGCTCGGGAGCTTGTAGAGCTACATTACTAGCTACACCGAGCGTGAGAGTTGTCTAGGTTTCGAACCCTTTCTACGTTGTGCATGGGCCTCCTCTTATAGCTCAAGGGGTCACCGACAGGTGTCAACGTAGAGGAGAGTAAAAGTGTAATTTTGGTGGTAGTTGTAACAGTGCGGGAATAGTGCGTGAACAGTGGGTGAACAGTGGTCTTCACCTAACCTTGACAGTGGGGGACAAGGGCATTAAATGCCTGTCACCGTCGACCCCAAAAGTGTTCGTCCATGCTTCTCCGCTCGCCACGGCGGTAGCCTCGTCACCGTGGCTTGCCACCGTGTGCCCCAGGCTGCACAGCCATCCGCCACGCGTCCCTGGAAGGGCCCCAGGGCGACGCGTGGGCAGATGAGCTGGAGCGCGGGCACACAACATAGTTTTCCCCGGCAAGCGCCTTGCCGGGGCCATGATCTTGCCGGGCCCGGAAGCTTGTCGCTCTCCGGGTCCCTCCGGGGCGCATGATGCGCCGAGGTATCTTTTGAGACACGCGTTCCTTGGTCTTCCTGGCAAGCTCCTCTTGCCAGGGTCTCGCGCTAAAATGTTAACCTTGAGCCTGGTGCGGCCTTCCCGGCAAGCTCCTCTTGCCGGGGCCTTGATCTTCTGACTTGTATACTTTGTTCTTGAATGGCTTCATAGGGACCAGAAAGGTTTCCGGCAAGCACGTGGTAAACCATGCCGCGGGAAGCTGCTACTGCCCGTGCACAAGTTGGGGTACTAAGGTACCCCTATCTTAGTACACCGACAAAAACTTTCAGTCATTTGTGATTTTCTCATGAGGCAACTTAATTACTATAGAATCATTGTCTCAGTAAGCTTTTGTCATATGACTATGAATAAGTCCTATGTGGTTAATAGCATGTCACCACAGAAATTATTCTTGTTATCATTTACCTACTCGAGGACGAGCAGGAATTAAGCTTGGGGATGTTGATACGTCCAAAACGTATCTATAATTTCTGCTTGCTCCATGCCACTTTTGGGTGATATTGCTATGATATTCATACACTTCCATACACTTTTGATCATATTTGGACTAACTTACTAATCCAGTGCAACCCAGTGCCAGTTTCTGTTTTCGGCAGTTTTTGTATTTCAGGTTTTCACGTTACGAGAACTACCAAGAAAAATCCAGAAAAATTATATAAAAAATCAGCGTTCTGGAAACTACCGTGCGTCCGAAGGGCAGCCGGGGGGGGGGCCACCAGGGCTCCAGGCGCCCTGGCGGCGCCCCCCTGGGCCGCACCGGGGGGGTGGGCGCCTGGGCCCCCCGAAGCTTCCCCGATGCCCCCCTTTGGCATATATTTAAAGCGTCCTCCGAAACCCTCAGAACAGGAACTCTTTTCGCGATCCCATCTCTGTTCCGCCGCCACCGCCACTTCCAAGATCGGGAGCACCATTAGAACTCTTCCCGGCACCCTGCCGGAGGGGAGGATCACCACCGGGAGCTTCTCCACCACCATGGACGCCTCCCGGATGAGTCGTGAGTAGTCTCCCTTGGACCATGAGTCCATGACCAGTAGCTATGTGATGTTCTCCTCCCGTTCTTGTGCTTCACTAATTAGTCCTCGTGAGCTGCCCTACATGATCGAGGCACATATGTAATCCTTATGTTGTTGCTATGTTGAGTTTACTGGGATCCGATGGATTATGAGATTATGTTCAGATTGATCTTGAGTAATATATTTGATCTACCTCTTTTATATTTATGTTCATAAGTAATTCTTGCATGTTCTCCGTTGTTATTTATTGCTTTGGCCAAGTAATACGTAGTGACTCCAAGAGGGAACGTTATGCTCGATTGTGGGTTCATGCCCCTCGATGACTAGCTTGAGTGACAGAAACATGAGTCTAGGGGATGTGATGTTGCCACAAGGGGGAAAACAACGGTGCTTGTGCCCGCGGGTGCAAGGATTGTTTACTTTACGCAAAGTTCTTTTAATGCAGTTGTCTGTTGCATTGAGTTTACACTATGGGTGGGACTCGCAACTTAATACCAGCGAGATGTTCTGGATAGATATCTCAAGGTGGATGATTAGTAGTAGATATTGATGGATTTCGGTCTACTTACTTTGGCGTACCGCTCAT
>LR738715.1:469674393-469727268 GCA_902687465.1 Secale cereale | reverse complement strand
ATTATGAGATTATGTTCAGATTGATCTTGAGTAATATATTTGATCTACCTCTTTTATATTTATGTTCATAAGTAATTCTTGCATGTTCTCCGTTGTTATTTATTGCTTTGGCCAAGTAATACGTAGTGACTCCAAGAGGGAACGTTATGCTCGATTGTGGGTTCATGCCCCTCGATGACTAGCTTGAGTGACAGAAACATGAGTCTAGGGGATGTGATGTTGCCACAAGGGGGAAAACAACGGTGCTTGTGCCCGCGGGTGCAAGGATTGTTTACTTTACGCAAAGTTCTTTTAATGCAGTTGTCTGTTGCATTGAGTTTACACTATGGGTGGGACTCGCAACTTAATACCAGCGAGATGTTCTGGATAGATATCTCAAGGTGGATGATTAGTAGTAGATATTGATGGATTTCGGTCTACTTACTTTGGCGTACCGCTCATGCTTTGAACCTCAAACTTTCTTGCAATGTAATCAGCATTGGTTTGCGTTCGTGGTCCTGTCAATTGCCCAGCTGTAATTTGTTTACCTCACATAGCTGTTTTATCGTCTTTTGGGAGAGAGACATCACTAGTGAACATCATGAGACTCCGGCCCATATTACCATCATTGATCACACCCGCTATTTATTTTTCGCTTTTACTTACTATTGCAAAACATTATCTATCACTACTATCATTTGCTTTTAATCCTTTGTGAACTACAAGGCCGGAGGGATTGACAACCTCTCTGTACTTGTTGGGAGCAAAGTTATTTGTATCTGTGTGCAGGTCCACGTTGATTGCTAATACGCGCCATTAGCAGTTGACACCTACTTGTTGAACCTAGGAGTCTCTGGGGATTCAATCCTTGCCCTCTTTGCTAAGGGAAAACACTTCTACATACTGCATCTTACACCTTCCACTTGGGGTAACCAACGAGGGGTTCGAGGCCCATCAATATCCCATTGCAAGAAATAGATCAAGTGCTCTCACATCCAAAGATTCAATCTGACATAACAAAACCTCAATCAAAAAGACTGAATTCTTCACATGGTAGAGAGGGAAGAACACCATAAGATCCAACTATAATAACAAAGCTCGCGGTACATCAAGATCATGAAAAATCAAGAAGACAAGACAGAGAGTGAGAGTGAGATAAAAACATAGCTACTGGTACAAAACCTCAGCCCCGAGGGTGGACTACTCCCTTCTCATCATGGTGGCTGCCAGGATGATGAAGATGGCCTTCGGTGATGATTTCCCCCTCTGGAGGGTGCCGGAACGGGGTCCCGAGAGGTTTTTGTGGCTACAGAGGCTTGCGTCGGAACTTCCTACCAAGGTTTCTTTCTGGGGGTTTCGTGATTTATACAAATTTTTGGTGTCGGTCCCTCACATCAGGGGGATGTTCGAGGGGCCCACAAGCCATAGGGGCGTGCACTGTGGGGTAGGGCGCACCCTCTGGCTTGTGGACTCCTCGAACACTTCCTGGACTAGATCCGATGCTCGGGGGTTCTCTTTTGGTCCATCAAAAATCACCGTAAATTTGCGGCCCATTCCAAGAACTTTTATTTCTGCACAAAAACGACACCACGGTAATTTTGCAGAAAACAGCGCCAGTCTAGGTTAGTTCTAATAAAATCATACCAAAATCATATAAAATTGTTGTAAACATGGCATGAATAATTCATAAATTATAGATACGTTGTACACATATCATCATGCTTGTTTCTTCTCAATGTTGCGAGCACTTTGAGCATGTTGGCCACCCCATAGCTAGCTAGTTGCCTCACCTTGCAATCGATGCTGACACATTTGCAGCAAACAGAGGAGGCTATAGAGATCACTCAACATCATACCATATTGTGCAGTACCACTAAAATCATCTTCATTGTCCTCAATATGAAACGATAGGAAAACAATAGTTGTACTTAAATGGTGTTGCAAAATAGTAGCACATATCAATAGCTTGGCATGACAAAACACAATCATCTGGACGAAGGGGTTACTAACCTGTGTGAGGAAGTTTATAAATAATTTCATAAGTCGTTAGTTTATTTCCACCTTGCGGTCCCATCGCATGCCATGGAGAAATTATATCCAATCGACCAGTGCAATTTCGTGTGAGTATAGAAAATTTGTTCGACACACCCCGATATCTTTTTTGTGCAGTGCCACTAAAATGATGCACCGCTGTTTGCACGACCCCTACTCATCGGCCAGGTCGTATATGACTCGAGACTCTTTTAACTTGTGTTGATGTTGCGATTTAACTTCTTGTTTTCTCCTCCACGCATCACTACAAATACAAGACACATCCGTGACATTTTGGCCCGAACAATTTTTTTTATGTCATGCTTATGACACTTCTATGATGATGATCGTGACAAAAACACCTATCATCATAGATGTGGTGGGATCCTACTTCAATGACAAAAAAATGAGCATTTTGTTCTGGGCAAGCCAGAGACGCACCTGCATGACATTCTTTGGGCCGTCCATGACTGAAAAAATCATGGTAGAAGTGAGGGCATGAAAATTCCGGGGAGTTCCTAGTTAAAGTGGGTGGTCGGGGCCGAGCGATGCATTGTGGTTTGCGTGTTTCTCTCTCGTATGCACGTGTGTGCGAGGTGTTGGCTCTAACTAAACCCTAGCAAACACACTAGCTATGTTATTGAACACAATCGATCGATCCCTTGGCTATTAACTTAACCCGAGCAATTCATTCGCTGCTGACTGAACCCGAGCAATTACTTCGCTGCTACTGCTAATTGAACTCGAGCGATCGATTGCTATTGCTGCTTACTAAGGCCGGTCGAGCCCCCATGCGAGACGTATCTAGCCGGTGTTGGGTTGTGTCTCGATGAACAGTGACCGTTGCTACCGTGCATGCGGTATGCAGAACGAGTTGAGACGTGGTGAGTCGACAGAGCCAGTTGGTTGCTATGGATGAACAATTCTCGGTGGGGGTTGGATGAACTTGACCCCGTGGTAGTAGGTCGTTGCCGCTGGATGAACAGGACGCCGAGTAGGCCGCCACACCCCAGCCGGTTGGTGTGGATGAACAGTACCCCGTGGAGCCTGGATGAGCAGTAGCTGATGGAGGCTGGATGAATGGTAGCCCGTGGATGAAAACTAGCGGGTGGAGGTAGGTGCAAGCCGTGGTGGATGAACAGTAGCAGGTGGAGGCTGGAGGAAGTCGACGGTGGGTGAACCGTAGCCCGTGCAGTCCCGTTCTGCGGTACGCCACACCCTTCCGATGAGCAGGACCACCGTTTCTACTGTAGTGCTCCAACATAAGTCCGTTTCCTTCGTTTTGCGGTACGCCAGACCCCTCCCAATAAACAAGATCCCGTTTCGACTATAGCCGGTCGAGCAAAAGGACGTTTCCTCCATTTTGCAGTATGCCAAACCCTACTCGATGAACAGGACCTCGTTTCATCCGGACGTGCTTGAGCAGAAGGCCATTTTCCTCCATTTTGCGGTAGGCTACACCCCGTTCGGTTGTTCCGTCTAAGCCGGTTGGCTCCCGATGAACATGACATGCTCCGTTGCCTCCCGATGAACATCACGATCTTTCTCCATTCCGACCCCACCGGTTGGCTACCGATGAACACGACGCCGTTGCTGCCGTCTCCATTTACACAAGCCCTAGCCATAAGTATGCGCGAGTACGCGTTCAAGACCTGGCCTGTATGTACGTATGTAGCCGTATTTACTTTCTTGCTACGTGTCTATACGTACGTGTACACGATATAGACGCGACTGCGTGACTTGCTATATTGGCGACTCTACCGCAACACGTGCCACTCCATTCTAGGCCATGGTTCATCGCTGCAGAGAGACCGATCGACCGCTACGCACGTACACGTTCGCGACCTGTCAGATAACGCTACGTATGCTTCGACTGGGTGGGTCCCGGCTGTTAGGGAGGATAAGGAGGCACTTCCTTGCGTGCGAAGATATAGCTGGTGGGTCCCAGCTGTTAAGGGGGAGAATCATTTTTTGCCCAAAATATGGACGCACTTCCTTGTGGGCGAAGATGTAGCTGGTGGGTCCTAGCTATCAGGGGGGAAACAATTTTTTCCGCAAAATACGATAGCCCTTCCGGTGGGTCTGCTTTGTCAGGGGGTAAGGAGACACTTCCATTAGTGCGAAGATGTAGCTATTGGGTCCCAGCTATCAGGGGAAATGTTTTTTTCATGACAGGAGCAGAAGGTCCCGTCAGCGCTAGTTTGGGTCGCTACAGCAAGAATATCAGAGGTTGAAGAAGCAACATGGCTCTAGGATTAACATCCAACGGTCGAGCTGCTAGAATCATTTGTTTACTAAATTGACAAAGCCATGTGTACCCATTAGGTTAAAAGGCCCACAAGTCAGCCCACCAAAATCTGTCGGGTCCCAGTTGTCATTGGTTGGAGTAATTTTTTCACCTAACAAGGAGGGTCTTCTTTCCGTGCAAATATATAGTCAGTGGGTCCCAGCTGTCAGCAAGAGCAATTATTTTTTCAGTAATAAGGAGGCACTTGCTTGTGTGGGTCTCTACTGTCAGCCTTTCCACTTACATCCCTCTTTCGATGGTTGTTGTTTGTTGACCATGTTGACCACCTAACAAGGAGGCCCACAAGTCAGCCGCACCAAGAGCACCAAACGCGGTGGATGAGGGTGAGGCCCAGGAAGGGAATGACCCGGAGTCGGCGAAGCCACAGGAATGGATGCCCAAGCTGAGGAGAGTACGAGGGCTGACTAGCCGGCTACAGGGTGAGGCTGACGTCGCCGGAAGATAACAAGATGTGCAGGTGGGTAGAGGGATGGCCTGGCCAGCGGTGGGATCAGGGTGAGCTAGTGAGGCTTGCACGACAGCACATCCAACCACGGGAGGAGGGAGCGGGCGGTCCCTGATACGTCTCCAACGTATCTATAATTTTTTATTGTTCCATGCTATTATTTATGAAGTCTTGGATGTTTAATGGGTTTTATCATTCAGTTTTATATCATTTTTGGGACTAACCTACTAACCCAAAGGCCCAATCCAAATTGCTATTTTTGCCTATTTCAGAGTTTTGCAGAAAAGGAATATCAAACGGAGTCCAAACGGAATGAAACCTCCGCGAGAGATATTTTTGGAGGAAATCACGCTCGGGAAACGTCAGGACCAAGTCAGGGGACGAAGGGCCAGCCGTCGAGGGTGGGGGGCGCGCCCCCCTTCCCAGGGCGCGCCCCCTGCCTCGAGGCTGGCCCACATGGCCCCCGGTGCCCTCCTTCTTCCTATATATACCTACGTACCCCAGAAACTCCATACGCAGAGAGAAAACCCTAATTCCACTGCCGTAGCTTCTGTTCCCGTGGAGATCCCATCTTGGAGCCTGTTCCGGGAGGGGGATCCATCACGGAGGCCTTCATCATCATCATCATCGCCCTCACCATGAGTTGTGTGTAGTTTACCATAGACCTTCGGGTCCATAGCTAGTATCTAGATGGCTTCTTCTCTCTCTCTGGATCTCAATACAAAGTTCTCCTCGGTCTTCGAGGAGATCTATTCGATGTAATCTCTTTTTGCGGTGTGTTTGTCGAGATCCAATTAATTGTGAGTTTATGATCAAGGTTATCTAGAAAGATATTTGGTTCTTCTCTGAACTTTTTATGCGTGCTCATAATATCCTTGCAAGTCTCTTCGAATTATTGGTTTGGTTTGGCCTACTAGATCTATAGTTCTCGAAACGGGAGAAGTGCTTGGCTTTGGGTTCAATCTTGCGGTGTCCTTTCCAGTGAAAGTAGGGGCAGCAAGGCACGTATTGTATTGTTGCCATCGAGGATAAAAAGATGGGGTTTTCATCATATTGCTTGAGTTTATCCCTCTACATCATGTCATCTTTCTTAAGTCGTTACTCTGTTCGTATGAACTCAATACACTAGATGCATGATGGATAGCGGTCGATGTGTGGAGTAATAGTAGTGGATGCAAAATCATTTCGGTCTACTTGTCTCGGACGTGATGCCTATATACAATGATCATGCCTTGATAGTCTCATAATTATTCGCTTTTCTATCAATTGCTCGATAGTAATTTGTTTACCCGCCGTAGAATACCGCTATCATGAGAGAATCCACTAGAGAAAACTATGGCCCCCGGGTCTATCTTTATCATATTACTTTCCGTCAACTAGCCAATTTCTGCCGCTATTGTTTATTTGCTTTCTTTACTTTCTGTTTCTATATCAAAAATACCAAAAATATTATTTTATCATCTCTATCAGATCTCACTCTCGTAAGTGACCGTGAAGGGATTGACAACCCCTTATCGCGTTGGCTGCGAAGTTCTTATTTGTTTGTGCAGGTGCGAGGGACTGGCGCGTGGTCTCCTACTGGATTGATACCTTGGTTCTCAAAAACTGAGGGAAATACTTATGCTACTGTGATGCATCTACCTTTCCTCTTCGAGGGAATACAAAAAAAGCTCAAGAGGTAGCAGTCCCGCCGACGCTGGTTTGGGCAGTTGGAGCAGGAAGATCAGAGATTGTACAAGCACGACAGGCATTGGATGGACATCCAACAGTCATTGCTCTGTGTTGACTAAGTTGACAAGCACTATGGCCACACGGAGGGGAGTATGAGGGCTTACTAGTTCGTCTGTCATCGCCGGAGAATAACACGACGTGTGCGTGAGTAGAGGGATGGCCAGGCCAGCAATGGGAGAAGGGCAGGGTGGTGAGGCCATCGCGGCAGCACTGCCGCCCACGAGATACTGGAGCAGGCGGTCCTGCCGGTGCTGGTTTGGGTGGCTAGAGCCAGAAGATCAGAGGTTGAAGAAGCAGCACCGCTGTAGGATTAACGTCCAACGGTCTAGCTGCTAGAATCATTTGTTGACTAAATTGACAAAGTCGTGTGTACTCATCAGGTTAATTGGCCCACAAGTCAGCCACCAAATCTGCCGGGTCCCAGCAGTCATCAGTTGGAGTAGTTTTTTTCACCTAACAAGGAGGCTCTTCTTTCTGTGCGAAGATATAGTCAGTGGGTCCCAGCTGTCAGCAAGAGCAAACATTTTTTTGGTAATAAGGAGGCACTTGCTTGTGTGGGTCTCTACTTTCAGCCTCTCCACTTACATCCCTCTTCCAATGGCTGTTGTTTGTTGACCATGTTGACCGCGCCACACCAAGAGCACCAAACATGGTGGACGAGGGCTAGGCCCAGGAAGGGAACAACCCTGAGTCGGCAAAGCCATAGGAGTGGATTCCCAAGCTGAGGGGAGTACGAGGGTTGACTGGTCGGCTGCGGGGTGAGGCTGACGTCGCCGGAAAATAATAAGAGGTGCAGGTGGCTAGAGGGATGGCCTGGCCAGCGGTGGGATCAGGGTGAGCCAGTGAGGCTTGTGCGACAGCACAACCAACCACGGGAGGAGGGAGCAAGCGGTCCCGCTGACTCTGGTTTGGGTGGTTGGAGCAGGAAGATCAGAGATTGTATAAGCACGACGGCCATTGGATGGACATCCAACAGTCATTGCTCTTTGTTGACTAAGTTGACAAAGCCTTGTGTACTCTCCCAATTGTTTTTAGGACAGCGTCATCATCAACCTAGTAGGCCCACAAGTCAGCCTCCAAATCTGTGGAAAAGAGCATACATCTTATTTGCCATTATTTTTATTAATTTACATCCCATTTGCTAATTCTTAAGGATATTTTGAAGCCAATATTCTTTTTGTTAGCATTACAGATCATATTCTGGCCACTTGTGAAAAAATCAAAGAAATTTGGCATATTTCGGCGCGGCATGAACTCTTTCAATCAAGAAATTTCGAGTCACACTTAAAATAATTATAAAATTATTTTTATATCAAATTAAAATACAATGAAATTTTCCCGCAAAAAAATCTATGAAATTAAAATCTTGAAATATTAAAAAAAAAGGAAAGTTGAATCTAATTGCTGGTTTGCCATGTTTTTAAAATTTACAACCCATTTCATACTACTTTATCCCATGTTCTCGGGAAGCCGAATACATCCCTCCTTGTCTTGAAAGATTTGTAGTCCAGCAGGGCTGAAAAAAGCAAGTAGGCCTCGGTTGGGTATTCTCCAAAAAATAAATAGAACTAAGCTAACCATTTTCAGAAAGAAAAAAGATATCAACCGGGCTCGTCATGTGCTTAAATACAAGCCTGGGCTAGACAGGCCACATCCCCCGCAGAACACGCAGTTGATACCCTGCTCCATCTCTAAAACTAAAAAACATCTCGGCGAGCTGCTGGGTCCCTGGTGTCAGCCGCTCGTTGTGTAGTTCTCTCGTTTATTGACTACGTTAAAAATGGCATAGGACCCAAATGTCAAACCATTAGAAGGAAGCATTATTTTGGCTTGTAATATCAAGGCACTTGCTTGCGTACTACCATGACCCTTCTGGTGCTGGGTCCCTACTATCATCCTCTCCACGTAAAGTCAACTCCTTGTTCCTCTAGGTTGTTGACTATGATGACAATGATGGAGGACAACACACCACACACGACAAGCGAACCAAGTCAGAGGACGACGGCGAGGCCTCGGACAGTAACGAACAGGAGCCGTGGAAGATGCGGAAGTGTAGTCACAAACGAAGGGGGGGGGTACAAGGTTGACTACTTTGAGTGCGAACAGAGGGGATGGACTTGCCAATGTTTGAGCGTACGGTAGGGCGGCGGAGGCGCAATCTACCGTGTGTGGCTGGAGCAGTGGGGGCGACGGCAAGGTTTGGTTTGGGCGGCTGTAGGAAGAAGACAAGAGATAGAAAGAACACAACAGATGTTGGATGTCAATCCAACGGCTGGTAGGCAGTATAGTTTTTTGATGAAGTGTCATGCCCAAGATGCGATTATATCCCGATCACGTGGTGAACTCGTGATTGGGGCACAACCACATTTTGGGCACTTAGCAAGATGGATATCATTACATCGTACCATTACATAATAGATGGGGATACATACAAAGGCACACAAATGCCACATGAATACATCAAACATCATACACAAGAGAGACATCTGACTATGGATGAAAACACATGAAGAGCAAAATGACATCCACCCTACTAGCCCAGGCTACCGACCCGGAACCTATCCCCTGAACGAAGAAGAAGCAGAAGAAGAGCTCCAACACAAGTAAACGTCGCTCTCACGTCAATTCATCGCATTACCTATACCTGTAACTATTGTTGTATTCACTATGAGCCACGAGGACTCAGTAATCAAACTACCATGGGTATCAAGACTAGGAAAGTTTAACGAGTATGGAAAGGATAAGTGGTGAGGTTGCAACAAGCGACTAAGCAACTGTATGGTGGCTAACTTAAGATTTCAAGAGAAAGATGAGAAGCTACGCAAATGGTCACATACTACTTGTCGTGGAGTTGTCACGGCAGATGTCCTAAGGAAAGAACTTTATTGCGGAGCCATAGCGACGTGGTTAGCTTAAAGGGGTTAAAACGGGACAAGAGACACGGGAAGTTTATACTGGTTCGGCCCCTTGCGGTGAGGGTAAAACCTAATCAGTTTGAGGTGGAATTGCTGGGGTTTCGATTGCTAGGGAGCGAATACGCTTGCCTGGCTTTCGATCTGTTGTTTCTTGCCCTAAGCCACTGTCGGGTCATCCCCTTATATACACGGGTTGACGCCCTGTAGCTTACAGAGTCCTGGCCGGCTCATACAATCGTGTCCGGCTCGGTGACTCATCGTTACATGCCTTACACTTACGGGCTTTAAGCTGCTCTGGGCTTTGGGCCCTTTATATATTACTCTTATTGAACCGCCATCTTCAACATGCTTCTAGCCTTGGCCCATGAACTGCCATTGGGTAACCCGGCCCCTCCTTGGCGGGTCATATCAAATAGTTATATGCCCAACATTAGGCCCCAGGTTGATTTGAACTTTCTTCATGTCAATCTTTCTTCATCTTCTTATCAGATATCGTAACCTGCCATGACATCAGTCCTTTAAATTGTGGTAACCCGCCATGACGTCACCTGTTATTAACTTTTGAATTGCTCAAATCTTAACAAATCTCCGCATTTACTGAGACTCCGACAATCGAGGCGCATGTGCTGTTACTTATCTGTTTTTCAGCCTCCTCGATTCTTGTGCGTGACTCTTATCCACTCACGTTATAAATAGGGCCCGGGGTCCCTTTCCATTTTTTCCCTTGCCTCTTCATCTCCGTCTCCTTCCTCGCGACGCCTCCGTGCACAAGCTCCGCTGGCGCCATCATGCTCTGTATCTTCCTCAACAACGGTCGTAGCATCAACCTGACTTGACCAGATCTCCTCCGCGCGCCGCCGCCGTTCATCAGCCCAGGTACGTTCTTCTCTTTCTTCCTCCCTTAGATCCATTAGGTTTCTTGCAAGTTCGCCAGAGTTCATCTTTTTATTTCTTTATAGTCATGTTTTTTCCTTCTGAACTTGATATTCCACCGCGCAATGGTGTTCATAGCATCTCTTGTCAATACTGTAACATCTCATCTGCACGAAAAGACCGATCCGAATCCATGAACTGTTTCATACTGATTTTAGGTCCACCTGTTTGTTTTTTTAGCACCGTAGATCCATTCAGAATATCCGTCTGTGGAGTTTCTGCGGTAGCAGTTTAACACTCATCTTGATCTTGATATATGTCCTCATTGTAATAGATCCCATCTGGACCTTCCTGCTTTCTCACCGCCACCACCTTAATTTTAGATTTTTACTTTATTTTCTGAACTGATGTAGATCCAAAGTTACAGCTTCAATCTGTGAAACATGTTTGTCTCAATACTTAGTAAAATCTGCTTTCTTGAGTATCAGTGCTTGTCATGTTTATCTCACCAGTTTATAGCTACCCATATGCCATTAGGCCCCATTTAAGCCGCCGTGCCGAACATATACCGTAGTCTGATTTCCCGCTTAATGAACCAGTTTTGAACCGGCAAATATGTTTCTTTCTTTTAGGCTTCTTTGTTCAAAATGCCGCCAAAGACAGTCACTACGTGCAACTATGTTCCTTTTGTCGTCACTGAGGCTACACTTGCTGACTCTGTCAAAATTGGGTATCTGCCAAAAAAGACATTATGCATTACCGCGCCCCTAAACCGGGCGAAGAGAGACCTCATCCAAAGGATGATGAAGTTATTGTGTTTTCTGATCACATGAACCGGAGTTTTTCACCACCCGGCTCTAAGTTTTTTCGGGACATTCTGCACTTCTTTCAGCTCCATCCACAAGACATCGGACCCAATTCTGTGTCAAACATCTGCAACTTCCAAGTCTTTTGCGAATTGTATCTTCAAGAGGAGCCCAGCCTCGAGCTCTTCAGAGAGTATTTCTATTTAAACCGCCAAAATGAGTTCACGAACGAACCCAACTTGGAACTTGGAGCCGTCTCAATTCAACGAAGAAGAAATTCTATCTTCCCCTATTCTTGTATGCCAAGTCACCCCAAAGATTGGAATCAAACCTGGTTTTATTGCAAAGACGCCTCCCTGGCTGATGAGAATCTGCTGCCGGGTTATCGTGTCCAGCGTTTGGACCCAAAGCATCCTCTTGCGGAGAAACTTACCGCCACGGTAACTGGTGTTGGATTGCCTGGCGAATCATTCCTCTGAGCCATCGGCCCGGCTTAATGTGTGCTTATACTGCTGAGACCAAAGATCCATTACGCTACATCCCTGAGGACTTGACTGAGGATACAATCACAGAAATGACCAAGACCCTTTTAAACGAAAGCCTGTGAGACTACAGCAAAGTGGGTCTGAGCCCTTTCTGCAAGCTTAGTCCGGCACCGGATGTGAGTCTTAACTTTAACAGTTCTTGCTTTACTATTTGATTCTCTTGCCAACTCAACCTTGCCGACATTCACATGCTAAATCAAGTTTCTGGAAAAAATACTATGACCACGAGGCTGCCAAAAAGGACAGAGCTGTCAAGAAAGCTGCTAAGAAAGCGGTTAGAAAGACAAAGAAAAAACCAAGCGCTTCTGATTTGTTTGAATTGAACGACAGCTCTGAGTCGGAGGTAGCCCTTGACTCTCTTGGCTCGTTTTTCAATTACCTTATTGACAGTTATTATTGCCAGGACGATACCATGGCCAGCCAGGCTATTGATGAAGAGGTAATTACTATATCCTCCTGCTTAGAAACCTTGCCAAGACAGAAAATTCGACGAGTAACCCGGAAAGTAAGATTCTCACACCCTTGAGCTCATTTAGATCCTCACTTTCTTTTGAAGCAACAACAACACGAGAACCGGTGTAAGACTCGGAACACCGGAGATGAAGAACTTTCCACCGGCTTACCGAATCCTCCGGTTCGACAGAAACTTCAAAATGAGGTCCTTCCGCACTAAAACTATCTTTTCCCGCTGGCGGGTCTCATTCTTCAACCACTGAACTCTTCTGATTCAAACTACCATGAGGTCTCTCACTCTTCGTCTGGCGATTCATCTCAGACTCAGTTGCCGGCTTTCAAGACTGCCCCTGGGTAAAAACTTCTTTGTTCGGCACTTCCTTATATCTTTATAACTTTGTACTGACTTATCTTAACCCGTGCAGTGGCCAAGACAAATCATGTAAGAGAGCAAAGACGAGTAAACCGGCAAATGATCCAAAAATCGTTGAGCCAGAGCAGCAAGTCTTAGCGACAGATGTTTAAAAGCCAACAGAGGAATCTACTCACGATGCTCCTCCTAAAATTCCTGACGTCTCTTTTGACCATGCCAATGTCACCTCTGTAACTGCTGAACCGTCAATCTCAACTAAGCTGGTAGAGAAGCAGACTGAAGATGTCATAGTTACTGGCACCGGCTTTAGAGAACCGGGCGATCCAACTGTTCTAGCCAAACGCTCCGCAAAACAGGAACTTATTGAGAAGCGGAAAGTAAGGTTTGACATGACTCATTATGCACAGCTGAGCAGCAGTGAGGTGCTTTCCGGCTATCTCAGTCAAGTCCACAACAGCCGTGATCTTGAAATTGACATGGTGAAGCAGATGCATAAGAAGGTTGAGGTATGAATTTTGACTGAATCATATACATCCTTCCAGCCCCCAAGTCTATTGGATATGATAGAATTGAATATGTTATAGACTTAGAATACCATGAGTATCTTGAATAGTATCCTCCCAGAGTCGGCATGCATCATTATAGGAAACATGTCTTTGATGAACGCTGCACGTGTAGCCCCCAAGGGCCGGCTTAATCTGTATGAATGAGTCAGTCCTATTCATTGTGATGCATCTTTAGAATTTGCCTGTATACCCTTCGTAAGCCGGTGGTCGATGTTTATAATGCCACCGGGTTAACATAAATGAATGATAAGAGAGAAGCAATATAATTAGCCCCCAAGTGCCAAGCACTCTTGCTTGCAAAGTGCTTGGGACTTTAGTGATATGAACCGGCACATAGAGAACACTTCGGCAGCAATTAGCCCCCAAGTGCCAAGTGTTGTTGCTTGCAAAAGGCTTGGGACTTCAATTCTTGTAACCCGGATATTAATTGTTTCATAACCCCTTGTTTATACAGGATACCATTGCTGAATTGCCATCGCAATTAGATGGTGCAAAGGGCCGGCTTAAGTTTCAAGAATCTGACACTCAAAAGGCTGGATCAAAATTTCAATTTAGTCTGACTGAAATGGAATAACTGAAGGCTAAGTTTGAAATGGAGAAGTCTGCTTGGGCTGAAGAGAGAACTGCCTTGGTATAGTGAGCCGAAAAGGCAGAAGCAACTCTTGAAGAGGTGACGACTGAGCTCACCGGTTTAAAGCATCGTGTATCTCAAATGACTTCAGCTATCTTTGGTAAGCCTCCATGTTGAAAATTAAATCTTTCCTTTGGTAACATAAACCGCCACTAACCAATTTATGACTCATGCAGGCAGCAGGAGTAGTAATCTAGCCAAAGAGCCGCTTGTGAAGCTTAAAGTTGTTTATACACTTGTTGAATAGTTATATACAGGAGCTCAGCGCATTGACTACCGTCTCTCCGTCCAACCGGACACCAAATCTTTTTATAGAGATATTGAGGAAACTTTCTATGCTGCCTGCTAGGATTGATGAGATGAAGCGGTTGTCTGCGAGAGCCGTGCCGTAACACCTTTGAGCCAGGCTAAGGCGTGGCTACCAGAGTTAGACCCAGCCGACTTAGCCACTGGCTATCCAAATCTGAAGGAAGATGGCAAAACTTTTGATAAAAATGACTTTGCTGCATGTGTTAAAGATATCCGCCCTCTGGCCAGCCTGATTGCTAGTGAAACGGATCTGTCAAGATATCAGCCGGCTTAGAACATAGAAAACCAAAAGATGCCCACTCCGGCTTACAAAGTGATGGAGCTAATCCCTCCAATCAATAAGCATACTTTCGCCCCTGAAGTTGATCCGTCTGAACTTATCGATGAAGAAGCTGAATTTGAAGCTTTGGATGGCATCAATTGGTCGTCACCGAACTTTCAGATAGAGGAGGACGAAGAACCAGAGAAGGGTAATCCGGAAGCTTCAAAGTAGCAAGGACTGGAAGAGTGAACCGTCGGGCGGTTTTCATACTTGATACTTTAGGAAAACACTTTATTTTGTTTGGCCCATGGAGTATTGTAATAGGGTAGTAAAACTTTAATCTGTCGTGCCATTGTGCATCGTTCTGCCTCTGCATAATACTATTGATCCACTAGTTGCAAAAACACCACTTTATGCTTATGATTATGCTGACTTGGGTAGATCAAATTATTCCTTATTCATAACCAGGGCCGGCTTAATAACCATATTTAATATCATTGTGAAAAATAATCATACCTGTAATGTATGTTTAAACTGTCGGCTTTATCAGTCTTCATGCAGTTAAAGTCTTGTAGAGTTATCGCTCCAGACGTAAGATTGTTACCTTCTCGCGGCTTAGAGCCGTTCGTTAGGTCAGGTTGCAGAGACCCATAGAGGCTTCAAATATGAGCCATAAGTAGAGGCAGCTTGGCCGAACTTGCAAAAAATGCACCGCAAAAGAAAAAACCCACAAATAATAAAAGAACCAAAGAAAAAGAGATCAAAAAACACCTGAGGCTTTTGCAGGCCACCAAGCCAAATGTTTTTCTTCAATGAAACTAGCATGTTGGCCACTGGAAGGTACGTGCATGCTGTGAGCCGGCTCTCACAGTACCCAATCGACATTTGAACCTAGACAAGTGCAGGTCTTTGCTTTAAAGATAGACTTGTTTAGAGTGCGCAGGTTCAGAGTTGCATCTTGCATCACATGCCGATTTATCCAAGTTTCAAGGAAGGCGGCATTTTTATCCAGGATCTATCCTGACTATCTGTAAGCCCTGCTCTTGCATGACAGCCGGCGTTTGAACCTTAGCAAGCTCAGGTCTTTGGTCGAATACGCCATATAAGACTGATCGCCAAGAGTTCGCCGGGTCAATCAGGATGACCTGATGGAGTTGAAGCAGCTGGGTACAGGAAGGATGACCCACAGGTTATGTCCTCTTTGGTCGAATACGCCTATGTTTGAACATAACCTGGTCAAATGGGTAGTAACGTTGTGTTGTCTTTGGTCGAATACGCCTATGTTTGAACAGGAAGCCCCAAGTGACATACTTACGAATTGTTCTCATCGAGGACCTACGTTTGAGTTGTGCTATGCATCCAACTCTCTTTGATCCCTGCAATTTGGGCATCAAGCCTCTTGAGTAAACATGTAGGATGATGACAAAGACTCAGCTTCGAGGAAGTGAAAATGAAAAAGGCCCCGAATTACCAGGGATGCCGCCTTTATTATATTTTTCTAGTATTTACATCATCAATCTATGTACATCATGAGAGCCGATAGCGCAAGTATAGCAAGGCCAGAGATGAGCAATATTCCACGGCCGACAGGTCTCCTCCTCTGATGTGCATGAATCCTTGTGTTCCCGAACGTCAATCAAATAGTATGACCCGTTATGCAGATTCTTGCTGACGATGAAGGGTCCTTCCCAAGGCGGTGATAGATTATGCATACCAGTTTGATCTTGGATGAGCCGGAGTACTAAATCGCCTTCTTGAAAGGTTCTGGTTTTGACTCGGCGGCTGTGATACCGTCGTAAATCATGTTGATAGATCGCCGAACGGGCCGCCGCGAGATCACACTCTTCATCCAGCAAATCCAATGCATCCTGGCATGCCTTCTCATTATCACTAGGAAGAACCACCTCAGCTCCATAGAACATGAAGAAAGGTGTGTAACCTGTAGATCTGTTGGGTGTTGTATTGATGCTCCATAACACTGAAGGTAACTCCTCCACCCAACAACCCATCGTTCTCTTCAAAGGAACCATAAGCCGGGGTTTGATGCCTCGCAGAATATCTTGATTAGCCCGTTCCGCTTGACCATTAGATTGGGGGTGAGCCACAGAGCAGACATCAAGTCGAATATGCTCTCGTTGACAAAATTCCCTCATAGCACCTTTGGACATATTAGTGCCATTATCTGTTATGATACTGTGGGCAAAACCAAAACGGAAAATCACCTTCTTGATGAATTGAACTGCCGTTTCTGCATCACACTTGCTAACCGGCTATGCCTCAATCCACTTGGTAAACTTGTCCACTGCCACCAAAAGGTGGGTTTTCTTATCCTTGGACCTCTTTAAAGGCCCGACCATATCAAGCCCCCAAGTCACAAACGGCCAAGTTATTGGAATCATCCTCAATTCTTGAGCCGGAACATGAGCACACCGTGAAAACTTCCGACAACCGTCACATCTGCTGACCACATCCTCAGCATCAGCATGAGCCGTCAACCAATAGAACCCATGACGAAAAGCCTTGGCCACAAGGGACTTAGAACCGGCATGATGACCACAATCTCCTTCATAGGTCTCTCACAGGATCTCACGACCTTCTTCAGGTGAAATGCAATGTTGAAATGCCCCTGTAACACTGCGATGGTGCAACTCCCCATTGACAATCATCATTGATTGAGACCGCAGGGTTATTTGTTTGGCCAAAATTTCGTCCTTAGGTAACTCACCCCAGGTCATGTAAGTCAAATACGGAACCGTCCACTTAGGAGTAACATGAAGAGTCACCACCAATTGTGCCTCCGGGTCAAGAATAGCAAGGTCCTCCTCCGTGGGTAACTTAACAGATGGATTAATCAGAACATCCAAAAACATGTTAGGTGGCACCAGCTTACGCTGAGACCCTAACCGGCTTAAGGCATCAGCCGCCTCATTCTTCCTCAGGTCAATGTGCTCACCTTGGTAACCCTTGAAGTGACCCGCAATAGCATCAAACCTCTCAACAATAAGCTGCCATGAGCGGATCCTTAGAATCCCAAGTGCCAGAAACCTGCTGGGCTACCAGATCTGAATCGCCGAAGCATCTCACCCGGCTTAAGTTCATCTCTTTGGCCATCCGAAGACCGTGGAGCAAGGCCTCATACTCAGCTGTGTTATTAGTACAAGGGAACATTAACTGGAGAATGTAAGAAAAATTATCACCTCGTGGGGAAGTTAAGACAACTCCAGCCCCCGAGCCTTCTAACTGTCTTGACCCATCAAAGTGAATAGTCTAATATGTCTTATCCGGTTTTTCCTCAGGCATTAGCAATTCTGTCCAGACATTGATAAAATCCATGAGCGCTTGTGACTTGATGGCTGTTCGAGGCACATACTTTAAACCATGGGGCCCAAGCTCAATGGCCCACTGGCTTACCCGACCCGTGGCTTCTCTATTTTGGATGATATCCCCTAAGGGAGCAGAACTCACCACTGTAATAGGATGACCCAGGAAATAATGCTTGAGCTTCCGGCTTGCCATGAAGACCCCATATACTAGCTTCTGCCAATGCGGATACCTCTACTAGGATTCAATAAGTACCTCGCTAGTATAATAAACCGGATGTTGAACCGGATACTCCTTGCCGGACTCTTTTCTTTCCACAACAATGGCAACACTGACAGCCTGGCTATTTGCAGCAACATATAGTAACAAAGGTTCCTTGTCAATGGGAGCAGCAAGAACCGGCGACTCAACCAATTGCTTCTTAAGTGCCTCGAACGCCTCATTGGCAGCTTCACTCCAGACAAAATTATCTATCTTTTTCATCATCTGATACAGAGGGATAGCCTTCTCACCTAGGCGGCTTATGAACTGGCTCAAAGCCGCTATCCGTCCTGCCAAGCGCTAGACATCATTGACACACTTTGGCCTTGCCAAGGAAGTGATAGCCTTGATTTTCTCCGGGTTAGCTTCGATGCCTCGCTCAGAAACCAAAAAACCCAAAAGCTTGCCTGCCGGAACACCAAAGACACACTTGGCCGGGTTAAGCATCATCTTGTATACCCGGAGATTGTCTAATGTCTCCTTCAAATTGTCTATCAAGGTCTCCTTCTTTCCGTATTTAACCACAATATCATCCACATAAGCATGAACATTACGCCTGATCTGGCCGTGAAGGCAATTCTGTACACACTGCTGGTAAGTCGCCTGGGCACTCTTGAGCCCGAAAGGCATAGACACATAGCAGAAGGCTCCAAACGGAGTGATGAAAGCTGTCTTCTCCTGGTCCTTAACTACCATCTTGATCTGATGATACCCAGAATAAGCATCCAAAAAACTCAAATGCTCACAACCCGTCGTAGCATCAATGATCTGATATATACGAGGGAGAGCGAACGGGTCAGCTGGGCAAGCTTTGTTCAAGTCCATGTAGTCCACACACATTCGCCAAGTGTCGTTCTTCTTAAGCACCAAACCCGGGTTAGCCAACCATTCAGGATGACAAAACTTCAACGATGAACCCAGTCGCTAAGAGCCGGGCCACCTCTTCACCAATGGCCTTTCGTCTCTCTTCGTTTAAACGGCGAAGAAACTGTTTGACCGGCTTATACTTCGGATCAATATTGAGATTGTGCTCAGCGAGTTTCCTCGGTACACCCGGCATGTCTGAAGGTTTCCATGCAAAGATGTCCCTGTTCTCACGGATGAACTCGATGAGCGTGTTTTCCTATTTCGGATCTAGAATAGCACTGATACTGAACTGCTTAGATGAGTCACCAGGAACAATGTCAACTAGCTTGGTGTCATCCGCCGATTTAAACTTCAACAAAGGGTCATGCTCCGTGGTTGGCTTCTTTAAAGATGTAATATATGCCGAGTCAACATTATCCTTGTAGAATTCCAGGTCCTCTGTGGCACAAACTGACTCTGCGTAAGCCGCATCGCCCTCTTCACACTCCAAGGCTATCGTGCGACTCCCGTTGTCAGGACCCCGATCCTAAGTCACACCGATCTAGCTGTAACACGTCATATCACTTTGCGGCCTCACGCACGGTATCCCCACGGGTGCCACCTTACCTGGCCCGGGACCGTTTGCGCATTTTGGCACACGTATATGATAGTGTCGCTAGCATCCATATGACAGAGAACCCGGGCCGACGTGGCTAGTTATAAACCAAAAGTGGCACTAAATTACAGAGACAAGCATCCATGACCCAGCAACGAACGTGTCGGTCATCAGCGTATGAACCCAAGTCGTAGCAAGCTACATGGACTTAAAGGAACAACGCGTGACATTTCCCCTAAGGAACAAACACAGGAACGAAGAAGGACACATGCCGGCCAGCCTACGTGTTCTGAGCAGTAGCAAGCAACCAAGGATCATTGGAAGCACTAGGAGGCATTTCCCTGTAAGATAGGCTACCAAAAGAAAACAACTAGGTGTCGGATCCCACACATACCAAGCATTTCAATCATACACACAATATGCTCAATATGTGCAAATACAACATTGCATCACAACAGAACTCTATGACTCAAAGTACTTTATTTAAGAGGCTCCAAGAGCCATACATAACATATCCATATAGGTATGGGTCACATGACCCAACACTCAAGTCATACAGTCAACAAGCACAAGCGGAAGCTACATGTCTGAGTACAGACAACTTAGAAAATAAAATAGGCTTGGTGTAGCCTGACTATCTACAAGGCCCTTCACAAGCTCCAGATCTCCGTCTGGGTAGCAAGCTACTCGTCGACGTCAACGTCTATGTAGAACCCATCAGAAGGGGCAGGGTTCTCCTCTGCAACAGTTATTAAGCAAACATGAGTACAAAGGTACTTAGCAAGTCTTATAACAGAACCTATCATACATGCAACATTATCAACAGGGGTAGTGGAGTTCATAGCAGAAAGCCAGCTTTGACTCTTGGCTAACCTATACTACAACTCTCAACAGATTGCAAGATATTACTACGTACACGACTCCTCTACTCACCACAACAATACACCACCGAGGATCCTCTTCCGTCATCCTACGGAAGGGCCATCCACGACACTCACACTTGTCTTGAGGCTTTTAGTAGTATCCATCAACTTGTCTATGAACTGTAAGAGTTATCAAGTAGTCCGTACCGCGAACAATGTCTATTCGAATAGATTGATAACCCTGCAGGGGTGTTCTTCTTCACACACGCTTCCACCACTTATCGTCGTTTACTCGACATGTACTCGGCAACCTTCAAGCAGAAGCCCAGCGAGGGTGTCGACCACGACCTGACTAACTACACCAGTCTCTCGTCCAGGTTTATCGCCTATTTGGGTTCCATCCGTGGGGAGATCCGGCCGGGGTGTCGCTCACGGCCCCAAATGATGTGTACAGGGTTCCAGAGTCACCAAACGGGCAACCGGTACACCGTGCCACGTACCTGTCCCATCACAGCCCACCCCGAGGGTCAGCGCTGTGCACGACCACCAGTAAACTACAAACACCAGAAACTAGTTGCTACTCTTGGATAGAGAACAAGGGCAGTTAATAAGCCGAGAGGGTCCATTGGTTTCGGGCCCAATGCATGGTAGTAGCTGGAACTTGAACCACACATACAGAACTCGGGTCCTATGGACGGTTCCAATGAAACAACCCACCATGTACTCCTACATGGCCTTTCATCGATACCTTTACCAAATATGTTTCACACTTCCCTCTCTTTACCGAGTGTGATCATTTCACTCTGATCCATCACCCAGATGAACCAGACCTGACACAAGACTAAGCTTAGCAGGCAGCATAAACAAATAGCATGGTGGATCACACATCACATGGCTCAATCAACTCCTACACATGCTAGTGGGTTTCAACTATTTACTGTGGCAATGACAGGTCATGCAAAGGAATAGGGTTCAACTACCGCAGCAAGTAGCAGTTCACACGTTGTTGCCTTAATGCAGTAAAAGAGAGCAGGAGCGAGAAGATGGGTTTGTATCGGAATGATCAATGATTGCTTGCCTGACAGAGTGGTTGTCGGGTACCGCTCTTCAGTTGGATACGCAGAAGTATCCTCGGGAGAAGGACCTAACACGGAGAATACCGGCGATACAATCAATAAGCAAACAAATGCAACAATATGATGCATGCTCATGATATGGCAAGATGCATGTGTTTTGGGCTAATGCAACTATAACCAGAAGGATTTGAGCCCATTTGAATCAAGGATTCAAATTGAAACCCAAACTATTAATTATTTAAGTGTGTTATCATATTTTAATGTATATAGCAAGGTTAACTTGCTCAAACATGCATGAAACCAGTGCCATTGGAAATATTGGATTTTTTTGATGAATTTTCATATATAAATCTTTTCCATCTGAGCTACTGTTGAATTTATATGATTTTTTGAAGTTTAAAGCATTTTCTGTAATTTCCTGTATTGTTTTTCAATCAAATAATCCTAGAAAATCCTTTACTGCGTCAGCATGACATCATGCTGACGTCAGCCAGTCAACAGGGCGGCCCAGGTCAAACCTGACCAGTGGGACCCACTGGTCAGTGTCACAGTTAGTTAACTGACTAATTAAAACTAGATTAGGCATGTAATGCCCAGGATGGGACTATATCTCCTACGTGTCGAGGCACGACTGAGAGATATAAGCCCATGCTGGAATGATCGCAAGTTTGGTATCTTTGCACAACTCATGTAAAAGATGGGGATGGAAAACCTAAAATAGTTGGCTTACACTCGCCACGTCACACAAATACATTACATGTCCAAATCATCATTCAATAAAACATCACAGCCCATCTAAGGGTAAAATCCAAATGTCAAGATACCAAACACAATTTAAATCCACAGGTCGGATCGAATCCTAGTAGAAGTTCCACTACTGATCATCAGGATAACGAACATAGTAACGGCTACGCTCCTCGTCGTAATCCCAGTCTAGCTCGGTGCCATCACTTGGATAGCTCACCATCGGACCTGCATCTGGTGTGGTGAAGTAACTGTGAGCCACAGAGGACTCAGCAATCCCGTTCCCGGGTAACACGACTATTTAAGCCTTGGGAGTGGATAAGGCTGAAGAAAAGAATAAGAGGAGAAGGAAAAACAAGAGTCTATAGCAGCAACTAGCACTAGCTTACGTTTACGAGAGCGAGAAGAGAAGGTGCCTCGGTCGAGAGATGATCACTAAGTGATCCTAAACTAATCAAGTCAAACATAACCCCACCGTGTTCATCTCCCGAAAACCCCTTTCGAAAAATGACAGTCACGGTACTCACGCTGGTAGTGTATTAGAACAATGTATCAAGTTTTCTACAACCGGATATTAACAAGCTCCCATCTGCCACATAACCGCGGGCACGGCTTTCGAAAGTTCATAACCCTTCAGGGGTGTTCCAACTTGGCCCATGACAAGCCCACGATCCGCGGAGTCGCAACTCCAAGGTGGGAAGACCCGAGTGTTCTCGGAATCCCGTGCTCAAGATACTCCGAACTAAGGTAAGGCTAATCCAGCAAATCCTCCCGGCGTGCCGACACCCTGATAGTAGCCGCGCGTATCTAGTCTCAGGCCACAACCGGATGAGCGCTACGTACAGATACCGAAGATCCCAGCGAACTGGGTGGTATCCGCAAGTGACTCTAGTTTGGACCAACACTCACATCGAGCACTGGCCCAGGGGGGTTGAATTAATTAATCCTCGGGTTAATTACTCCCTCGGTAAGTTTTAATTGTTTAGACGAATAGTACCAATGTTGGGACTTGCTGGAAAAGACTTAGCACTTAGCGGTTTATCGAGGGGGCCCCATAAACCCCAACCGTGTGAGGAACGCATAATCAAGGAACATAACACCGGTTTATACGGTTCCTAGCGGCATGAGTGGAACAAATCACCAAGCAAAAGGCTTAGCCTTCCACCCATTGCCAATATATAGATGATTTCATTTTAAGCATTAATATAGTGTGATATAACCCAACAAAACTTCATCATGAAGCAAGCATCTTCAAACTTCACCTGCAACTAACAATGCTATAAGAGGAGCTGAGCGAAGCGTACTTAGCCATTCAACGGTTTGCGTAGGTAGGGTGGTTAAACATGAACATGGTTACAAGTAGGAGGCTGACATGAAAGACATGGGAATCGAGGCAAAACTATAGATCGAGACTTCTAGCAATAGGCAAAAATAGTAATGGTATCCGGGTTCGGTCATCTTGCCTGAAGAGTTGTCGTTCGGATCGTAAGAGGGGTCCTCGTTCTCAAGCTCGGTAGTAACCTCGCGCTCGTACTCGTACTTGGTCTCAGCTTCCGGCTCTAAACAACACAACCACACAAGGCACGAATCAACAAGATGCAATGCGCACACAACAATGATGGATGCATGACTTATGCACTAAGGAAGCACAAAGAGCATGGAAAAAATGCACTCACGCAAAAAGCTTCAAAACATGATAACAATAGGATATTATGAATCTACATGAAAAATCAACCAAGTTTCATATAAGACTTGCTGAAAACGGAGCTACGGGCTAAAAGTTATGCCCGAAACAAGAAATATGCACAAGCTGAAAATTACAGCCACATAGCAACTTCGGAACACTAGATAAATAAGCTACAGCACTCAAACATCATGGCAAAGAGCATGAACATAAACTAGACATATCCTACAGCAAATAAGTCCATTGGTGCACCCCCAAAGGAGCCACGGATCAATAGCAACAAGCTTGGACATATTGAACTTGACAACAAAATCCTGACAGCAGTATTTTATTGCAACTTTGGAGCAAAAGTTAAATATGCTACAGCCACTCAAATAAGCATGTGAGAGCATGAATGGATAGCCAACAATATATACTACAAGGAATCATCAAGAGTCACCCCAAAACTATCATGGATTGGCCTAGAACAACAAGCAAACATGGCATCTGGAAATTACAGATTCCAGACTTAGTGAAATTTCACTAAGTGTTAAAGCAGCAGTTTCATCATGGCATCTTTGAGAGCAAGTTTAAGTCACCTCAAAACTAAACATGGCAAGTGGAAAGCACCACATCAAAGTACATATGATGGTGATTCCAAAAAACCTAAGCATGCATCATGGAGACAATCACAATGATAGCAATGAGCTCCTCAATTTGGCATCTCACAACAAGTTAAACAACATCACAGCCACATGTTACTTTGCAACGAAGATAACCATGGCAAGATTAATACTATCATGCACGTCTAAGCATTCATCATGTAGAGCATGACAAGACGAACACGTGGACATGTCATTTGCATCATTCGGATAAACGAGCACCAAGTTATCACTATGCAAAGATGGCATGAAAAACACTACTAACATCAGTTTTTATCACGATGCACTCTTGCAACAGAATTTTAAGCATCTAGATGAACTCAAATAGACATGACACAAAGGAATGAAATGTAGTACATGTCACCACGAACGACTGGACACCTCATTCACTCAAATCGGAGCATCACACACAAAGTTATCACTATTACAAGATAGCATCAGCACACAAAAACACAGGGACTTAGGGATTCTGAAGTCAACCTCAGATCTGAAGGTGCAGGCTGGATCTGGCCCGGGTGGAGCGGATCGGCTGTGGAGGAGGGCTGGCCTTCGGGCGACGCGGGAGGAGGCGGCCCGGCTGGCGTGGCCCGCGTGGAGAGGCAGCTCGGCGGAGAGCTGGCGATCGGGCCGGCTCCCTCGGGCCCAGGAGGCGCTCGGGCCTGGAGCGGCGGAGCGATGCGATGGCTGGGCCACGGAGGTGGAAGCGGCCTCGGGCGCCTGGCGACTAGAGGCCCCGGCCTAGCGAGCGGGAGGTCCAGGCGATTTGGCGGTCTGGGCCCTCGGTCGAAGCGGCGAACGCGGCCTGGTGGAGAACGGATCGATCGGGGCCTCCTGCCCCGATCTGATCTGGAGGGGTGCTCGACGCCTGGCGGCGCGGACGAGGGTACGCCGACGGGATCTGGAGGCTCGGCGGCTCGATCTGATTCCCGACGGCGGCGGGATCGAGGCCTGAGGCCTTGGATCGACGGGGAAAACAGGGACCGGTGGCTGGAGGCGCGGCACCGGTGGGAGGAGGAGGTGGGGCCGGCTGCGAGGTGAGTGGAGGTACTCCGGCGAGGTGGCGTGGCACTCCGGCGAAAATCTGGCGAGATTCCGGCGAACTCTCCGGCGTGGTGGTGGTGGCTGGAGGAAGAGGATGAAGAGGAAGGGAATGACTACTAGGGTTTTCTATTAGGGCAAAATTTGGGGGAGGTTGGACAAATATATAGGCACAAGGAGCTAGGGTTGTCCAAATGGGGTGTGGTTTTCGGCCACACGATTAGAATTGGATGGCCTAGATGATAGGAGGGGCTTGGAGTGGTTTGGTGGGCTGTTGGAGGGGTGTTATGGGCCTCAAAGTGGAGGCACTTTGAGCCCACGAGAATAACTGTTGGGGTAGCAAACGAGCTCCAAACGCGACGAGATTTGACAGGCGGGTTACACACACCAAAACAACAACACACGACAAGTCTCGCGCCAAACCGGTAACGTTACACGGCCAAACACCAAAGTAGGCCTCGGGGATGCCACGGACACGTGAGGGAGCTCCGGAACGCGAAATGGACAACGGGAAGGAACGCGTGGAACCGGATGCAACCGACAACACAAATGCAATGTGATGCACATGACTACATGATATGAATGAATGCCACACACGCAACACGACAAAAGAACGAAAACCCGAAAAACAAAAAAGCCGGAATGGAAGTGATGAAGCCGGAGATATATTATATGCCCAAAAGGGAAAGTATTACATCCGGGGCATTACAAGGCACTAACCTAGGTTTGACTAACAGGCAGGGCCCACATGTCAGTGACCCAAGGGGGTCAAACCCTTGGTCAAACGGGGCTAATTCGCCGGCGTTTAGCCGCCGGCGAGGCCAAACGCGGCGGTGAGGTGCGGGATTTGTGCTCCGGCTGCCAAAACGACGGCGGAGCATGCCTACGGGCAGCTGGGAGTGAGCCGCGTCGAGTGGTGGTGGTGGCTGGCCTCGGGGTCGCCGGAAACGACGCCGGCGACGAGTCCAGCGGCTGCCGGAGTTCGGGCAAGGTCGAACTCGTCGGTGCGGTGCTCGTAGAGGTGCGTGGAGTGATCCTACAACACCTACACAGGATGGTGAAGCTGGTGGGCACGATGGCCGGGCCGTTAAATGGCCGGAGCCTCGTCGGCGACGAGCTCCGCGGCGGCGCGTGCAGGTGAGCCTCGTGCGGTGCGTACGGTGCAGGAGAGAACTAACGGAGAGGGGGAGGACGGAGCTGAGCTCACGGCGGTTGCAGTAAACGTCGAGGCGGGCTCGGGGACGGTCGGAGCTGAGCGGGGCGGCGATGGGGATCTCTGCGGCCGGAGTTGGGGAAGACGGGGTCGGGGGCAACTCCAGAGCGGGCGAGCGCTCGGGGCTCAGCCTGCTCGACGTTGTCGATGACGACGGAGCGGACAGACACGGTGACGGAGCTCAGGGACGGCGGTGGACGCGGCTATCATGACGGTGTGAGCGCGGCGGCGTCCGCCATGGTGCGGGGAAGGCGAGGGAGAGGAGCTGGGGAGGAGTGGGCGTGTCAGCGAGCTCGGGGAAAGAGTGGGTGGTCGATCCCGCCCACCAGAACGGCGAGGGGAGGAAGCAGGGCGGCGGGCAGCTGCGTAGCGTGCACTGCGGCCGCCGTCGAGCACCTGCCTGCCTGCCTGGCCGAGCCAAGCAGCTCGCTGGAGCGGTGGCTGGGCTGGGCCGGCAGGCGGGCCTGTTAGGCGCCAGGTAAGTTCTCTCTCTCTTCTCTCTTTTCTATTTCTTTCTATTTCATTCCTTTTGCAACTTTGTTGAATCAATAAAAATGCCAGAACATTTTTATAGCTCATAAAACAAGTCATGCCCACTGTATATAATATGAACAGTATGGAACATTTTAGTTTATGATTATTTGGGCACACAAAATATTTTATAGCATTTAAATGCCCAAATGCAAATACCATATGAATTAATCCAGAGACCTTGGACGTCCTAGAAAATTGTGCACCATTTTTGGCAGAGGTTTAAGACCAAGGCAGAAATGATGAACATTTTTTAAGGGCATTTTGGGTACATTGGAAAAGATCTTATCCAACCCTAGTTGTTAGAAGAGGGGTGCTGGGGTTTCTGTCATTCCCATTTCAAATTTCTTTGAAAAGTAAACATGATGCACACTCTAGCTAGTCCTAATGCAAGCACTGACTAGGGATGTGACACCCGTGCACTGTTATGGTCCCCTTGTGACCCGGCATCTTAAGCTGCAAATACACATAACACGGCCTCTCCATGAATTTAGCATAAGCCGGCCGCCCAAACAGAGCATGATACGGGTTGTGGATCCTAACAACCTCAAACGTCAGATTTTCCGTTCTGGCATCATATTCATCCCCAAAAGTTACCTTCAAATCAATTTTGCCCACCAGGTACGCCGACTTACCAGGCACCACTCCATGGAAAACAGTGTTGGATGGTCTAAGATTCTTGTCAGTTAATCCCATACGACGGAAAGTATTATAGTAAAGGATATTGATACTGCTGTCTCCATCCATGAGCACCTTAGTGAATTTATATCCTCCAACTTGAGGCACCACCATTAAAGCCAACTGACCCGGATAATCAACCCGGGGTGGGTGATCCTCACGGCTCCACACAATGGGTTGCTCAGACCATCACTGGAAACGGTGAACTGCAAGCTCAACGGCATTCACCGCCCTTTTATGAAGTTTATGATCGCGCTTCCACAGACTCGTGGTAAATACGTGGTACTACCCACTGCTCAGCTGCTTCGGGTTACTCTGATAACTAGACTGCAACTGCTGATTCCCTTGATTGTTCTGCTGGTTGTTACCGCCTTGATTACCTTGGCCTTGAAACCCGGAACCTGAGCAGCCGCCTCCATAACCCGGACCATGTGAGCCGGACCCTGAATCGCCGTTTGGTCCATGGTTGTTTTGGATAGACTCCCTGAAGTGTCTCATAATGCTGCAATCCTTCCACATATGGGTAGCCGACCTTTCCTCAGTTCCATGCTTCGGACACAGCTGATTCATTACTTCATCAAGGTTATATCTCGGAGCCGGCCTCCCTTTACGACGCTGATTAAAATTCCGTGTTGCCATGGTAGCTACAAAATCATCAGCTTTGCGCTTACCGCCACTGCTCTGATTGGTTGGGTTAACTGCCGTCCTCTCATATCATTGCTCTTCCTTCCCTTTCCTGATCTTTCAGCCTCAGATTCGGGGTCCTTGGTACTATCAGAGTCGGCATATTTTACGAGAGCCACCATAAGCTCCCCCATATCATCGCAATGACGTGTAAGCCGCCCCAACTTCTGCTTGAGTGGAAGGAAATGGCAATTCTTTTCCAACATTAACACTGCTAACTCAGCGTTGATCTTATCTGAAGAATGTATAATGGTTGAGACCCGACGCACCCAGCTGGTCGTTGATTCACCCTCGTTCTGAACACAAGAATCTAAATCCACAATTGACATCGGCTGCTTGCATGTATCTTTGAAATGTCGGATAAACTTGGCCTTCAGCTCTGCCCATGATCCAATGGAGTTGGGGTCAATCCTTTCAACCAGTTACAGGCTATGCCCTCCAGCATCATGGTGAAATATTTAGCAAACGCTGCCTCAATAACATCCAACATCTCCATAGCGATCTCGTAACTCCCCACCCAAGCCTCGGGGGGTTGATCTGCTGTGTAGTTAGGCACCTTACGAGGGCCCTTGAAGTCCTTGGGCAAACGCTCTTTCCGTATAGCCACCGTCAAGCACGGCACGCCCCAAGCTCGAGAAGCTCTACCTGTCTCTTCTGAAGCCGTCGGGTAAAATGGCGTCGGCTGGTGATCTACCGCCTGAGCCGCCAGCTCGGCCTCCCGGCGCGTCCTGCCCTGATCCACTAAGTCATGTGCGTTGGCGCCATGTCGCGCCGGGTCATGCCCACGAGGCTGGTCATGGTGTCGCTCCATGCTTGAAACTACTAGCGAGTCAACGTGCCTGCTGTAGCTAACACTTGGACGAGGGGTCGAGTGAATCCGATCACGACTATAAGAATAAGCCTGCTGTTGCGCCAGCGCTATCTAAAGAAGTTCCCGGGCCCTCCGGGTTTCCATTGCCACCGGAGTTTCGCCCTCAACTGGCAGAGCCGCCAATCTCGTTGCTACTACAATCATGTTATCCAAAGGGTTGGAGTAATGACCCGCCGGTGTCGCTGGGTGAGGACGTGCGGTGTGGATTTGATTCATATATGGGGAACCCATCATGCGCGGTTGAATCGGTGCTCCGCCCCTTGGCACTTCAGCCGTCCGGTTTATCCCCGGCGGGTTACTGGTCCTGCTCCGGTTGTATTGAAAAGGTTCCTTTGCTCTTAAACAAAGGGCAGACGACTCCGGTGCTTTCTCCTCATGACTTCATGAGCAGCGTTCTGATCCACCGTGAGCCGGTACGAATCTGCTTGAATCCGCTGAGCCTGGGCGTCCAAAACAGCCCATCTGTAGTCATCCCGGCGTACTCCGCCACCAAGTCTTCTTTTGCTTGCGCTATCTCCTGTCGTAGCTTAGCCACATCCGCCTTGTGCTGCTCCTAGTTGTTCGGGGTTACCTCCGTTCCCATCAGAGTCGCTAGAGCCTCCAACAAATCTGTCAAGACTTGAGGCGGCGAGCGTATTGGTCCGCCCGTGCCTGCCGCAGTCGCCGTCGCATCGGGTGTTATGGTCCCGGCGATTATCGAGCCGAGAGCCGGCTGGGTGCCAGTCATTAAAATCGCCACCCTATTCGGAGCTCACGGGGGTCTGGAATACTGTTACCATCAGACCAGCCCCCAAGCCGTCTGCTCTGCATCTGATACATTGAATTAGTCTCGCACGTGGAAGATTCACCGTCAGAGAGAACAGCCGTCTCACTGTGAGATCCAGAGCCTCCAGCGCCCTGGATGTATCCAACAAAGGCATGCTTCACGGCGGGCTAAACCCGGGCTGGTCGCGCACACCGAGCCGTCTCGATGATGTCGGTGCAGGTGTCCGGCTCAGGGCCCGGTTCGCCGATCTCGCCGATGAAGACATGGATTCCGCCAAAGGGGACCCGATACCCATACTCAACTGAGCCGGCCTCAGGACCCCAGCTTGCATCGTCGATGTAGAGCTTGCCGCGATGACTCTTGGTCATCCGGCCCATAGCATATCCCTTGAGCCCCTCGAAGTTGCCCTATAAGAACTCGAAACCACCGTGCACAGGCCCCACGGTGGGTGCCAACTGTGGTGGAGTTGTCATGGCAGATGTCCTAAGGAAATGACTTAATTGCGGAGCCATTGCGACGTGGTTATCTTAAAGGGGTTAAAACGGGAAAAGAGACACGTGAAGTTTATACTGGTTCGGCCCCTTGCGGTGAGGGTAAAACCTAATCCAGTTTGAGGTGGAATTGTTGGGGGTTCGATTCCTAGGGAGCAAATACGCTTGCCTGGCTTTCGATCTGTTGTTTCTTTCATTAAGCCGCTACCGGGTCGTCCCCTCGGCTGGCTCATACAATCGTTTCCGGCTCGGTGACTCATCGTTACATGCCTTAGAGTACAAGTTTAACTTACATTGCGGTTTCCACTTACGGGCTTTAAGCCGCTCTAGGCTTTGGGCCCTTTATATATTACTTTTATTGAACCGTCATCTTCAACATGCTTCTGGGCTTGGCCCATGAACCGCCATTGGGTAACCCGGCCCCTCCTGGGTGGGTCATATCAAAAAGTTATATCCCCAACACTACTAATGATCACTAAATGATCCTGAACTACCTATGAGTCAAACATAACCCCACTGTGTTCTCTTCCCAAACTTGCTCGAAAAGAGACGATCACGGTTACGCACACGGTTGGTGTATTTTATTTTGGGTTTACTATCAAGTTTTCTACAACAGGATAGTATCAATTTCCAATCTAGCACATAACACCAGGCACATAATTCTAAAGATCAAACCCTACAGGGATGTCCCAACTTAGTCCGTCACGAACTCTCACGATCCGCAGAGGTAAAACCTCCATCTTGGGGACAACCCGATCAGACTGGGAATCCCGGTGCACAAGACATTTTGACAATGGTAAAACAAGTCAAGCAAGACCGCCCGATGTGCCGACAATCCCGATAGGAGCCTCACGTATCTCGTTCTCAGGGCACACTGGATGGGCAAGACAACTGGTTGGCTGAGACCCTGGTTGCCCGGGGGGTGCCGGACATAGCCCAGTTTGGACCAACACTCATGAGGAGCACTGGCCCGGGTTGTTGATTAAGAATCCTCGGATGCTAGCCGGTCCCTATGCAAGTTTTAGTTATTATTATGAAAATGGTAAAACCAAAGTTGGGCCTTGCTAGAGGAGTTTTATTCAAAGCAAACTATCAAGGGAGGGGGGGCAATAAACCCCGATCACGTTAGGAACACAAAATCAAGGAACATAACATCGGTTTAGCGGAAACTTGGGTGGAAAGAGTGGAACAAAACACCAGGTAAAAGGCCGAGGCTTCCACCCTTTACCAAGTATATATGTGCATTAATTAAATAAGAGATATTGTGATATTCCAAGATATCCATGTTCCAACATGGAACACCCTGCAACTGCACCAGAACTATCAACGCTATAAGAGGGGCTGATCAAAGCGGTATCATAGCCAAACAACGGTTTGCTGAGATGGTGAAAAGGTTAGAGGCTGTTTCATGGCATATTGGGAGGCTTGATAAACAAGTGGTGCGTAGCGTGACATATAGCGATAGCATCGAGACAACTAGCATAACAAAGGTAGTAGTGAGATCCAAGGTGACGGTCATCTTGCCTGAAATCCAGCAAGGAAGAAGACCAAGTCCATGAAGAAGACGAACGGGCATAGACGAACCAAGCATAGTCGAACGAATCCTCACGATCGCAATGAAACGGGAACTATCGAGAAGAAGCACAACATGGTAAATACACAAGCATAACATGACATGATGCTCAACCAATATGATGCATGACATGCTACTTGATGATACTCATGGCAAGGTATGATGCAAACAATATCACCACATCAAGGCAAGTTTAAATGAGGCCGGAAACAACATATAACAATTCCAGTAAGTCATCATATGCAAATTTAGAAATTGGTCCTTATCTGAACAAAGCTTATGTTAGAGTTGATAAACAGCAAGTTAAGATGCACCATGATGATCTACACGATTTTCTAGTCAAGTTACATATAAAGTTCATTTAATTCGAAGCTATGGCCTAGAAGATATGAGCAAAACAAGTTAAGCATGCCATTGATGCAAAATGCATTCAAACATCAAGAAAACACACTAAACACATGGATGCAACATGAAAATATGAATCTACACATAAAACCAAGCAAGTTTCATATAGGGATGCTCCAAACGGAGCCACGGTTCAACACATACAAACGAAACAAGTTGAAAACACAATTTGCCCAAAACATCAAGTAGGCATCTTACAAGCATCATAACAACATGCTAGAAGAACAAGATTGGCACATGCTTCAATTATCTTCAAGATTCAGGTCCATAGGCACCAATATTAATCGAACAAGAACAAAGAAAAAGGCAACTTTATAACACAGATTAGGACTTACTGAAAAACTGGGCAGACATGTGAGCAGAGTTAACATGATGACAACTTGAGAGGAAGAAAGAGACATGCTACAACAACTTTACATAGAAACCAAGGGCAGGCATCAATGTACAGGTAAAACATGACAAAACATGCTTACTAAACATCTCCATAAAACCTCTAGATCAATGGCATTCATCAAGACAAGATTGCAAGTCATAACAGATTCTCAGACTTAGTGAAAAACATAGTTTGATAGAAAACAGATTCATGATGCATACTTTGGGACAACAAAAGTATATGCTATAGGAACTTTTGCATGGCATCAAAGAGCATGGAAATCATTTACTAAACACCCTTAACAAAACATCATTACTGATCATGATCACTTGAGCAACAGGTTTGATGATAGCTTCAATGCAAAAGGGGCAAGTGATATGAACAGTTTCAGACTTAGCAGATTTCAACAAGTGTAAATGGCAACATTATCATAGCATGTTTGCAACATTGTTTCACTCACCACGAGGCATATCATGGCATGAAATTAATTCTAGCAGCAAGTAGACATGAAAATGAAGCAAAGTCATGTAGACAAGATGCTCATATAACCCATGCATTAAATTACACGAAAAAAGGGAAAGTTATAACTATTTCAGCACTCAACAGCAACACGCACTTTTGGAACAGAGATTACAACAACAAGATGCATCTTAACATGAATACAAAGCACACCATCATGTAGATCAAGAAGAGCAGAACATTTTTTACATATACAACATCTTCATATGACACACTTGCACAAGGTTACATCCATTCAAACATGCATGTATGCTGTTAAAATTTGTTTTGAAACTGAGCGCATGATAACAATAATGCGCTTGGGCCGGGATTAAGCAAGCGCTCACCCTGGGCTTCGTCCCACTAGGACGGCTGGGCGGGAGGTGGGCTTGAGCTAAAGAGGAGGCCTTGGGGACCCTGTGCTGGGATGAGGCCGGCCCACGTGGGGTCAACGCGAGCGGAGGCAACGCTGGTCTCGTCGTCCCGCTCGTGCCCGAGGAGCACGAGCTGCAAGCAACGAAGGCAGTGGCCCTGGGCTCCGGCAAGGCCTTGAGGGCGGTGGGGAGGTGTCGTAGGATATCCATGGCCACCTATGGGACCAGGAGGCCCCTTGCTAGTTCAGTAGGGGGACGTCGCATTGCACAAAGAGCAGACCAGCACACGGTAGCACGACATAGAGCACACAAGCAACTTACCCAGGTTTGGGCTATCGCGAGGCATAAAACCCTACTCCTGCTTTGGTGGATTGATGGTGGAATGGAGGTGGTGGAGCACAGTGCACTTGCCCGGCAGGATTTGACTTAGGGCAGCATCGACTACACGCGTATGGGGGTGTGGGTTCGTCAACTTTCCAACCCTTTCTACGATTGCCATGGGCCTCATTTTATAGATCAAGGGGTGACCAAAGTAGTCATTATGCATTGATATGATAGCAAACAATGCTATCATACCTAACTCTGCGGGCTGACAAAGTGCATTAAATGCACCGCTTAGTGTCACATCACTGGTTGCCCGGCAAGGCTTGTCGGGCTATCTTGCCAGCTCCGCGCCTGTTCTCCTAACACGTCGGAGGACGGGTGTCATCTGTGGGTTTCTCCTATACGAAATGGCTGCCATGTGGCGAATGATTGCCACTTAATCATTTTGCGGCTTGACACCGCATTGATCGACGACGTGGGTCGTGCTTGAGAGATTGGTGAGGTGGTTTTTCCTCCGCGAGCGCCGGCAGTCCCTGCCAGGGTGTTTATGTTATCCGTTTCTGGGGGTTGCCTCGCCCTTTGCCAGGCTCGCCTGCCCGGCAAGGGAGGCCTTTCTATTGGTGATATCATGCTTTTTTATTGATCTTTGTCTCTCTGGGATGCATTTAGGTTCTTTGAATATCTTGGTTTCTTGTACTCTGACTTGTATTGGTGCTTCAATCTTGTCCTTGTGCCTGTGCACAGTCTGGGCAACAGACCCAGGGTTTTGTGCACCAACAGAAGCCCCCGGGTCTGCCCCGAATGTACTGCTGAGCATCGTCGGGGTAGGGCCTAATAAGTGCACTGACAGGGTTGCTGAAGAGGCTGGTCTCTTGGAGTCTTCTTTTCTTCTTCTTCATGAGTCTTGAATCCGGGCCAGTTTCCGGTTTCCCCGCATGTGGTGTAAAGCCAATAGTGGTGGGGCCGCTCCATTGATGGCCTGTGAATGACTTCAACGCATGGGGTAGAAACTGCCAATTTACTCTCCCCACAGTGTGCCCTTATCCTCAGCCACGTATGCTGCATGCATCACGCGGGGCAGGTAACGAAGGTGCATGGCGTGGGAGATCGTCATGGTGAGGGCCCGGTCATCTTGAATTGGCGGAGGAGGGCGGTGGCCTCCCGTTGATGATACAGCCCTCCTCCTTGTCTTGCCTATAAAAGGGAGGGGTGGAGGAGGGCAGAGTCATTCATCTTTGCATTTCTCCTCTTCTCATCTTCGTTTCCGCTGGTCATGTCGAAGAGAGCGGCCTAGGGCCAGCCCCCGAGCTCTTGCTTGGGACTACTATTACCTCATGTTGGTGCTGACGCTCGGGGAGTGAGCCTGGTCCTTGGCGTGGCGAACTTCTTGGTTTCTTTGGAGCTCGGCTGGGAGGCAGGGCTGGAGATCATTGGTAATCCCATCACTGCCCATCCCGGAAGTCTTTGGGCTGATGTCGATGAGAGGCACGCCTTCCTGCCAGCCAAGGTGGGGAGCTGCGCGCCTCCAGCCCCCTGGCTTCTCTGGCTGCTTGCTGTTTCTCCGCTGGAGGCGCCGGGCTGGAGTCTTGGCGCTTCCCGGGAGCAGCGGTGGTGAGGAAAAAACGAGGAAGACGGAGAAGGCGGGTGGTAGGGGGTCATGTCGGAGTACGATGGCGTGGATGCCTTCGCCTCAGGCCGGGGCTTCTTGCTGGCTCTAGAGGTGATGAACAGAAGGCGTCGCCCCGTCCCCCGCACTCCTCCTTCGCAGGCTCGCCCTCTTTGTCTGCCGTTCCCGGCGGGCCCTGACCGGACCGGGGCGGGCTCCTTCTTGGGTGTTCCTTTTCTCGTCTTTTCCTCCTTCCACCGCAGTGCCTGAAGGAGGGAAAACGAAAAGAGGGGATCACTGGGCACTTATCTTTTTTCAATCTCAAACTTGTTAGCAATCGCCAAATTTTAATTCAAATAATGTAATACATCGAGTCCATCTTTGTGTTCTGTAATGCTTGTACCTATATTAGCTTATGAATGAAAAAGATAAACCTTGCCGGGAACCCGTGCATGTGTATGACCATGCAGAGGTTGAATGAATCTTTACTGTAATAAAATGAGTTTTTCCCGGCTTGCTTATCCCACCGGCACTCTCTTTGTCTGCCGGAGAACTACGTCTTCCAGGGAACAGACAGAGGGGCCAGCCCCCGCCAACTCCTTTTTACCAAAAGCCACTGTAACCATCCTAACCGAAGCTACATTCAAGTCAGGGATGGGAGAACCTATGTATCAAAAGGAGAAGTGAGGCTTTCTCATGCAAAGTTATAGCTTTATAGAACACTAACGGACAAGAGGTATACCTTATCTGTTTGGCTTGCCGGGGATTGCTGTGACGTGCAACCTTCTCACTCCTTGTCAAAGCCAAGTTCATTGCAGGAACCTGCAACTTCATGTAGATGAGAATGAATGCAGGATGCAATCCTATCTATATGCATATGCAAATGCTCATGAAATGCTTATGAAGTGATCTTGGTGTGCTTCTGCATGCTTGCAATCTTAGTTGGGGGCCCGACTATAGCGCTTCTTTATTTTCTCTTGAACGGGGTCATTACCCCGGCTTCGTACAAGGGGTTACATGCAGCTGAGGCAAGGCATATATGAAAGGGTGGCTGTCGGGCAGGGCCCGACAGCCGCGCCTTATGGGTAGTACTTGCAGAGATGCTCAACATTCCATGAGTTTTACAACTGAGTGCCATCTCTAGTTTCCAAACGGACTGCGCCAGGTCTGGTGACTCGTCCCACCCGGTAAGGGCCTTCCCACTTCGGTGACAACTTGTTGTACCCTTGATGGGCTGAACGCACCTAAGGACAAGGTCACCTTCCTCAAAACACTGGGCATGAACCCTGTGGCTGTGATAGCAACGCAGGGCTTGCTGGTAGCGTGCAGCACGCGTAGCAGCCCAGAGACGGTTCTTCTCGAGTAGCACAATGTCGTCATGCTGGTGCTGATCTTGCGGTACTTCATCCTAGGCAAGCACTCGAGGGGACACATAAATGAGTTCCTTGGGGATAACTGCTTCTTCCCCGTAGACCAGGGAGAAGGGGGTATGCCCGGTAGCTCGGTTAGATATTGTTCTGAGGGACTAGAGAACTACCGGCAGCTCCTCGATCCACCGCCTATCGCGCTTCTGCAGCATATCAAAAGTTCTTGTCTTGAGTCCACGTGGCACTTCAACATTTGCCCTCTCAGCTTGTCCATTACTCCGGCAGTGTGCCATAGAGGCGAATGAGAACTTGCATCCGAGGGTACGAACATATTGCTTGAAGGCGTGGCTCGTGAACTGGGTGCCCTTGTGGATGATGATCCTTGCCGGAACTCCAAAATGACACACCAATTCTTTCAAGAACTTGATAGCTGACTGATTCACCTTTCTCACGGATGTCACTTCCGGGCACTTTGTACACTTTTGGATGGCAACGAACCAGAATTCAAAGTCCCCGATTTCTCAGGGGAAGGGTCCGAGGATATCGAGCCCCCAGACCGAAAATGGCCATGATAGAGGGGTTGTTTGAAGAGCTTGGGCAGGTAGGTGTGTTTTCTTGGAATGGAACTAACAGGCTTCACATGTCGTGACGAGCTCGACCACATCTTGGAGGGTTGTGGGCCAATAGAATCCTTGCCGGAATGCTTTCCCAACTAATGCCCTTGATCCAATGTGGAATGCTTTCCTAATTGTTGTTCGCTCCATAAGGTGGCACATCCCTCTGTGAATCTCAGCCAGCAGTTCCTTTCCATCCTCCCGGCAGACACACTTTAATTTCACACCATTGGGCCACCTTCTGTATAGAGTGTCATCGACAAACTGATACATACTGGCCCTCCGGGCAACCTTTTCAGCTTCATCTTGGTCGTCGGGGAGTTCTCCGATTTGGAGGAAGTGGACAATGTGCCTTGCCCAGGCTGGAGCCCGGGGCTCGGCAATGAGGACTAGTGTCACCTCCTCTACTTTGGCAGCACCAGCCTCGTTTGCGGGGTACATTGGCCCGGCTGGAGGGGGTGGTCCGTCAAGCTGTGAGGAGTTGTTTCCGGCAGGGTCTCTGCTGGGAGCGAACGGCTCGACCAGGAGAGGCTTACCGTAGTCCAACTTTGTCCTTTTTCGGGCCATTGTTGCTGGTGATACGGAGGGCTGAGATAGACAAAGAACAAAAGTTTCTAGTTCCACAAGAAACTTCTATGCAGCACACTTTTACAGGTGATCAGCTATGTTGTTTTCTGCACATGGTACGTGCTGTATTGTCACATCCCTAGTCAGTGCTTGCATTAGGACTAGCTAGAGTGTGCATCATGTTTAAAATTTTCCAAAAACTTGAAATGGGGATGATAGAAAACCCCAGAACCCCTCTTAACTCAACTAGGGTTTAATAAAATCTTTTCCAATGTACCCGAAATGCCCTTCAAAAATGTTCATCACCTTTGCCTTAGTCTCAAACCTCTGACAAAAATGGGGCACAATTTTCTAGGACATCCTAAGGTCACTGGATTAAATCATATGGTATTTGCATTTGGGCATCTAAATGCTATAAAATATTTTAAATGGCCAAATAATCATAAACCAAAATGTTCCCTGTTGCTTATATAATATAAAGTGGACATGAGTAGTTTCATGATTTATAAAAACGTTCTAGCATTTTTAATAAAGCAACACATTTGCAAAAAAACAGAAACATAAAATAAATAGAGAAGAGAGAGAAGGCCCCAGACCCACTTACCTGGACTGGGCCGGCCCACCTAGCCCGTGCCAGTCACCCCCTACCTCTGCCAGTAGGCAGAGGAGGGACAGCGCATGGCGCGCGCGGGCACCACGCACCTCCCTGCCTGCCTGTGTCGTCCGCGCCACCACGACGCCTCGAAGGGCCTCCTCGGCGCCGCCCCGAGCCCCTAGAAGCCTTTCTCCCCCCCTCCTGCTCTCTCCCTCGCCCTCTCCCACCATGGCTGATGCACTCGAGAGCACACCGCTGTCGTAGTCGTCGCCACCGTCTGTCCATCGCCCCCTCAACGTGTTAGCCAGCTCCACCGCCCCATGTTTGACCTCCTCGACGAGCCACCTGGCCTCGGAAGCGCTGCTATGACGTCACCGCCGTCATCTTCTTCGTTCGTCGCCGGAGATCCCCCTCGCCACCCCGACCGCTCCGGTTCTCCTCCGAGCTCGCCAAGGCCACCGTCGACCTTGCCGTGAGACTCTGACCCTTCTTGTGCCCTCCGTTCTCCCCCTAGCACGCTGTAGCCGCCGCGCCGCTTTCACCCAACCGCGCCGCCGCCTGAGCTCGTCACCGACGTGGCTCTGACCACCCAACGGCCTCACCACCCTTTCCAGCAAGCTCACCGCACCGTGTAGGCCCTGTAAGATTTAGCCCCGCGCCCCCACGGCCACCGCAGCAACGACCGCGAGCTCACCCGAGCTCCGGCCGCTGCCAACGTCATCGCTGGCGATGTTCCAGCCACGCCACGACCACCACTCGTTGCGGACAAGTGTCCGCATCACACAGCACGTCTCCGCCGTGGATTTGGTCACCGGAGGACCAAATCGGAGGCGCTCCGCCGGGTTTGGCCTTGCCGGCGTCGACCCCCGGCGGGATTAGCCAGTTGACGAGGGATTTGACCTCCTCCTGTGCCATTGACAAGTGGGCCATCCACTGACTAATTAGTCTTTAGGTATAATTAGCGTTAAACTAATTATGTTAGTTAGTTTTGACCCACTGACGTGTGGGCCCAACTCTGTTAGTTATTAGTTAGGTTAAACTAACCTTAATTAGTTAGCTCTGTTAGACTAACGTGTGGACACCACACGTCAGGTTTGACCTAGACCGCGCCCTGTTGACTTGCTGATGTCAGCATGACCTAGTGCTGACGTAGTAAAGCCTTTTCTTGAATTTGGATAAACCTAAATGATTTATTTATTTTCAGAAAATGCCCTAAACTTCTAAAAATCATATAAATTCAACCGTAGCTTCAGATGAAATAATTTATATATGAAAAATGATCAGAAAAATCCAATCTATCCATTAGTACTGGTTTCATGCATGTTAAGGCAAGTTAACCTTGCTGTTCATATCAAAACATGATAATGCACTTTGAATAATACTAACTTGGGCATGAATTTGAATCTTTGATTCAAATAAGCTCTAACCTTTCTGTTTATAGTTGCATTAGCTCAAAACACATGCATCTTGCCATGTCATGAGCATGCATCATATTGTTGCATATTGTCGTGTATTGATTGTGTTACCGGTGATTTCCGTGGTAGGTTCTGCTCCCGAGGATACACCTGAGTATCCAACTGAAAAGCAACACCCATCAACCCATCTATCAGGCAAGCAACCGATTGATCATTCTGATATAAACCCATCGGCTTGCTTCTGCTCTCTTTTACTACATTAAGGCAACAACGTGTGAACTGCTGTTTGCTGCAGTAGCTGAACCCCATTCCTTTGCATGACTTGTCATTGCCACAGTAAATAGTTGAAACCCACTAGCATGTGTAGGAGTTGATTGAGCCATGTTGATGTGTTTCCTAGCATGCTATACATGCTATGCTTGCTATGCTTAGAGTTGTGTTAGGTCTGGTTCATCTGGGTGATGGATCAGAGTGAAATGATTGCGTCTGGTAATGAGAGTGAAGTGTGGAATATGTTTTGGTAAAGGTATCGATGAAAGGCCATGTAGGAGTACATGGTGGGTTCTTTCATTGGAACCGTTCTTAAGAACTGAGATCTGTATGTGTGATTTAAGATCATCTACTACCACACATTGGGCCCTAAAATATGACCCCGCTCGACTTATTGACTGCCCTTGTCCTCTGTCCAGGAGTTGCAACTAGTTTCTGGTGTTTGTAGTTTACTGGTGGTCGTGCGTAGCGCTGACCCTCGGGGTGGGCTATGATGCGGCAGGTACGTGGCCCGGTGTACCGAGTCGCCCGTTTGGTGGCTTGAGAACCTTGTACACATTGTTTAGGGCCGTGAGCGACACCCCAACCAGATCTTCCCTCGGATGGAACCCAAATATGCGATAAACCTGGACTAGAGACTTGAGTGGTTGGTTAGGTCGTGATCTACACCCACGTCGGCTTTCGCTTGAAGTCTTCCGAGCACATGTCGTGTGCAGATGCTAAGTGGTGGAAACTTGTGTGAAGAAGTACACCCCTGCAGGGCTACCAATCTATTCAAATAGCCGTTGTTTGCGGTTAAGGACCACTTGGTTTCCTATATAGTTCATAGACAAGTTAATGGTTACTCCTAAAAGTCTCAAGACAAGTGTGAATGTCGTGGATGGCCCTTCCGTAGGATGATGGGAGAGGATCCACGGTAGTGTATTGTTGTGGTGATTAGTGGACTCGTGTGCGTTGTCTTATCTTTGCAAACTACTGATAGTTGTAGTATAGGTTAGCTAGGAGTCAAAGCTGGCTTGCTGCAATAAACTCCACTACCCTTGTTGATAATGATGCATGTATGATAGGTTCTGATGTAAGTCTTGCTGAGTACCTTTGTACTCATGTTTGTTTAATAACTGTTGCAGAGGAGAACCCCGCCCCCTCTGATGGGTTCTACATAGACCTTGACGTCGATGAGTAGCTTGCTAACCAGGCGGCGATCTTGAACTTGTGAAGGGCCTTATAAATAGTTAGGCTACACCAAGCCTTCTTTCTTTCCAAGTTGTCTGTACTCAGACAAGTTTACCTTCCGCATGTGCTTGTATGCTTGTATGACTTGAGTGTTGGGTCATGTGACCCCTACTTGTATGGATATGTTATGTATGGCTCTTCGGAGCCTCTTAAATAAAGTACTTTGAGTCATAGAATTTTGTTGTGCTACAATGTTGTATTTGCACATATCGAGCATATTGTGTGTATGTTATTGAAATGCTTGGTATTAGGGCTGGGCGTTCGGTAGAAACCGAAAATTCGGTTTATACTGTTCGGTTATTTTGAAAATTCGGTTAGTAACAATGGAAACCGAAATAGGCAACCCAAACCAGCTAACCGTTAATTCGGTTAACCGACTGGTTCGGTTCGATTTTCGGTATACACCGAAATAGCTTTGTTGCTTACTATATATATGCAGCTTTGAATGCTTCTAGTTCACCCGTCTTCTTATATAACAAAGCACCTTGTCTCCTTCACCCTAGCTAGGCGATGTGGGACTAAATAATTGACAGTTTTCTGCCACTGGACACTTCGCTAGCCCACAAAAATACCATCACTTGTGTTTGGGCCTTGCAAATAGGTGGCCGGCCCATGCGTATTACACTGAAGCGTCCCTTGTTTTGTTTTACGTGGGGTTTGGTTCAAAGAAAAATTAGTACGTGGTGTTGCCTCAAGAAGATTGAGATAAAAAGGTAGCACGTGGGGCAAGCATGCTTTCGGTTTGGCCTTTGGGCTGCTCGTATATTGTACGGCCATATACGCGCGCAGCTGCGAGCGGTCGATAAGATGCCTGATGGACACTCGTACAGGGAGCTGCATGGAAGGCTGCGACATGCATGTTCGGTTTCTTTGTTCGGTTATCAATTTAATACCAAACCGACCAATATGAGTTCGGTTATTGAAAGTAAAAACCGATTTTAGCTGTACGAAGAGTAAAAACCGAAAATTCGGTTTATTCGGTGTCGGTCTCGGTTCGGTGTTCGGTTGGTCGGTTTTTATGCCCACCCCTACTTGGTATGTGTGGGATCCGACACCTAGTTGTTTACCCTTGGTAGCGTATCTTACAGGGAAATGCCTCCTAGTGCTTCCACTGAGCCTTGGTAGCTTGCTACTTCTCCGGAACATGTAGGCTGGCCGGCATGTGTCCTTCTTCATTCCTATGTATGTCCCTTAGGGGAAATGTCACGCGTTGTTCCTTTAAGTCCATGTAGCTTGCTACGATTTGGGTTCATACGTTGATGACTGACACGTTCGTTGCTGGGTCATATATGCCTGTCTTTGTAATTTAGTGCCACTTTTGGTTTATAACTAGCTATGTCGGCACGGGTTCTCTATCATATGGATGCTAGCGACACTATCATATACGTGTGCCAAAATGCGCAAACAGTCCCGGGCCAGGTAAGGTGGCACCCATGGGGATACCGTGTGTGAGGCCGCAAAGTGATATGATGTGTTACATGCTAGATCAGTGTGACTTATGATCGGGGTCCTAACAGCGTTGGAATCAGAGCTGGACTGCCTGTAGGTTCTTCAAGCCGAACTGGTCGATGTTGAGTCTAGAAATTCCTAGTTATATGTAGGGGAATTGATTGTGGGAGGGAATGTAAGGCTCTTTTACTCCTTTACCATATGCCCTTCTGACCTGGGTCAGCCTATTCTTTCCACGGGGGTTAAGGACTAGGACTCTCATCTTTACTAGGTTCATGTGTTACTAATCCGTAGACTCTTAGGATTGTTGGTTTCAAGCCTCAGTTCAGTTTCTACTTTTCTAGTTTGTTGATTAGTTGGATCCGGAACCTTGATATGATGTTGTTGAGTGGCCATGCTATCATTTGTAAGATGTCTCAAAATCCTTTTTGAGCATTCATAGTTGTTATGCTGCCCAATTTCTTCTAGAAATTCTAATGCCTTCGCATTATCTCGTGTTTCAGATGTCTGACCGCACCCCTCATCAGGTGGTCCGTCTGACCCGGTGCATCAATGTGACAGGTCACACGGCCATGTTGGTCCACGTGTTGACCGAGACTTGCTATCGTTGGTATCCCGAGTATACTGTAGAGGAGCAGTATCGTGATTTCAACCAGAGCCAGTATTTCTGCACAGTTCGGATATATCCTTCATATCCCAGAGCTACCGACCCCATCCACTGGACGTATGGACTTGGGGTTACCATCGAGATGGCAGTGCAGGATGCTACTTACTCGATGATGACTATTATCCGGGCTAGGCATGCCTTGCTGCTGAACACTAAGTTCTGCTACATGCCAGCCTCACTTCCTGGAGAGGAGGGCTACTACACCGGTATGTACACTGATGCCGCTCATGAGGAGCCGCTACTTCACAATACCACACAGATGCTGGAGGATAGGGACCATGAGGTCCGTGCCCTCTGGATGGAGCTATACAACACTCGAGCTGACCATTGGGCCACTCTGACACGGCTTGCACCTGCCGTCCAGGCCGGATATCTGGATATGCGGGATTTGTACCCCGTGCGGTCGCGTCTGCAAGACCGTATGGATTGGCGTGATGTTGGAGGCATTACACCTCCACGTGGGCGTCGTTTGCCACCAGTAGTGGGACCGAGGCTGCATCCGTGTCCCTATGGTCCACAGTCTCCAGGTGTCCAAGAGTTTCCAGATCCTCATGTTCCACTTCCAGGCTACGGGGGTTATCTTTACGAAGATTACAACGGAGAGGTCTGAGCTAGACCGTGGCAGTAGTAGTATCATAGTAGTTATATTTCCACAGTCCTGCGAGTCTTGTGGAATATAACTTAGTGTGTACTGAGTTCCGGAGGCGTAGATAAATAACGTATAGGAGCTTGGACTACCTATGATGGGATGTTTCGTCTCTCACCGCAGTTGTACTTTAGCCTTCACTTGTACTAAACTATGTATGGTGTGTATGGCCAATGGTATATATATATATATATATATATATATATATATATATATATATATATATATATATATATATATGGCAGTTTCTATATTACCATGTCGTACAGATGAACATCTCTGCATTCTGTGTCATCCATTACATTCTGCACTCCTATGTCAAGTTTTGCCATCCTTGTCTAAACTGTTTTTTCCTAGGATGGTCAACACTCGCAGCGCCCCTGCTGCTCAGGAGCAGGGTGAAGCCAGTGGGGCTAGGGATGAGAATCTGCCTCATCCACCCTCCTTGGCCGAAGTCATGTTGGAGGCAGAAAGGAACAAAAGAGAGACCAACCGACTGCTGGAACACATAAAACAAAATACTGCCTTTCGCCAAAGGAATGACGTGGTGTCTATTAATGACTTTATGAAGATGTGCCCTCCAAAATTCCATCATTCCATTGTGCCTCTTGATGCGGATGATTGGCTTTGCAATATCTCCCATAAGCTGCAGTCTACCCACGTAGCCGAAGCTGATTAAGTTACCTACGCTGCCTACCATCTTGAGGGCCCTGCTAGCCATTGGAGGGAAAACTATGAGGGTATGCGTCCCGGTGGCCAGATTACCACTTGGGCAGAGTTTAGCGAGGCTTTCCGTGAACACCACATTCCGAAAGGCCTTATGGATCGCAAGCGGGAGGAATTTTGCAATTTCACCCAGGGCAGGCTAACCGTGGATGCCTATAGCCGTGAGTTTGGTAACTTGGCACGCTATGCTCCCGAAGAAGTGTCCACCGACGCCAAGAAGCAGGCGAGGTTCCGCAAGGGACTCAGCCCCGAACTTTGCCATGATCTCCGTCTGCATGAGTGCACCTCCTTCCAGAAGCTAGTAAACAAGGCCATCAGTGCTGAGACAGGTCAGACCGACTATGAAGCCACACGCAAGCATCCCCGCGACTTTGGTTCCTCATCCGATTATGGCTCTCACAAGCGCTAGGTGTGGGTTCCAAACACAGCTCTACCACCCAGGTTCACTTTGAGGCCATCCTATGAGGCGCCTCGTCCAACCCAGCAATATTCACCCCCAAGACTTATGGTGGACCATCTGCCAATACTGCCCCGCGCACTAGCACTGTGACATGCTTCAAGTGCGGAGAACCAGGCCACTACATACGAGAGTGTCCTCAGAACCAGCCAGGAAGGTCCATTGGCCGTGGTAAGCCAACAGGAAAGGTGAACCATGTCAAGCCAATCACCACTGCATGTGGCCATGTCAACTATGTCTCCGTGGAGGAAGCTTACAAGGATCCTAATGTCGTCCTTGGTATGCTCCTTGTTAGCTGCCATCCGCCATATGTTCTTTTTGATACTGGAGCATCTCATTCGTTCATATCTGAGAGCTATGCTCGAATGCACCACATGACATTTTGTGACAAGCCCACCACCATGGAAATTCAAACTCCTGGCTCTAGATGGCAAACCTCTAGAGTAAGCCATGGGAATGAAATTCTTGTCGATAGACTTGTTTTTCTTGCATCCCTAATAGCTCTCAAGTCCTCGGACATAAACATCATCTTGGGTATGGACTGGATGACGACTTATTACGCCAAGATTGATTGCCACACTAGGACTGTTCAACTTACACACCCATCTGGCAAGACAGTCAATGTTTTGGCCCGAATGGCTGAGCGTCAGCTCTACTCTCTTAATGCCAACCCTCTTCCAGACCTCGAAGATATCCCAGTAGTCCGTGACTTTTCGGATGTCTTTCCAGAAGAACTGCCAGGTGTTCCACCTCACAGAGATGTAGAGTTCGTGATAGATCTTGTTCCAGGAACTGTCCCAATCTCTAAAAGACCCTATAAGATGGCACATTTAGAACTAGCTGAACTTAAGAAACAACTCGATGAATCCTTGAAAAAGGGTTTCATCCGTCCTAGTTCTTCTCCTTGGGCTTGTCCCATCCTCTTCGTCAAGAAGAAGGATGGAACGGATCGAATGGTTGTAGATTATCGACATGTCAATCTGGTCACCATAAAGAACAAATATCCACTCCCCAGGATCAATGACCTGTATGACCTGCTCGCTGGATCCTTAGTCTTTTCAAAAATGGATTTGAGGTTAGGCTACCAACAAATCAAAATCAAGAACGGGGACATTCCCAAGACGGCTTTTGTTACTCATTATGGCCAATACGAGTACACCGGCATGTCCTTCGGGTTAACCAATGCCCCAGCCACTTTCTCCTGGCTAATGAATTCTATATTCATGGAGTACTTGGATAAATTCGTCGTAGTATACCTCGATGATATACTCATTTACTCCAAGAACAAGGAAGATCATGCCGAGCATCGAAGGCCGGTATTCACAAAACTTCGGGAGCACCGCCTTTATGCCAAATTCTCCAAGTGTGAATTCTGGTTGCCAAATGTGACCTATCTAGGTCATGTAATCTCTGGTAAGGGTATTGCTGTCAATCCCGAGCAACTTCAGGCCGTCCTTGACTAGACTCCACCTGAATCGGTCAAGCAAGTTAGGAGTTTCCTTTGCTTAGCGAGCTATTGCCGACGCTTCGTCAAGAATTTCTCCAAGGTTGCTAAACCTCGAGCTGAACTCCTCAAGAAATATAAAAAGTTTGAATGGACCCCACAATGCAATTTCAGCTTTCAGGAACTGAAAAGACGCCTGACATCTGCTCCCGTACTGGTACCACCGGATTTCTCCAAGGACTTTATTATCTATTACGACGCCTCGCGACAAGGACTAGGTTGCATATTGATGCAAGATCATCAAGTGATTGCCTACGCATCTCGACAATTGCATCCACATGAGGAGAACTATCCTACACATGATCTAGAGCTTGCAGCTGTAGTCCATGCACTCAAAACATGGCGACACTACCTTCTTGGTAATCGCTGTGAAATCTTCACTGATCACCAAAGTCTGAAATACATCTTCACCCAACCGGATTTGACTCTCGGGCAAAGACGTTGGGTTGAGTTGCTCATAGATTACGGCTTAGGAATCACTTACACCCCTGGTAAGGCCAACGTCATGGCCGACACACTAAGTCGTAAGTCTTATTGTAACAATCTGATGTTACAACAAGGGCAACCACTTCTCCACGAGGAATTTCATAAGCTTAACCTTCACATTGTTCCTCAAGGATTCCTTTCTACCCTGGTAGCAAAGCGTACCCTTACGGATCAAATCATAGCTGCCCAAAAGGGTGATAAGGGTATATCCCGACTCCAAGAGAGCATTGCTAGCGGAGCTGCTAGAAGTTTCTCTATGGATGATCGAGGTGTTGTCATCTTCGAAAATCGCTTGGTGGTTCCCAAGAAACAACAACTACGTCAGTTGATCCTTAAGGAGGCTCATGAATCACCTCTCACAATTCATCCCGGTAGTACCAAATGTATCAGGACCTACACCAAAGGTTCTGGTGGACTAGGATGAAGAGAGAAATCGCTCAGTTCATTGCTAACTGTGACGTTTGCCGTCGAGTTAAAGCAGAGCATCAACGGCCTGCTGGCACCCTTCAACCTTTAGCTATTCCAGAATGGAAATGGGATAAGATCGGTATGGACTTCATTACCGGATTTCCCAGGACCAGGAAAGGGAATAATGCTATCTTCGTCGTTATCGACCGCCTCTCCAAAGTAGCCCATTTCCCGCCTGTTCGAGAGAGTATAACCGCTAGTCAGCTAGAAGATTTGTATATCTCTCGGGTAGTATCTCTTCATGGTGTTCCATTGGAGATTAACTCATACCATGGAAGTCTCTTATCCTCTCAATTTTGGAAAGTTCCCAAAATGCTATGGGGACTCATCTCTCTTTTAGCACCGCCTTCCATCCTCAGTCAAGTGGTCAAGTAGAACGAGTCAATCAAATTCCAGGAGAAGTGTCTTCCATTCGCCGAATTCACTTATAACAATAGCTATCAAGCTAGTTTGGGCAAGGCTCCCTTTGAAGTTCTGTATGGACGAAGGTGTTGAATGCCTCTTAACTAGTCAAAAACGGGGGAAAGACAATTCTTTGCTCCGGATATGATCCAGGAAGCAGAAGAGCAAGTGCGCATCGTTCGTGAGAAATTGAAAACAACCCAATCTTGCCAGAAGAGCCAATATGATCGCATCATAAGGCTATGACTTATGAAGTCGGCGATAAGGCTTACTTTCGGGTTACTCCTCTTAAGGGAACCCATCGCTTCAGTATCAAAGGCAAATTGGCTCCTCGTTACATCGGTCATTTTCGCATTCTTGCCAAACGAGGAGAAGTTGCCTACCAACTGGAACTACCGCCGCATCTTTCCAGAGTTCACGATGTCTTCCACGTCTCCCAACTCAGGCGTTGCTTCTCGGATCCTATCCGCGGAGTGGACCACGAAACGCTTGATCTCCAGGATAATCTCACATATCGAGAATACCCCATTCGTATTCTTGGTCAAACCGAGCGTACCACTCAACGTCATAATATCAAGTTTCTCAAGGTTCAATGGTCACACCATTCCGAGAACGAAGCTACTTGGGAAAGGGAGGATCGTCTTCGACTTGAGTACCCCACCCTTTTTCTGGAGGAACCTGAATCTCGGGACGAGATTCTTTTGAGTGGGGGTGAGTTGTCACATCCCTAGTCAGTGCTTGCATTAGGACTAGTTAGAGTGTGCATCATGTTTAAACTTTTCCAGAAACTTGAAATGGGGATGACAGAAAACCCCAGCACCCCTCTTAACTCAACTAGGGTTTAATAAAATCTTTTCCAATGTACCCAAAATACCCTTCAAAAATGTTCATCATCTTTGCCTTGGTCTCAAACCTTTGATAAAAATGGTGCAAAATTTTCTAGGACATCCTAAGGTCACTGGATTAAATCATATGGTATTTGCATTTGGGCATTTCAATGCTACAAAATATTTTAAATGGCCAAATAATCATAAACCAAAATGTTCCATGTTGCTTATATAATATACAGTGGACATGAGTAGTTTCATGATTTATAAAAATGTTCTAGCATTTTTAATAAAGCAACACATTTGCAGAAAAATAGTAACATAAAATAAATAGAGAGAGAGAGAAGGCCCCAGACCGACTTACCTTGACTGGGCCGGCCCACCTGGCCCGTGCCAGTCACCCCCTACCTCTACCAGTAGGCAGAGGAGGGACAGCGCACGGCGCGCGCGGGCGCCACACACCTCCCTGCCTGCGTGCGTCGTCCGTGCCACCGCGATGGCTCGAAGGGCCTCCTCGGTGCCGCCCTGAGCCCCTCGACGCCTTTCTCCCCCCTCCTGCTCTCTCCCTCGCCCTCTCCCTCCATGGCCGACGCGCTCGTGAGCACACCGCCGTCGTAGTCGTCGCCACCATCTGTCCCTCGCCCCCTCGACGAGTCAGCAAGCTCCACCGCCCCATCTCCGACCTCCTCGACGAGCCACCTAGCCTCAGAAGCGCTGCTAGGATGCCACTACTGTTGTCTTCTTCGTTCGTCGCCAGAGATCCCCCTTGCCCTCCCGACCACTTTGGTTCTCCTCCGAGATCGCCAAGGCCACCGTCGACCTCGCCCTGAGCCTCTGACCGTTCTCCTGCCCTCCGTTCTCCCCCTAGCATGCCGTAGCCGCCGCGCCCCTTTCACCCGACCGTGCCGCCGCCTGAGCTCGTCGCCGACGTGGCTCTGGCCACACAACGGCCTCACCACCCAGTCCAGCGTGCTCACCGCATCGTGTAGGCCCTGTAAGAGCTAGCCCCGTGCCCCCACGGCAACAGCAGCAACGACCGCGAGCTCACCCGAGCTCGACCGCCGCCAACATCGTCGCCGGCGACGTTCCGGCCACCCCCAGGCCACGCCACGGCCACCACTCGATACGGACGAGCGTCCGCATCACGCAGCACGTCTCCACCGTCGATTTGGTCACCGGAGGACCAAATCTGAGGAGTTCCGCCGTGATTGGCCTCGCCGGCGTCGAGCCGCCGGCGGGATTAGCCAGTTGACCAGGGATTTGACCTCCCCCTTTGCCACTGACAAGTGGGGCCAGCCGCTGACTAATTAGTCTTTTGGATTAATTAGCGTTAAACTAATTCTGTTAGTTAGTTTTGACCCACTGGCGTGTGGGCCCAACTCTGTTAGTTATTAGTTAGGTTAAACTAACCTTAATTTGTTAGTTCTGTTAGACTGACGTGTGGACCCCACACGTCAGGTTTGACCTGGACCACGCCCTGTTGACTTGCTAATTTCAGCATGACCTAGTGTTGATGCAGTAAAGCCTTTTTTAGAATTTAGATAAATCTAAATTATTTATTTATTTTTAGAAAATGCCCTAAACTTCTGAAAATCATATAAATTCAACCCTAGCTCCAAATGAAATAATTTATATATGAAAAATGATCAGAAAAATCGAATCTATCCATTGGTACATGTTTCATGCATGTTAAAGCAATTTAAGCTTGCCGTTCGTATCAAAACATGATAATGAACTTTGAATAATACTAACTTGGGCATGAATTTGAATCTTTGATTCAAAAAAGCTCAAACCTTTCTGCTTATAGTTGCACTAGCTCAAAACACATTCATCTTGCCATGTCATGAGCATGCATCATATTGTTCCATATGGTCGTGTATTGATTGTGTTACCGGTGATCTCCGTGGTAGGTTCTGCTCCCAAGGATACACCTGAGGATCGAACTGAAGAGCAGTACCCGTCAACCCATCTGTCAGGCAAGCAACCCATTGATCATTCCGATACAAACCCATCTTCTCGCTTCTGCTCTCTTTTACTGCATTAAGGCAACAACGTGTGAACTGTTGTTTGCTACGGTAGCTAAACCCCATTCCTTTGCATGACCTTTCATTGCCACAGTAAATAGTTGAAACCCACTAGCATGTGTAGGAGTTGATTGAGCCATGTTGATGTGTTTACTACCATGCTATACATGCTATGCCTGCTATGCTTAGAGTTGTCTCAGGTCTGGTTCATCTGGGTGATGGATCAGAGTGAAATGATTGTGTCTGGTAATGAGAGTGAAGTGTGGAATATGTTTTGGTAAAGGTATCAATGAAAGGCCATGTAGGAGTACATGGTGGGTTGTTTCATTGGAACCGTCCTTAAGTACTGAGATCTGTATGTGTGATTTAAGATCAGCTACTACCACACATTGGGCCCTGAAATATGACCCCGCTCGACTTATTCACTACCCTTGTCCTCTGTCCAGGAGTTGCAACTAGTTTCTGGTGTTTGTAGTTTACTGGTGGTCGTGCGCAGCGCTGACCCTCGGGAGTTGCCCGTTTGGTGGCTCGAGAACCCTGTACACATCGTTTGGGACCTGGAGCGACACCCCGACCAGATCTTCCCACGGATGGAACCCAAATAGGCGATAAACCTGGACTAGAGACTTGAGTGGTTGGTTAGGTCATGGTCTACACCTACGTCGGCTTTTGCTTGAAGTCTGCCGAGCACATGTCGTGTGCAGACGCTAAGTGGTGGAAACATGTGTGAAGAAGTACACCCCTGCAGGTTTACCAATCTATTTGAATAGCCGTTGTTTGCGGTTAAGGACCACTTGGTTGCCTATACAGTTCATAGACAAGTTAATGGTTACTCCTAAAAGTCTCAAGACAAGTGTGAGTGTCGTGGATGGCCCTTCCGTAGGATGAAGGGAGAGGATCCACGGTAGTGTATTGTTGTGGTGATTAGTGGACTCCTGTGCATTGTCTCATCTTTGCAAACTACTGATAGTTGTAGTATAGGTTAGCCAGGAGTCAAAGCTGGATTGCTACAATAAACTCCACTACCCTTTTTGATAATGATGCATGTATGATAGGTTCTGATGTAAGTCTTGTTGGGTACCTTTGTACTCATGTTTGTTTAATAACTGTTGCAGAGGAGAACCCCACCCGTTCTGATGGGTTCTACATAGACATTGACGTCGACGAGTAGCTTGCTACCCAGGCGGCGATCTTGAACTTGTGAAGGGCCGTGTAGATAGTTAGGCTACACCAAGCCTTCTTTCTTTCCAAGTTGTATGTACTTAGACAAGTTTAGCTTCTGCATGTGCTTGTATGCTTGTATGACTTGAGGGTTGGGGCATGTGACCCCTACCTGTATGGATATGTTATGTATGGCTCTTCGGAGCCTCTTAAATAAAGTACTTTGAGTCATATAGTTCTATTGTGATGCAATGTTGTATTTGCACATATCGAGCATATTGTGTGTATGTTAT
>LR738715.1:469621185-469667450 GCA_902687465.1 Secale cereale | reverse complement strand
TTGATGAGGAACTAGGGCACTACTTGGTGGAGAAGTAGTGTACCGAGGCTTGATGTAGTGTTGTTTACAGAGATGGATTAGATTTATGTGTGATTACCGTCCCAACCAAACATGTGCAACCACTCTACCCCCTATGGGACGGGGCATTATTGATTACTTAGGCTGATACTAGCATGGTGCCCACATTACTAATGACGGGAAAGACTTGAGGTCACTCCCGGGACGGGGTCGTGCTTGGGTAGACAACCATGACTGTTTTTACAGGGCACCGGACATACCGTTGGCCCCTTCGTGTACGCGTGACATTGAAAATAGGGCAAGTCCCATGATCTACTGTTTGTACTCGAGGGCCGTGCACCAACGAGTGGACCCTATGTTAGTGTCGTCTAGGGAACGATAATGACCGGATGCTTCCCCCGAGTACTTGAGGTACTGTGGGATCGTGGGTGACACGGAAGCTTCCCGGATCTTGTGGGTAAAGTGCGCAACCTCTGCAGAGTGTAAAACTATTCGAATAGCCGTGTCCACGGTCAAGTCTTACAAACACACAAGGTTTCGCAAACATTGGACGTAGCCCAAGAGCGGTTACCCAACTGTCCTTGACCGTGGACACGGCTATACGAATAGTTTTACACTCTGCAGAGGTTGCGCACTTTACCCACAAGATCCGGGAAGCTTTCGTGTCACCCACGATCCCGCAGTACCTCAAGTACTCGGGGGAAGCACCCGGTCATTATCTTTCCTTAGACGACACTAACATAGAGTCCACTCGTTGGTACACGACCCTCGAGTACAAGCAATAGATCACGGGACTTGCCCTAATTTCAATGTCACGCGTACCCGAAGGGACCAACGGTGTGTCCGGTGCCCTGTGAAAATAGTCATGGTCGTCTATCCAAGCACGACCCCGTCCCGGGAAAAGACCTCAAGTCTTCCCGTCACTAGTAATGCGGGAACCATGCTAGTATCGGCCTAAGAAATCAATAAAGCCCCGTCCCATAAGGGGTAGAGTGGTTGTACATGTATGGTTGGAATAACGGTCGCAACTTAAACCAATCCGTTTGAAAAACATCACACACACTTGTCTTGGTACACCACTTCGTCATCAAGTGGTTACCCATCTCACCATCTCCCTCGGGCATGAATGGCACCCGACGGTTTTTTTGAAAAGAATGTAAACATGAAGGAATCATGGCACACACGCATCTCTAAGCATCACTACTAACCATATGCATTGTATCTAGCACATAGCAAGATCAAGAGTAAAGCATGCATCATGTGGTGGTTTTAACTAGGTCACCACCCTAACTCTTATCATCATGTATTCGGAAACAAACGGGTTCCGAAGAACACAAGTGTATCATGCTCAAATGGCTGCTAGCCTGGATTGGCTTGGTCTTCAAAGTCTTCAAATCCTTCTCCTTCTCCTTCTTCAGCAACTACGTCAAATACGGTATCTAAACGTCGCAAAATAACAACGGGAAAATAAGGCCACAATAAAAACAGAAAAATCAAAGTGCTCAGAAAAATGTCAACTTATTTTTGTTAAATACTAGAGGGAAAACTAAGATGGCAAAAATTCTTAGTTGGAGTTTTGGAGTTATAGAATGGAATCTAAGGATTTTTGAATAGAGGTTTTAATGCTCAAATTTGAATTTTAATTTGAACATAACAGAAAAGGTTCATGGATATGTGTGAAAGTGACACCATTAAATAGGTTGGAATTTTAGAAGATTTTAGGAGTTGGAATTAATTCATTTGGACAATTATTTATTTCTGTGAAATTAATTGAATTAATCACAGAAAGAATAAAAAGAAATGGCCCTGTGCCACTGGGCCAGAACGGCCACAGTGCACGGCCCAGGGCAAATAGCCCAACCACACGGGAGCCAGCGCGCGCGCGCGCCAGGTTTTCAAACCTGACGGGCGGGGCCCGGCGGTCAGTGGCTGCGAGGGGAGAGAGAGCGGTGAGGATGACAGGCGGGGCCCGCCTGTCATCTTCAACCTCACGGCCAAAGCGACGGCAAGCTCACCGGCGGCGATTCCGGGCACGGCGGGGCAAACGGAGGGCAGGAATGGGCTGAGCAGCGAGTCGCGGATGTAGTGGTGGTGGTGCGGCTCGCCGCAGAGGCCTTGTTCGCCGGCGGCGAGGTGGGACGGCGGAGGAGCTTTGGGAGGTCGCTGCTCCGGTCGATTCCGGCAGCTGCAGAGGGGGAAAAGAGAGGGGAATGCATCAGTGGAGTGCTGCGGTGCTAGATCGAGCAAGAGTAGGGGCGGAGGGAAGCTGAACTGCGAGATCTCCAGTCGCCCGACGCGACGGAGCTCCGGTCGATCCCGAGCATTGAGGCCCTTGAGGACGAGTGGTTGGTGCTGGCGTGCTACTGAGAGCGTGGGGAGGCTGTTGGTGCCGAGTGGAGGGTCTCGGGGGCCCTATTTATAGGGGAAAGGCGGGGCCCCGTGGACCTGTGCGCCGGCGAGCTCACGGGCGAGGCCAGAGGCCGTGCAGGCGCTCGCATTCGAGCCGGGGAGGATCATGGACGAGGTCCACGCCTAGTAGAGGGGAGAGGAGGAGCGGGGAAGGCTCCAGAGGACTCGCGCGTGTGAGGCCGACGAGTGGTGCTTGCGGGCGGCCGGTGCGCGTGCGAGGGCGGCCACTGGAGGGCGGAGGAGGAGGGGGACAGTGCCGGGGGAGGTCGCAAACGTCGAGGAGCATTGGTAGGCGCGAGGGGGGAGCTCGAGGTGGTCGGCTGCGCTGGATTGGGCGAAACTACAGTGCGGGTGCGCACTGTAGCGCGCTCTTGAGTGTGCTAATTGCATACCATGGCATGCCATTGGCCCTCTGGGCATGTCCGCCGTGTCTGGGGGGTCCAGGGCGACGTAAACAACTCCGGTGTGGCCTTGGATGCTCTGGAGGTGCAGTGAGAGAGAGGTGAAGCTGGTAACTTGGTAGAACTTGGCTGTCCAGCAAAGGTGAATTAGGGTTTTCACCCCCCCCCCCAATCATGGAGCTATGGACATGGGGGAGTTACTGGGGGTAGAATGTAACTAGATGAAGGTGTGGTAGAAAGCTGAGGCAAAAGTAAATGGTAAAAGTGGTCAAGAAGATGGTTTTGGTAAAAAGGCAGAAGGTGTTTGATCATGTTCTGGCCAAGCAAATGATCTCCACTAGCCATGATACTTAACAGGATTGAATGTCATATGGAAATAGGGTGTTTCACCAAATTTGGGCTCATTTGAAGGAACTAGCAAATGTAACTTTGGTGAACCCTAGAAATCAACAGAAATGGCTTCATCTTGTTTAAGTCAAGCTAATCATCTCCCCTTGATGCACCACTTGGTTTAGCTTCATCATTTGTGGTATTGATCATGCCCACAAAGTTTGAAGCTCCACGTAAAAAGTTGGTAATGTAAAGTTGTTCAAATTTGCATTTGAACAGAAAGGGTTTTGGGGTATTCTGATCAAGTTGCCTTTCTCCAAATCTTGTGCCATTTGGTCTAGATGCCTTATTAGGCCATTCTAGCATGTGCACCAAGTTTGAGAGCATTTGGATAAGTTTGGCAATGTAAAGTTGCTCAAACTTCAAATATGGACAGAATGGTTTTGAAGAGTTTTGAGGATGTTTTCTTGCTTCCCAAGTCACGGGGCATGGCAAGATCATCAAATATGTCATATATGAGATAATAGAATTTCCCTGGAATTTTTGGAGAATATTTCTTTTGTAAATATTTCAAAAGCTTGAAATATCCAGAAAGGGTTTTGGAGGGATTAGCCCATTATTTTGAACATGACCAAGTGTTGAAACTCTTATATATGGACAATATATGTCCTATGAGTCTCTCTGAATTTTGGCAAATATTTTTGAAATACTTAAATAATTTTTCCCTATTAAAGACCATTTCTGGCCTTAAGAAAAAGCTTTTAAATAAAATATGAAAATAACTTTTAAAATTATACTTTTGTGGTTTCTGGGAGTCCTATGACTACTATATCTCAAATATACTTTTTGAAATAATTTTCTCACCCTAAATCAAGCATTTGCAGTGCAAACCTCAATTCAGGGGTTTTTGGAATACTAAATTTATAAAATACATTTTGGCCAAATTATTTTTATAAGAAAATACTATATTGCTATATAACACTTGGCATGATCATTGGGCAGAAGTTTTGGGTATGGAGATGAATTCTACAAGAGGTAATAGTTGACTTTAATGAGCACATGAAGAACACATGAAGAAAAACTCAATTCAAATAAAAGCCAAATGATGCCAAAAAAATTTGCTGGTCCAAATTTTCATGCTTCATTGATGCAAATAACATGTTACAAAATGCAGGGTGTGACACGTGCATTCGGTGATCACGACTTATGAGTCGGGGTCCCCACAACGGCGTACCAACGGTGTGTCCGGTGCCCTGTAATGACAGTCATGGCCGCCTATCCAAGCGCGACCCCGTCCCGAGAGTGACCTGGTGTCACCCCCGTCACTAGTAATGCGGGCTCCATGCTAGTATCGGCCTAGGTAATCAATAATGCCCTTTCCCATATAAGGGTAGAGTGGTTGCGCATGTTTGGTAGGGTCGGTAATCACACATAAATCTAATCCATCATTTTACACACACACACACACACACACCAAAAGCTCTCTTTGGTACACCACTTCTTCCTCAAGTGATGACCTAATTTCAACATCACCCACGGGCATTAGGGGCACCCGATGGGGTTTTTCGAAAGAATGTAATCACGGAGAGTTCATGTTGCTCATGCAACATTATGCATCACAGCTAATCTCTTGCATTTATGCACAAGGTAGAGTTATGAGTAGGGGGTATGCATCATGTGGTGGTTCACAACAAGTTTACCACTGTCATGTTTCATCGTCATGCAATCGGAAAAAGGGTACCGATGAACAAGAGGGGTCTCATGGTCAAAGGGTTGCCTGCCTGGATTGGCTTGGTCTTCAAGGTCTTCAAATCCTTCTCCATCTCCTTCTTCAGCAACTTCGTCAAATACGGTATCTAATCATCGCAATAAAATAACGGGAAAATAAGATAATAATAAAAATAGAAAAATCAAAGTGCTTAGAAAAATGTCAACTCATTTTTATAAAATACTAGAAGGAGAACTAAGAGGGCAAAAATTCTTAGTTTTGGGTTTGGAGTGACAGAATGGGGTGAATGAATTTCTGAATAGAGGTTATATGGTTAAAATTTGAATTTTAATTTGAACAGTAGAGAAAAAGTTTTGGAACATGTGTGAAAGTTACACCATTAAATAGGTTGGAATATTACAAGATTTTAGGAGCTGGAATAAATTAATTTGGAAGATTATTTTATCCTGTAGATTAATTTGAAAAATCTAAAGAAAAGAAAAGGAAAAAGGCTACTGTGCAACTGGGCCAGAACGGCCTCAGCGCACAGGCCCAGAGGGTTTGCGGCCCTGGTGAGCCGAGCGGCGCGCGTGCGTCAGGTTTAAACCTGACGGGTGGGGCCCAGTGGCCAGTGGGAGAGAGGGAAGGCGAGAGGGATGGGAGGCTGACAGGTGGGGCCCGCCTGTCAGCCCTAACCCCCGTCCAGAGGGCCGGCGAGCTCACCGTCGGCGATGCAGGGCACGGCATGGCGAGCTGAGGGCAGGGATGGAATCAGCGTGAAGTCACCGTTCGGGTGGTGGTGGAGGCAGTGGTCGGGTTCGCCGGCGACGAGGTTGCACGGTGGAGAGGCGTCGGGTGGTGGTTGATCCGGCCGTTTCCGAGTGCAACAGAGAGGGGAAAGAGAGGGGAAAGGGTCAGTGAGGGTTGGCGGTTCTAGATCTAGGCTCAAGGATAGCCGGGATGGCTCGTACCAAGCGGACGATGGCGAGTTGCCGCGGCGGGGCTCGAGCTCGATCTTGAGCTCGAGAGCTTCTAGGAGAGAGCTGGGAGTGTAGGGGGGTGTTTGAGCTAGTCCAGAGGCGAGTGATTGAGAGGATTGGGCTCGGGGATGCCTTATATAGGGGGGCGGTGGTCCACCGAGGAGGTGTGCGTCGATGAGCTCGTTGTGGTCGCTACAGGCCACGGGGGCTCATCGGGGCGTGTCTGGGGGTGTTCGTGGGTGTGGTTCACGTCCAGAGAAGGGAAGGGAAGGAGCGAGGGAAGGCTCCAGAGGCTCGCGCATGTGAGGCCGGAGATTGGAGCTTGCGGGCAGCCGGCGCGCGTGCGAGGGAGGCCATATGAGGGAGAAGGAGGAGGGGGACATGGACGTGGCCTGTCGCGGATGTCGAGGTGCCTCGTCTAGCTCGAGGTGGTCGGAGGCACCGGGTCAGGAGTGGCTACAGTGTGAAAGCGCACTATAGCGTGCTCTAGAGCACGCAAATGGCCGGCATGGCATTCTTTATGCCCTGTGGCCGTGGCCACCAGTGTCTAGAGGATGAGGGAAGCAATAAACAACATGGCATTGGCGTTGGATGCTCTGGAGGGCATCTAGAAGGAGAGAGGGCTGAGAGAGAAGGGTGAAAGTGGCTGTCCAGAGATGTAAAATGGGGTTTTACCCCCCTCAATCATTGAGCTATGGTGCAGCCATTACTGCTGGAGGTAGAAGGGGTCTTGGGGGTGCTGTGGTAAGAACCTGAGGTAAGGGGAAATAGTGGAAGAGGTCAAAACAAGGGTTTTGGTAAAGTAGCAGAAGGTGTTTGATGATGTTTTGGGCAAGTAAATGGGTTTCATTTGGCATGAGACTCCACAGCATGAAATGACACATATAATTAGGCCCTTTCACCAAATTAGAGCTCATTTGGGCAAAGTTTCCAATGCAACATTTGTAAACCCTAGAAATCAATAGAAATGGATTTTCCAAGATTAGGTTAAGCAAATCATCCCTTCTTGATGCACCACTTGGTGTAGTGTCATCATTTGGGGTTGTGGGCTTGTCCACCAAATTTGGGGTCACAAGTAAAACGTTGGTAATGTGAAGTTGTTCAAATTTGAATCCGAACAAAAGTGATTTTGGGGCACTCCGATCAAGTTACCCTTCTCCAAAACTTGTGCCATTTGGTCTAGATGCATAATTAGACCATTTTAGCATGTGTACCAAGTTTGAAAGCATTTGGACAAGTTTGGCAATGTAGAGTTGCTCAAACTTCAAAATGGACATAAATGGTTTTGAGGGGATTTGATGATGTTTTCTTGTTCCCCAAAGCATGATGCTTGGCAAGATCATCAAATATGTCATATTTGACATGATAGAATTTCCCTGGAATTTTTAGATGATATTTCCTTTGTAAATATTTCAAAAGCTTGAAATATCCAGAGAGGGTTTCTCAGGGATTTGCCCAATATTTTGAACATGACCATGTGTTGAAACTCTCATATATGGACAATATATGTCCTAAGAGTCTCTCTGAATTTTGGCAAATATTTTTGAAATAGTTAGATAATTTTTACCTATTAAAGACCATTTCTGGCCTAAAGAAAAATCCTTTTAATAAAATAGGAAAATAACTTTTAAAATTATACTGTTGTGGTTTTTGGGAGTCCTATACCTAATAGGATTCAAACAACCTTTTCAAAGATTTTTATCACCCTAAATCAAGTACTTACAGTGCAAATCTCAATTAAGGGTTTTTTGGAAAACTAATTTTCTAAAATACTATTTGGCCAAAATATTTTTATAAGAATATACTATACTGTCCTATACACATGGTATGATCATTGGGAGGAAGTTTGGGGTAAGGAGATGAAGTATAGAAGGTGAGGCTATGTTGACTTTTAAAGAGCACTTGAAATGAGAGAGTAAAACTCAATTCCAAATAAAAAACCAAATGATGAAAAAAGTTTTTGTTGGTCCAAATTTTCATGCTTTATTAATGCAATAACCATGATACAAAATGCAGGGTGTGACAAACCTACCCCCTTACAAGAATCTCATCCCCGAGATTCCTAAACTAGGCTTTAAAAGAGATCGGGAAACTCGGATCTAAGATAGTCTTCACATTCTCAGGTTGCTTCTGCTTCCGTGTGGTTGCTCCACTGGACCTTGAAGTACTTGATGGTGCGGCTTCGCATCCGTCGCTCTGCTTCATCCAGAATGCGAATGGGCCACTCGCGGTAGGTCAAATCAGGCTGAAGTTCAATGGCTTGGTGATCGACATCCTTGTAGAGATCAGGCTTGTCCGGAACTTGGAGACACTTCTGGAGTTGTGACATGTAGAATACGTTGTGCACATCGGATAGCTCAGGTGGTAGTTCCAACTGGTAAGCCACTTCTCCTCGTCGTGCGGTGATCTCAAAGGGGCCAATGAACCTTGGTGCGAGCTTCCCCTTAACGTGGAAACACTTGGTTCCCTTAAGAGAAGTTACCCGCATGTACACATGGTCTCCGACTTGGAAGTTCACTTGTCGACGTCGAGTGTCAGCATAGCTCTTCTGTCTTGACTTGGCGGTCTTCAAACGTTCTCTGACTAGTTGGACTTGCTCTTCTGCTTCGCGAAGAACAACTGGTCCAAAGACTAGCCCTTCACCGGTTTCTGACCAGCTGAGGGGTGTGCGACACTTGCGTCCGTACAACACCTCAAATGGTGCCATCTGAAGGCTCGACTGATAACTGTTGTTGTAGGAGAACTCGGCAAAAGGGAGGCAATCTTCCCACTTGGATCCGTATGCTAAGACACAGGCTCGGAGCATGTCTTCGAGTATTTGATTTACTCGCTCCGTATGTCTTCCGGTTTGCGGGTGGAAAGCCGTGCTGAAAGACAACTTGGTTCCCAAGGCTTCTTGGAACTTCTTCCAGAACCTTGAGGTAAACTGGGTTCCTCGATCTGACACAATCTCCTTGGGAACACCATGATGGCTTATGATTCTATCGATGTAGAGAGTTGCCAGCTGGTTGCCATCATAGGTAGTCTTGACAGGAATGAAATGGGCTACTTTGGTCAAATGGTCGGCTATGACCTAGATGGAGTCATGTCCTTTATTCGACCTTGGTAATCCGGTGATGAAATCCATTCCGACTTTATCCCACTTCCACTCAGGAACCTTGAGTGGTTGGAGCAATCCAGCGGGTCGCTGATATCCATCCTTGACCCTTTGGCACACATCACATTTTGCAACATAGGTGGCAATCTCTCTTTTCATCCCATGCCACCAAAATATTTCCTTCAAGTCTTGATACATCTTGGTTCCTCCAGGGTGGATGGAATACGGATTGTCGTGGGCTTCTTGCAAGATCAAATTCTTCAGCTCCATCTTGTTTGGTATGCAGATGCGGCCTTTGTACCAAACAATCATGTGCTCATCATCGGAGAATCCTGGGGCCTTGCCTAGCTTCATCTTCTTCTTGATGCCTTCAATGCTTGCGTGCCCACCTTGTGCTTCCTTGACTTCGTCCATCAGGGTTGGTTTGACTTCCAGATGGTCTAGAAATCCATGGGTGACCAATTCCAAGCTGAATTGTTCCAGCTCTTCAAATAGGGCTGGCTGCCTTCTTTGAATTATGGCATTCAGGGAGCAAGCTTTTCTGCTTAAGGCGTCGGCAACTACGTTAGCCTTCCCGGGGTGATATTGAACACTGAGGTCATAATCCTTGATTAGTTCCAACCATCTTCGTTGCCTCATGTTCAATTCCTTTTGGGTGAAAATATACTTCAGAATTTTGTGGTCCGTGTATATCTCCCACCGCTTCCCTAGGAGGTAATGCCACCATGTCTTCAAGGCATGAACCACTGTTGGTAACTCAAGATCGTGAGTAGCGTAGTTATCTTCATGATGTCGTAGCTACCTTGAGAGGTAAGCTATGACTCACCCTTCTTGCATCAGAACGCTTCCCAATCCGGTTCGAGAGGCATCACAATATATCACGAACTCCTTGTGAATGTTAGGTGTTGCCAGAACTGGGGCGGTGGTCAATCTCTTCTTGAGCTCTTGGAAGCTTTCTTCGCATTTTGGCATCCATTCGAACTTCTTGTCCTTTTTCAGGAGCTGAGTCATCAGTCGGGCAATGCTGGAGAACCCTTCCACGAATTTGCGGTAATAGCCCGCAAGTCCGAGGAAGCTTCTGACTTCCTTCACGGTTGTTGGGGACTGCCATTGGGTCACAGCTTCGATCTTCACGGGATCAACCGATAATCCTTCCTCAGTCAAGACATGACCTAAGAATCCAACTTTATGCAGCCAAAACTCACATTTGCTGAATTTGGCATATAGTTGGTGCTCTCGAAGCTTGTCTAGGACCATCCTCAAATGTTGCTCGTGCTCTTCCTCCGTCTTCGAGAAGACAAGAATGTCATCAATGAAGATAACAACAAACTTGTCCAAATATTCCATGAGGACCTTATTCATGAGATACATGAAGTAAGCTGGGGCATTGGTTAATCCAAAGGACATGACCGTGCACTCATACAGGACATATCTTATTACAAATGCCGTCTTCGGAATATCTTGGGGTCTGATCTTCAGCTGGTAGTACCCAGATCTGAGGTCGATCTTGGAGAACACCTTGGCTCCACTGAGTTGATCAAACATATCTTCAATCTTGGGAAGTGGATACTTGTTCTTGATTGTAACTTCATTGATGGAAAGATAGTCAATGCATAAGCGGATGGTACCGTCCCTTTTTGCCACAAACAGAACAGGTGATCCCCAAGGGGAGGCACTTGGGCGGATAAATCCCTTCCTCAACTGCTCTTCCAGTTGCTTATTCAAATCGGCTAATTCTTCCGTCCCCATTCTATAAGGCTTCTTATAGATGGGTCCTGCCCCGGGCATGAGCTCGATGACGAACTCAATGTCACAATCAGGAGGCATTCCCGGTAGCTCATCCGGAAAGACATCGGGATACTCGCATACTACTGGCACTTGCTCCAGTCCAACTTCAGACAGACAGTTGACTTGAGCGGTTTGAGCAGAAGAGGAGTTGGGGGCAAACTTAACTTCGACTCCTTGGTCATTGGTCACAGTGATAGTCCGATTGGCACAGTCTAATAAGCCTTGGTGCTTGCTGAGCCAATTCATACCTAGGATCACATCCAAGCCTTGTAATCTCAGGATGATAAGGTCTGCTAGGAAATCTACCCCGTTAATGACGATACTGACTCCCTTACAGCCTATCTTGGCTCTCATCTATGCTCCGGGGGTTTGTACCACCATGGGATTATTCATGGGTGTAGGGGTCATGCCATATTTTAATGCAAATCTTTGAGTGACAAATGAATGCGTGGCTCTAGAATCAAACAAGACAGTTGCAGGTGCTGAGTTGACAAGGAACGTACCCAGCACGACGTCCGGGTCTTCCTGGGCTTCTTCTGCAGTGACGTGATTCACACGCCCCTTTCCATTGTTGGGCGTGTTGCGAGGAGCTTGGTTCCTTGGCGGCATCCCGCGGCCTTGTCTTGGGTTCTGCGCATTGGGGCGCGGGGCATCGAGCTTCTTGTTGGGACACACCTTAGAGATATGTCCAGACTGGCCACAACCAAAGCAAGTGACTTGGTTTGGGTTGTTGATCTTGTTGCCACCACTATTATTGGGGTTGAATGATGGCCTTGGGTTGGCATACTGCTGAGGCTGATAGTTGGTGCGAGGTGCAGGAGCTCTTGGCTGCTGGTAGGTAGGCCTGACCGGGGCTGGCTGCCACAGGCGAGGCTTATGGTTGCTGGAACTTCCCTTGCTGATCATCTTGCGCCTGCGAGTGTCTTCCAGAGCACGCCGCTTGTCTTCAAGCATGAGTTCTTTGTTCACCAGGTCAGGAAAGATTGGGCAGTCACACACGACAAGCGAGTACTGCAGTCTGACTGAGGCCTTCCATGAAGTGCTCCCTTTTTGCAGCATTTGCGCTGACATCTTCAAGGGCATACCTTGACAGAACACTGAACTTCTGCATGTACTCCTTGACAGTGCCACTTCCTTACTTCGGGGCTCGAGACTCATGCTTCTTGATAGTCATGATTCCGGAAGGAATATGGGCCTTGCGGAATTCTGCCTTGAAGTTATTCCGAGTGATGCCTTGCCCAGCATGCATGACCTTGAATCCATCCGACCAAGCTCTAGCAGTCCCCCCGAGGCAGTGGGCAGCATAAGCCACCTTCTCGTGGTCTTCGGTGTAGCCGACTAGTTCCAGCAAGTCCTCAATGGTGCGGACCTAGTCGTCTGCATCCAGGGGTTCAACAGTCTCGATGAAGGTTGCCGGTGCATGCTTCTTGAACTCCGCCAACGTGGAACGTCCATTGCCATTCCCCGCCGGCTGGCGGTTCTTGGTGACGTCTTGAGTAATCACCTGGAGGGCTGCGGTGTTGGCTTGGTATTCCTCTCGGAAGGCTTGGAGAAGCTGAGCCATGTCCATGATCGGGGGAGGTGGTGGTGGAGCTTGGTCGTGGGTTTGGTCTTGGTTGGCCTCTGCTTGGGCGCATGCTCCGGCTTCGGGCTGCTCGGTAGAGGTACTAGGACGAGTTACAACATGCATCCTGTTGGAGCGGTCAAGGTCTTATGATTTGGAATGAAGAGGGAAAGCAATAAAGATGGGTGCCTAGTAAGGGGGTGGGTGTGACACTAATTATTTCATGCAAGGGCCATAAGGGCCAAACACATTCATTAAAATTCCAAATGGGTGATGTAGTCGTTTACACGTTCCCGAAGGGAAGATACGACTTACATCCAAACACAACAAAAGGAAACACTACGTGGCTTCATATGAACCATACAAGGACTCGACTTCGCATAGGGGTTACACGATCTATCCTACCGTAGACGTCACGAGCTGGCATATCCGAGTTGCGAATAATGCATAAGCGACGGAATGTTCGGCCGCGTATTCTGGCTCTTCTGGGTCTTCCTCCTTGTCTTCATCTGTCTGGGCCCCCTATCACTTGAGGGTGTGGGGGAGTGGAGGAGTTGGACACGGCGTTGTTTTGCCGGTGGTGCAGGGAAAAGCTTGCGAAATTCCCTCGCCGTCATACGGCGTCGCTGGGGTGGTTTTTCATCCTTGGAAGATACATCTCCCGAGGGCCTTCCGCCTCGATACGCGATGGCGGGTTGCCCGAGAGGCGCACCTTCCTTCTTGATCCTATCCGTCTTCTCTTGCGCTCGCCGAAGAAGTGCCTTAGTCTTGTGGAGTTCTCCTCGGAGCTTCATCGATTCCCAGGCCAACTCTTGTGCCAAGCTATCGGCACGAAGGCTGAAGTAGGTCTGGAATCGAAGTGGAAGTCCTTCCTTCAGGCGAGGGGCTTGTGCGTTGCTCTCATCATTACCCTCCTTACGGTAGGGCAAGAAGTGGGTTGTCATCTTGGCTGCCATCTTCGGAAGAAGTTCTCGGAGGCGGGTTAGTGACTTGAGTGCAGCTGCCTCGACAACGAGGAGTAGCGTTGCCATCTGGGGTCCCTCGAAGAACCAACTTGTGGGAGGATTGTTCGACTTCACGATCACTTCCATTTGGTACTCCACCTCAGTGTCGGTAACCCAATGCTCATGGTAGGCGAGGATGGGTGCTCGGTGAAACTGGCACTACTGGAGGCTATCCTCGAGAAGCAAGGGGAACCAAGTGGTAAGGAGCTCTTCAGGTACAACGGCCATTTACAAAGGTTGAATCGGAGAGGTTAATAAGCTGATGATATTTCAGGTTTGGTAAGGTTTAGAAAAGAAGAGAGGTTCAGAAGGTTTATAAAAAGGGTCTCATCCTAACTAATGCCCATGCTAACTAAGGCTTCCTACAGTCAGGATGGCTCTGATACTAGCTCTGTGGGGACCCCGACTTATGAGTCGAGATCACCGAATGCACGTGTATTGTGATCCCAGAGATCAATGCTCACTGAACACACAGAAGCTGAATAACAAGAGTCTTACATCCGTACATACCGTCTTGCACAAATTATGACCATCATGTCCAAGTCTTACATAGATAAAGCCTCGTGGGCTGAATAGCAAATAACTCGAATAGCGGAAGTCTTCATAGATAAGTAGAACCCATGCCATTTGCCTTAACCCTATAGGCATTCTGAGTGGGAAAGCATCCTAGTTCGCATGTTCGTCTCCATAGAGTTCTTCTTCAAATTCCTGCTCCTCCATGCCTGGCCAATTAAATAACAAGTGGCAAGCCAATGAGTACTTTGAATGTACTCGCAAGAAACCCATGATTTGGTTCAAGGTAACAATGCAAGTTGTACAACAAATAAGCAACCTAACTACAAGCCAGATATTCTACCATTTGTGAGATATGCATCAATGTACTTGGGTAACCTTGAGGATAGGTTACAGATATCAACATAAATAGAGTTCAAATCATTTCTGGTTCTTTCAACGTGTCAAGTCACCACCTTGACTCAATACACACACACATTCACCAAGATTGTAAAATTCTGGACATAGTTTAAGTAGCACCTCCCAACTGTCCATGACTGTGGACACGGCTATTCGAATAGTTTTACACTCTGCAGAGGTTGCACACTTTACCCACAAGATCCGGGGAACTTCCATGTCATCCATGACCCGCGGTACCTCAAGTACCCGGGGTAAGCACCCGATCACTATCTTTCCCTAGACGGCACTAACATAGAGTCCACTCGATTGGTAGCAACCCCCGTGCCCAACATTTCACATCTTAATATTTTGGAGCCTTGCTCCCATATCACATACCACAAGCAAAGGGTACCAATGGTGTGTCCGGTGCCCTGTAAAGACAGTCATGGCCGCCTATCCAAGCACAACCCCGTACCGAGAGTGACCTCATGTCACCCCCGTCACTAGTAATGCGGGCACCATGCTAGTATCGGCCTAGGTAATCAATAATGCCCTTTCCCATATAAGGGTAGAGTGGTTGCACATGTTTGGTCGGGTCAGTAATCACACATAAATCTAATCCATCATTTTACACACAAACACACCAAAAGCTCTCTTTGGTACACCACTTCTTCCTCAAGTGATGACCTAATTTCAACATCACCCACGGGCATTAGGGGCACCCGATGGGGTTTTTCGAAAGAATGTAATCACGGAGATTTGATGTTGCTCATGCAACATTATGCATCACATCTAATCTCTTGCATTTATGCACAAGGTAGAGTTATGATTAGGGGGTATGCATCATTTGGTGGTTCACAACAAGTTTACCACCTTCATGTTTCATCGTCATGCAATCGGAAAAAGGGTATTGATGAACAAGAGGGGTGCCATGGTCAAAGGGATGCTTGCCTGGATTGGCTTGGTCTTCAAGGTCTTCAAATCCTTCTCCTTCTCCTTCTTCAGCAACTTCGTCAAATACGGTATCTAATCATCGCAATAAAATAACGGGAAAATAAGATAATAATAAAAACAGAAAATTCAAAGTGCTCAGAAAAATGTCAACTCATTTTTTTAAAATACTAGAAGGAGAACTAAAAGGGCAAAATTTCTTAGTTTTGGGTTTGGAATGACAGAATGGGGTGAATGGATTTTTTAATAGAGGTTATATGGTTCAAATTTTAATTTTAATTTGAACAGTACAGAAAAAGTTTTGGAACATGTGTGAAAGTTACACCATTAAATAGGTTGGAATATTACAAGATTTTAGGAGTTATAATAAATTAATTTGGATGATTATTTTATCCTGTTGATTTATTTGAAAAATCTAAAGAAAAGAAAAGGAAAAAGGCTATTGTGCAACTGGGCCAGAACGGCCTCAGCACATAGGCCCAGAGGGTTTGTGGCCCAGGTGAGCCGAGCGGCGCGCGCGCGTCAGGTTTAAACCTGACGGGCGGGGCCTAGTGGCCAGTGGGAGAGAGGGGAGGCAAGAGGGATGGGAGGCTGATAGGCGGGGCCCGCCTGTCATCCCTAACCCCCGTGAAGAGGGCCGGCGAGCTCACCGTCGGCAATGCAGGGCATGGAAGGGCGAGCTGAGGGCAGGGATGGAGTCAGCGTGAAGTCGCCATTCGGGTGGTGGTGGAGGCAGTCGCAGGGGCGGTCGGGTTCGCCGGCGACGAGGTTGCACGGCTGAGAGGCGTCGGGTAGTGGTTGCTCCGGCAGTTACCAACTGCAACAGAGAGGGGAAAGGGTTAGTGAGGCTTGGCGGTTCCAGATCGAGGCTCAGGGATAGCGGGGACGGCTCGTACCGAGCGGACGACGACGAGCCGCCGCGGCAGAGCTCGAGCTCGATCTCGAGCTCGAGAGCTTCTGGGGGAGAGCTGGGAGTCTAGGGGGTGTTTGAGCTAGTCCAGAGGCGAGTGATGGAGATGAGAGGGCTCTGGGATGCCTGATATAGGCGGGCGACGGTCCATCGAGGAGGTGTGCACCGGCGAGCTCGTTGTGGTCGCTACAGGCCATGCGGGCTCATCAGGGCGTGTCTGGGGTGTTCGTGGGTGTGGTTCACGTCCAAAGAATGGAAGGGAAGGAGCGGGGGAAGGCTCCAGAGGCTCGCGCGTGTGAGGCCGGAGATTGGAGCTTGCGGGCGGCCGGCGCGCATGCGAGTGAGGCCATAGGAGGGAGAAGGAGGAGGGGGACAGGGCCGTGGCGTGTCGCGGATGTCGAGGCGCCACAGCTGGCTCGAGGTGGTCGGAGGCGCCGGCTCAGGAGTGGCTACAGTGCCATAGCGCACTGTAGTGTGCTCCAGAGCGCGCAAATGGCCGGCATGGCATTGTTTATACCCTGTGGCCGTGGCCACTAGTGTTTAGAGGATGAGGGAAGCAATAAACAACATGGCATTGGCGTTGGATGCTCTGGAGGGCTTCTAGAAGGAGAGAGGGCTGAGAGAGAAGGGTGAAAGTGGCTGTCTAGAGATGTAAAATGGGGTTTTACCCCCCTCAATCATTGAGCTGTGGTGCAGCCATTGCTGCTGGAGGTAGAAGGGGTCTTGGGGTGCTGTGGTAAGAACCTGAGGTAAGGGGAAATAGTGAAAGAGGTCAAAACAAGGGTTTTGGTAAAGTAGCAGAAGGTGTTTGATGATGTTTTGGGCAAGTAAATGGGTTTCATTTGGCATGAGACTCCACAGGATGCAATGGCACATATAATTAGGCCCTTTCACCAAATTAGAGCTCATTTGGGCAAAGTTGCCAATGCAACTTTTGTAAACCCTAGAAATCAACATAAATGGATTTTCCAAGATTAAGTTAAGCAAATCATCCCTTCTTCATGCACCACTTGGTGTAGTGTCATCATTTCGGGTTGTGGGCTTGTCCACCAAATTTGGGGTCACAAGTAAAACGTTGGTAATGTAAAGTTGTTCAAATTTGAATCTGAACATAAGTGATTTTGGGGCACTCTGATCAAGTTACCCTTCTCCAAAACTTGTGCCATTTGGTCTAGATGCATAATTAGACCATTTTAGCATGTGTACCAAGTTTGAGAGCATTTGGACAAGTTTGGCAATGTAGAGTTTCTCAAACTTCAAAATGGACTGAAATGGTTTTGAGGGGATTTGATGATGTTTTCTTGTTCCCCAAAGCATGAGGCTTGGCAAGATCATCAAATATGTCATATATGACATGATAGAATTTCCTTGGAATTTTTAGATAATATTTCCTTTGTAAATATTTCAAAAGCTTAAAATATCCACAAAGGGTTTCTGAGGGATTTGCCCAATATTTTGAACATGACCATGTGTTGAAACTCTCATATATGGACAATATATGTCCTAAGAGTCTCTCTGAATTTTGGCAAATATCTTTTAAATAGTTAGATAATTTTTACCTATTAAAGACCATTTCTGGCCTAAAGAAAAATCCTTTAAATAAAATAGGAAAATAACTTTTAAAATTATAGTTTTGTGGTTTTGGGGAGTCCTATACCTAATAGGATTCAAACATACCTTTTTAAAGATTTTTATCACCCTAAATCAAGTACTTACAGTGCAAATCTCAATTCAGGGGTGTTTGGAAAACTAATTTTTGAAAATACTATTTGGCCAAAATATTTTTATAAGAATATACTATACTGTCCTATACACATGGTATGATCATTGGGCAGAAGTTGGGGGTAAGGAGATGAAGTATAGAAGGTGAGGCTATGTTGACTTTTAAAGAGCACTTGAAATCAGAGAGAGTAAAACTCAATTCCAAATAAGAAACCAAATGATGCAAAAAGTTTTTGTTGGTCCAAATTTCCATGCTTTATTAATGCAATAACCATGTTACAAAATGCAGGGTGGGACATCTGAATAGTTGATGTGCTCTCGAAATCCATACCAAAGCTAGATAAATCCAACGCCCACTCCACTATTCTACCAGTAGCCTCAGGGTTTCGGAGTATCCTTTGCAACGAAAAATGAGTGACAACCGTGATCTCGTGGGCTTGGATATAGTGGCGCATTTTCCTTGAGGCCATAACGAGACCAAAGATCAACTTTTTCACACCAGAGTACCTCGATCTAGCCCCTTGTAACAAGGAGCTGACGAAGTACGTTGGGCGCTACACCACTTTCTTCCTTGCCGCGTCCTTGGGGTTGGTCTCGTTGCCATGCTCATTGTTGTCCTGATCCTTCTCTGACTCTACTATGTTCTTCTTGCTTTCTGCCTCATCCACTTCTCGCTGCGCTACCAAGGCTGCACTGACCACTTGGTTGGTTGCCGCCAAGTATAGCAACAACGGTTCTTGGGGTTTGGGCGCAACCATGGTGGGTACAGACGAAAGGTAGGCCTTCAACTCTTGCAGGGCTGCATCTGCTTCCGTGGTACACTTCAGAGGCCCTGCCTTTTTCAAATCTTAATGAACGGCAGGGCACGCTTAGCAGACTTGGAGATGAATCTGCTCAGCGCGGCAATGCATCCTGTTAAGCACCTCACATCCTTAACTTGGCACTTGGATCTGCTCAATGGCTTTCATCTTGTCGGGGTTGGCTTTGATCGCCCGATGGGATATGAAGAACCCAAGTAGCTTGCCGGAGGGAACACCAAACACACACTTCTCCAGATTAAGCTTCAAATTGATCTTGCGCAGATTAGCAAATGTCTCCTCCAAATCTTGGAGAAGGGTGGCCTTATCCTTGGTTTTCACCACGATATCATCCATATAGGCTTCTATATTTCTGTGCAACTGTGGCTCAAAACCAATCTGGATTACCCTTGCAAAAGTTGACCCGACACTCTTTAATCTGAATGGCATGCGGATAAAGCAGTACGTACCACATGGAGTGATGAATGATGTCTTCTCTTCTTCTTGCTTGGACATGAAGATCTGATGATATCTGGAGTATGCATCCAGAAAGGAGAGGAAATCACAACCAGAAGTGGAATCCACAGTCTCGTCGATGCGCGGCAAAGGAAGTGGGTCCTTCAGGCAAGCCTTGTTGTGATCTGTGAAATCAATGCAAAGCCTCCACTTCCTGTTAGCCTTCCGAACTACCACTGAATTTGCTAACCATGTAGGATGCAGTACTCCTCTGACCAAACCAGCTGCCTCTAGTCTCTTGATCTCTTCGGCAATGAACTACTGCCTCTCCAAGGCCTGCTTTCGGACTTTCTGCTTCACAGGTCGGGCATGTGGGCACACAGCAAGGTGGTGCTTGATTACCTTCCTGGGAATACCGGGGATCTGAGATGGTTTCCAGACAAACACATCGATATTCGCCCGCAGGAAGGAACCGAGCGCGGTTTCCCATTTGTCATCGAGGGTGGAGCTGATAGTGAAAATACAATCAACACCAGCCATCCCTGTGTCACAATCTGATTTTTGGCCCTTTCTTTTTCTTTTGTTTTTCTGAGACTTTTGCTTGAGTTTTTCCGTGGCTTTGTGGTCTACAAACTGAAGAAGATGCCTTCTTCTTTCTTTCTAGAGTGGCTTGTCATACCCAAATCATTCCCTAGACCTTTCCATTTTCATCCTAGGCCAATCCCAATATTCCTTTTATTGGGAATATTCCTTTTGCCATCAAAGGAATAACCCTGTGTGCCATAGGTTGTGAAGCAACCTATATTTCCATCACTCCTAAAATTCCCAAATAATTCTCATAATTTTTTTGGGTCATATCTACATCAAATATGGCAAAACTTTTCATTTTCATGTTCAAAAATAATCCTCCAATAACTCTTTTCTTATTCTGCCCTAAATGGCACTTTGTGAAGCAAGTGCTATTTATCTTTGCCCAATTGAATCTAAACTTCTTGGACATCTTTTACTGTCCATATCTTTTCCACATGCCAAAATTCAACCTCATTTGCCTAGTAGTTATTTAATTATGATTTTCCAAAGTTTCTATCCAGAAAGAAACTTTGTGAAGGAGGTACAAGCTAGGAATATCCAAATGAGTTGAAATTTTGCATGGTCCTCAATATCACCATATCATAGCCCTTCACCAAAGTTGAGCTCATGTAATGCCTCCATGTGAGCTCATCTTCAATTCTTTAATTATGTCCAAAATTTCAGTTTGTGAAGCAAGTTCATTTTATCTTGCTCCATTAAGGCTGAAAAGTTTCCTAGGCATTCTTCTATCCATACAACCTAGCTCCACCAAATTTGGGCAAATTCCATCTAGCCAATTCTCCTCTATAATTTTTGCAAGTTTCTGGTCAGTGGAAATGTTTGTGAAGGAAGTTCCATATTGGTTTATCCAAATGGTATGAAACTTCTACAGCATCTTCATGTGCCCAAATAACCCTGCCATGACAAATTTCAGCTCAAGTGGACGCTCTATGTGAGTGCAACTTCAATATTTGCATTCTGGATCAGTTTGTGCATTTGTACAGCAAGTGGCATCTAAACTCCTTTTCTTGAGCTGAAACTTTACCATCTCAGTCACCTTAGTGAATGCTCAACCTCCGTCAAAGCTCAGCCTTAACCTTCACACGTGAGCTGCGTGGTTTCTTGCTCGGGCCCCTCCTCCTCTCGTCGTTCTCGCGCAACCAGCCATGTTTAATAGCTAGCGCGTGTCATCCTTTTCTCACTGGACTCCTCTCCCCCTCTAGAAGCCTCCTCGTTGGCGCTCGCCCAGGAGAGTTCTGTAGACGACAAGGTCATTAAAGGCGACTGGCTTCTTCCTCTACTCCCCCTTGGCTCCTGCTGCCCCGTGCGTTCTGTAGCTCGTCCGCATCTCCCCTCGTCACCTTCCCAAGCCCTCCCTGTGCCTCTGCTCGCGCCAGCGCGACGGCACACGCGTCACCACGGCCGCGCCCGAGCACCGCCTCGCCACGGCTATTAATAGCCAGCCACGGCCTCGTCCAAGTTCACCACTCACCTCACCTCGCTCTCTGGACTCCGCCCCACTTCTTCCCCATGCCGGAGCTACCCTCCTTGCTGCCCTATGCCGCCATGGCCGCCGTGGCCACCTTCTCAAATTTGCTCAAGCCCGAGCCCCTCCCTCCTTCCCGTCGCCACCATATCACTCCCCGGACTATCCCGATCCTACCCAACCCCTTGCTTCATCGCCGGAGACCCCGTGGCTACGAGCCCAAGTTTGCCCGAAGCCACCGGCCGCCACAACTCGTATCCTACTCGGTTGAGAGTTCATCTGCAAGGATGGCTGGCCCGGACGGCTGGGTGTTGTCTGACAGGCCCTAGTAGTGATTGTCACTGAAATTATGCTTGAAATTGGGGAAGACTGGTTGAATTACTCAGATCGGGGAAACAATTTAGGGTTTGCCGGCCGGAACACGGCGGCTACAAGGGGCCGAGCCCAGAGTAATGAACTACCTGCCCCTTCCACAAGCTGGAGAGGGGTTATATAAGGCAAAATTCAGTAAAAGTAGAGAGTGACAGGTACTACAGTAAAAAGGACTAGCGCGCTAACTTTTGAAAAGCAAACTGCGTCGTTGCCAGCCGTTAAGATGAAGATCGACGGCTGGGACTGTCACTTAAAGGACGAACCGGTAAGTTCTCTTGATCGCCGTTAGATCGCAAATCAACGGTCGAGGCTTGTTCAGGCGATAGCTGAGTGGCTATTATAATTGGCGGGCCTGACAATTGCCCCCTTCTAACAACAGACTTGCCCTCAAGGATGGAATTCTGGAAAGATCTTCTGGATGAAGGCTGCATCTTCCCAAGTAGCATTTTCTACAGGTAGGTTGAGCCACTTGATGTGCCACTGTACCACTGGAATGCTGATGTCTCCCTGTACTCGAGGAATCAGCCTCCTGTCCAATAAGGTTTCTGGTTGAATGAGGATGTGCCTCTGTGCATCAAGTAATGGTAGTGCTGGGTTTGGAACAGCTTCAGGCCCAATGTGCTTCTTGAGTTGGCTGACATGAAAGGTGGGATGGAGTTGACAACCCTCAGGTAAAAGGAGATGATAGGCTACAGCTCCAATTCTTTCCATAACTCTGAAGGGGCCATAATGTTTTGAGTGAACTTTAAAATGTCTGTGTATACTTAGGCTTGTGTGCCTGTATGGTTGTAGTTTGACATAAACCATATCTCCCACTGCAAATTGTCTTTCAGATCTTTTCTTATCAGCAAAGTACTTCATTCTTTCCTGTGCTTTGAGCAAGTTATCCTTAATCTGTTGTGCTGTTGTTTCCTTGTCCATTTGAGCTTGATGATCATCTCCCTCTACTGGTGGTAGCATTAGTTCTGCAATCAGGGGAGGTGGCCTTGCATACAAAGCTTGAAAAGGGGTCATTTGCAAGGATGTGTGAAATGTGGTGTTGTACCACCATTCAGCCATGGATAACCAAGAATGCCACTTCTTGGGATGGGCAAAAGCCATGCATCTCAGGTAGTTTTCCAGGCACTGGTTTACTCTTTCAGTTTGCCCATCAGTTTGGGGTGGTATGAAATACTCAAGTGTAGTTTGACTCCCATTTTAGTGAACAGATGTTGCCAGAGGTGACTAGTGAAGATCTTGTCTCTGTCAGTTACTATCATAGTGGGCAAGCCATGTAGTCTGAATATATTGTCAGTGAAAGCTTGTGCTACTTTTTTGACAGTAATGGGATGTCTCATAGCAATGAAGTGGGCATATTTGGTGAAACAGTCAACCACTACAAGTATCATGTCCTTGTGTTCAGATTTGGGCAGTCCTTCTACAAAATCCATGCTAATGTGGGTCCAAGCAAAATCAGGAACTGGCAGTGGTTGCAGCAACCCAGGGGACTGCACATGTTGAACCTTGTTGAGTTGACAGACAGGGCACTGCTGTACAAAGGTTTGGACTGCTTTTCTCATTCCTGGCCATGTGAAAAGAATTTTCAATCTGTGGTAAGTTGCTCTTTCACCTAAGTGGCCTCCTAGTTTAGACTTGTGAAAAGAAGTGAGGAGGGAGTTCTTCAGTGCACTGTTGTTGCCAATTAGGATTTTCCCTTTGTATCTGAGGACTCCACTGGTTAGGGTATAAGGAGGTTGTGCAGCTGGGTCTATAGCTAATTTAGCTAGTAAGTCAGCACATTTTGTATCCCCTTTGTAACTGTTTGTAACTTCAGTAATCCAAGTTGGAATAGCAGTGCTTGATCCCAGTGTGAGTATTGCATACTTAACTCTGGAGAGAGCATCAGCCACTCTATTCTCTTTTCCTTTCTTGTATTCCACTGTGAACTTGTAACCCATGAGTTTTATGAGAAGTTTGTGCTGAATGCCCTCAGTCACTTTCTGTTCTTGTATCTATTTTAAACTCTGCTGGTCAGTTCTGATGATCAAGGAGGAAGAGGCAAAATAATGTTTCCATTTATTAATAGCTTCAATGATTGCCAAAGCTTCTTTATCATAGGTGGACCATGCTGCAGCTTTGGGGCCAAGTGCTTTGCTCATGTAAGCAATGGGTTGGCCATTCTGCATTAGTACTGCTCCAATTCCATATCCAGAAGCATCAGCCTCCAACACAAATGGTAGGGAGAAATTGGGTAGGGCCAGAACTGGGGCAGATGTAATTTTCCCTTTTAATTGTTGGAAGGAAGTTGTTTGGGTATCAGTCCATTGGAATCCATCTTTCTTCAATGCATCAAATAGTGGCTTGCAGATCAGACCATAATTCTGGACAAACCTTTTGTAATACCCTGCTAACCCCAAGAAACTTCTTAGCTGTGTCACATTTTGAGGAGCAGGCCAGTTCTGGATTGCTTCCACTTTAGCAGGGTCTGTTGAAACTCCCTTATCAGAGATTACATATCCCAGATATTCCACTTGGTTTTGTGCAAAAGTACACTTGGAGAGTTTTGCATATAATTGGTGTTTCCTGAGTGCTTCAAGTACCAGTGTCACATGTTCCAAATGCTCATTGTAAGTTTTACTAAAGATGAGGATGTCATCAAAGAAAACCAGTACACAATGCCTCAGGAGGGGTCCCAAAACAGTCTGCATTAATTCTGTAAAGGAAGGTGGTCCATTTGTCACTCCAAAGGGCATGACTAGGAACTCAAATAAGCCTATGTGAGTGCTAAAAGCAGTTTTTGCAATATCTCCTTCTTTCATTCTAATTTGGTGATAGCCACTTCTGAGATCCAACTTAGTGAAGATCTTAGCTCCATTGAGTTCATCCAGTAGATCTTCTATCATAGGAATGGGGTACTTGTTCTTGATTGTGTGTGCATTTAATTTTCTGTAATCAATGCATAACCTCCAAGTCAAATCCTTCTTCTTGACCAATATAGCAGGAGAGGAATATGGGCTGTGGCTCAGTCTGATTATTCCTTTTTGAAGAAGGTCTTTAATAATTTCCTCCAGAGCATCTTTTTGGTGGTGTGGTAGTCTGTACCCTCTCTGGTTTATAACTGGAGCTCCAGGTTCTAAGTTGATTGCATGATCACAATCTCTTTTGGGGGGTAGTCCATTGGGTTCTTCAAAAACATCCTTGAAGTTCTCTAATATTTTGGTAATTCCAGGTTTTGTGGCTGAGTCATGGACAGTCTCAAGTTGTACTGGTTGCATCCACATCAGAGCTCCAGTGAGCATGTCTCCCAGTATATTTTCCATATCTTGTAACAGAGGAGTGCAAGGGCTGGTTGGCAAGCTCTCATCCAAAAATGTGATGTGTTCTCCATTTGGGTGTAGGATGCCTAACTGCAGTTTAGGGAGATCAAATGTAACAGGGCTGTGCTGATACATCCAATCAGCACCCAGAATGATGTCATATCCAGTGAGTTTCAGCATTCTGAATTCTGCTACTAATTCTACTCCTTGGATAGTGTACTTGGTGTTGCAGAGAGTGAAATCACTATACAATTTGCTCCCATTTGCTACAGTTACCTAAACCTGTTTGACTGGTGTTGCAGGGCATCCAGATTGTGCTGCTAGTGTAGGTGAAATAAAAGTTGTAGTCCTTCCACTATCCACTAGAGCCAAAACTACAATATTTCCAATCTGAACCAGTAGTGTAAAAGTGTGCTTCTTTTTGTCTTCAGGGATTCCTGTGGCTGCATGCATAGAGATTTTCAGTTCCTGTTTCTCAGGGTGTTCTGTTTCCCCATCAGATTGTTCCTCTTCCTCTGCATCCAGTATGTAAATGATGTCAGGGTTTGCCACTTGTCCTTGCAGAGCTTGAATTTGGGCTTTTTGTGACATCTTGCACACCTGTTTGTGCCCAGGGAACCATGGTTCTCTGCATTTATAACAAATGCCCTTTTCTCTAGCTTGTTGAATGACAGTAGCAGGAGAAGTGCTGATAGGAATGACAAGTTTTGGAAGTTCCCCTGAGTTTGCTCTCCTGTAGTTGGGCACATAGGACTTCTGTGGAATAGCAGGTGGACAAGACTTTTCAATTCTTCTGGCTAACCACATTGCTTTTGTTATGTTGGGGGGTTCTAAGCATTCCAAGTGACTTTGTATATAAGGGTTCAGGCCTGCAATGAAACTATGCATGTAATAATCATCTGGTACTGCAGGATTGTCTCTCCTCGTCAAATTCATTTGCTGCTCAAATTCTATTATGTAGAGGTCTACTGAGGTTTGTTGGGTTAACTTGTGAAAAGCCTTTACATTTTCACACACAGAGGTTATTGCAAACCTTTGTGTAAGAGCAGAACAGAACTTGTGCCAGGGAGTATGGTAAGTAATGAACCATGTTCCTCTCCACCATTGGATAGCTGGCCCTTTTAAATAAGAAACTGCTATTTCAGTTCTCTGTTCAATAGGAGTTCTAGCAGCAGAGAAGTATTGTTCAATGTTCTGAACCCATGAGTCTGCATCTGTTCCATCAAATTCAGCTATGTTTAGCTTTGCAGGTTTAATATTCAGGATGTTTCTTCTGGCTTCAGGAGTGAAAGGTCTGTTTCTGTCCCTTCTAGTCTCTGTTTCAGGTAAGTCTTCTACTGTCAGCATCTGTTTAGCTGGTAGGCCTTGTTGTTCCTGGGGGGTGTGAAGTTCCTGCTTATTAGCAGTGTGGTGTGGGTGTGTGTAGGGACCTTTGGGGGTGCCATCCATGTTAAGCTCCCTGCCTGATGCTTTGTCCACCAATACAGCTGATCCCCCCCAGTGGGTAATCTTGTTTTTCAGTGTTGAACTTGTTGTTGTGTAACTGCTTGGGTCTGCCTAGAGGAGCTGTTGTGCTTCCCTGTCCTGATAATGGTTCCAGCCTCTCATCTTCTTCTTCAACTTCTTCTACTGGTTGTTCAGCAGTCAACTTTAGCAGAGTCGTCTGAATTTTCATGAAATTCTTCTGGATGCTAGCAAAATTCTTGTTGACCGACTCGGTGAAGTGATAGAATTCCTTTCGGTCCTCCTCTCTTTCTTGCCGGAGTGTTTTGATGTCCAATTGCAAGGACTCCAGTTCCAAACACCCCGTGTCGTTCGTCTCTTCTGCCATCTCGTCAGGTTTTGTGTTGGTCATTCCTTGTAGATCCAGACCGAAGCAAACTTGCGAAGGACAGGTGGTGCGAGAGATCTTGCCCCGTAGAGTGGAAAAAACTCACCGTGCCGAACTAGAACTGCATTGAAGGGAGGGTTGGGTGGGATTTTGCACTGAAGAATTTTTTCTTCAGAAACCACTTCTCCACCTTCTTCTGCCAGTCGATCTACCGCCCCCAAACGCCGCCAAACACCGCCGCCCATCAGATCGGAGGCCAGATCGGATCTGGGTCAACTCCCACCTCCAAGGAATACAACCTATGCTCTGAGTACCACTTGACAGGCCCTAGCAGTGACTGTCACTGAAATTATGCTCGAAATTGGGGAAGACTGGTTGAATTACTCAGATCGGGGAAACAATTTAGGGTTTGCCGGCCGGAACACGGCGGCTACAAGGGGCCGAGCCCAGAGTAATGAACTACCTGCCCCTTCCACAAGCCGGAGAGGGGTTATACAAGGCAAAATTCAGTAAAAGTAGAGAGTGACAGGTACTACAGTAAAAAGGACTAGCGCGGTAACTTTAGAAAAGCAAACTGCGTCGTTGCCAGCCGTTAAGATGAAGATCGACAGCTGGGACTGTCACTTAAAGGACGAACCGGTAAGTTCTCTTGATCGCCGTTAGATCGCAAATCAACGGTCGAGGCTTGTTCAGGCGATAGCTGAGTGGCTGTTATAATTGGCGGGCCTGACATTGTCCCTCTGAGTTCGCCGGTAGACTGAACACCGCCGGGGACCTCTTGTAGATCCGAGACTCGCCGGACGACGACGTCCATGTTCTCCCTCTGGCGCGTGAAGCAACCGACGTCCCACTCCACCTCGGCATCCGTGTCCTGGCCGGATGGATGCGACGCTCCTTTGTCACATCCCTAGTCAGCATTTGCATTAGGACTAGCTAGAGTGTGCATCATGTTTACTTATCAAAGAAACTTGAAATGGGAATGACAGAAACCCCAGCACCCCTCTTCTAACAACTAGGGTTTTATAAAATCTTTTCCAATGTACCCAAAATGCCCTTCAAAAATGTTCATCATTTCTGCCTTGGTCTTAAACCTCTGCCAAAAATGGTGCACAATTTTCTAGGACAACCAAGGTCTCTGGATTAAATCATATGGTATTTGCATTTGGGCATTTTAATGCTATAAAATATTTTATATGCCCAAATAATCATAAACTATAATGTTCCATGCTGTTCATATTATATACAGTGGGCATGACAAGTTTTATGAGTTATAAAAATGTTCTGGCATTTTTATTAATTAAACAAAGTTGCAAAAGAAATGAAACAGAAAGGAAATAGGAAAGGGGGAGAGAGAGAAAGGTTACCTGACGCCCCACCCGGCCCACCTGCCGGCCCAGCCCAGCTGCCGCTCCAGCGAGCTGCTTGGCTCGGCCAGGCAGGCAGGCAGGTGCTCGACGGCGGCCGCAGCGCGCGCCACGCAGCTGTCCGCCGCCCTGCTTCCTCCCCTCGCCGCCCTGGAGGCTTGGATCGATCGTCCACCTCGCCCCCAACCTCGCAGACACTCTCCACTCTCCCCAGCTCCTCTCCTTCGCCCTCCCCGCACCATGGCCGACGCCGCCGTGCTCGCACCGTCGTAGTAGCCGCGCCCACCGTCGTCCCTGAGACATGTCGCCGTGTCCGTCGTCTCCGCCGTCCTCGACTACATCGAGCAGGCCGAGCCCCGAGCGCTCGCCCACTCTGGAGACACCCCCGACCCCTTCTTCCCCACGGATGGAACCCTGTACACATCGTTTGGGGCCGTGAGCGACACCCCGGCCGGATCTCCCCATGGATGGAACCCAAATAGGCGATAAACCTGTACGAGAGACTTGAGTAGTTAGTTAGGTCGTGGCCGACACCCTCGCTGGGCTTCCGCTTGAAGGTTGCCGAGTACATGTCGAGTAAACGGCGATAAGTGGTGAAAGCGTGTGTGAAGAGGTACACCCCCGCAGGGTTATCAATCTATTCAAATAGCCGTTGTTCGCGGTACGGACTACTTGGTTACTCTTACAGTTCATAGACAAGTTGATGGATACTACTAAAAGCCTCAAGATAAGTGTGAGTGTTGTGGATGGCCCTTCCGTAGGATGACGGAAGAGGATCCTCGGTAGTGTATTGTTGTGGTGAGTAGAGGACTCGTGTTCGTAATAACATCTTGCAATCCGTTGAGAGTTGTAGTATAGGCTAGCCAAGAGTCAAAGCTGGCTTTCCGCTATGAACTCCACTACCCCCTTTGCTAATGTTGCATGTATGATAGGTTCTGTGGTAAGACTTGCTGAGTACCTTTGTACTCATGTTTGTTTAATAACTGTTGCAGAGGAGAACCCTGCCCCTGCTGATGGCTTCTACATAGACGTTGACGTCGACGAGTAGCTTGACACCCAGACGGAGATCTGGAGCTTGTGAAGGGCCTTGTAGATAGTCAGGCTACACCAAGCCTGTTTTATTTTCTAAGTTGTCTGTACTCAGACATGTAGCTTCCGCTTGTGCTTGTATGACTGTATGACTTGAGTGTTGGGTCATGTGACCCCTACCTGTATGGATATGTTATGTATGGCTCTTGGAGCCTCTTAAATAAAGTACTTTGAGTCATAGAGTTCTGTTGTGATGCAATGTTGTATTTGCACATATTGAGCATATTGTGTGTATGGTTGAAATGCTTGGTATGTGTGGGATCCGACACCTAGTTGTTTTCCTTTGGTAGCCTACCTTACAGGGAAATGCCTCCTAGTGATTCCAATGAGCCTTGGTAGCTTGCTACTGCTCGGAACACGTAGGCTGGCCGGCATGTGTCCTTCTTCGTTCCTGTGTCTGTCCCTTAGGGGAAATGTCACGCGTTGTTCCTTTAAGTCCATGTAGCTTGCTACGACTTGGGTTCATACGTTGATGACCGACACGTTCGTTGCTGGGTCATGGATGCCTGTCTCTGTAATCTAGTGCCACTTTTGGTTTATAGCTAGCCATGTCGGCCCGGCTTCTCTATCATATGGATGGTAGAGACACTGTCATATACGTGTGCCAAAATGCGCAAACGGTCCCGGGCCAGGTAAGGTGGCACCCGTGGGGTTACCGTGCGTGAGGCCGCCTGGTCTCTCCGGTGGTCTCGGCTCGGCCAGGGACTACCGGAGCCACAAGGGCGGTCGCCAGCGTCGTCCCTCCCCTGCTCCCTCCTCTGTTTTGATCGGGGGCAGGGCTAGCTTGAAGACGACGACCAACCAGGCGGGCCCCGCGTCGCCCTTGACACCACCTGGCAGCCACTCCGGCCTGGCCCCGCCTCTGCATGCGTTGACCCGGGTGGCTAGCGTGGATTAGTGATGGGCCCCACCCCGTGCAACCTGCACGTCAGCGAGACAAGCCGCGGCCCCGCTAGTTCCTAGCTGGATAAGTGGCCGCGTAGTTCTGAAAATATGTTTTCCCTTATTGAAAGCGTACTTCGCTTCTTCTTCGGGGCAGAATGCGCTCCCCGCTCTGGAAAGCATATTTCTGAGAAAGGTGCGTTATGTTTAAACTGCTAGGGACCTATTTGTAGCAGTTATTTTTGTAGATTAGTCCCTGGGCTTTAAACGATCGTAACTTTTTGCTCGTAACTCCGATTGAGGTGAATCCAACGCCCACGTCTTCGTCTCGTCGAGCCAAAACTTTTGTTACTATTTTCACTTTGGTTTGACACTGGGAAAATGACCATTTTGCCCTTGCGCCTAATCAGCCCCCTCTGAGAGAGTACCCTTTCAGGCGATTCTTTCCGCGATCTTTCCACACTTCTTCTCGGAGCCTTCTTCATCCCCAGGCAAGCCACAACCACCATTTGCATGATAGCCATGCAGAAGTATTGGCTTTCAACTTGAATCTTTAATAACTATTTGTTTGCTTTACTGCTGTTGTTGTTATTTCGGTTGTGCTTATGGACCAATGTTTACCGTCATGCTATGTTTTTATGCACCTGATTATTATGTCCTACTTGCTAGTGTTACTTTCATATGACATGCTTGGTAGTAGTACATGTTGATGTAGTGAGGGTCTTCGATGCATGACTGTCGTCTGTTCCGAGTATCGTTGTTATGCATGCTGTTTTGCATCCAGTTGATTAAATACTTGCATGGTAGTTTTATCGTTCTGTTATTGCATGGTATTTATTGTTGACGCTAGTGGTCATGTTATGCTATGAGTAGTGTTGTACTTGTGATATTTATGCTCGTTATTATGCCATGCTCCGTTGGATATGATTCATTGTTGATATGGTTGATAGTTATGTTGCACCCCCATGCTTATGCTTGATATCATGTTCATGCATTGTAGTTGCATCATGTTATTTTTGACATGTCTCAGCATATTGCATTCAAATTTAACCGAATTAAATTGAACTTGAACAACTGTTGGCTGAGTTATGGTGCCACCAAATCGAGCTGACCAGTGCGACCATGTTTGCCTTATGGGAAGGCCCTAACTGGGTCTATTGTCATGCCTCTCGCCGGTGCCTCCCGCGAGGGAAGGTTATGTGTGGGCGCTACCTTGGCCGGGTAGGACGGCATAAGCCTTGTGTGCCCATGTTTGGTTCTGAGCTCATGTCCCCGTTTGGGACCGTTTTGCCACGACGGTGGCCGTTGGTGCCTTTGGTAGGCACGGAGCCACACATGACTTAGCCCCAAGGGGAGTTGGTCGGAGTGGCCAGGAGAGTGTCATGGCAGTAGCTCGGTTTTGTCAGAGCACCGTGGTTCGCACGTATGGGAGTGCGAGGCCAGGGTTCCGTAGTGTGGGTAAAGTGCGCTACCTCTGCAAAGTGTGTCTGTTAAATATATAGATAGCCGCGCCCGTGGATATGGGCCTAATTCGTGTTGGTCACACTGTGGGTCAACAGTAATAGTAATAATAATAATGTGCTTAATAACAACCCTGGTTCGGTGATGAAAGAAGTTGGTTGAATACTTATGTGATCATGAGAGGTTCACTGTGCTATCGTGAGTACCAACTTGTTGGATATTTGGGATGTTATGCGAGAGTCAATGGTAAAGGTCAAGCTCCTTGTGGTCATAAAGGATTACTACGATATTGTTACCAAGCTTCATTGGATCCTGAGATGATCGTGCGATGTCCAGGATAGTATGTGATGCATGTGATGGTTACGAGGTAACCCGAACAGAGTAAGTTGGTTCATGATAGTTTCATCATGTTGCATGCTAGTTTCATCATGTTCATATGTTCATGCACTGTTTGTATCGTTCTAGCTGTATCATGTTGGACATGCCATGTTGTTCTGATAGTATCATGTTAATCATTGCTTAATAATCTGTAATTGCCATGCTATTGTTTGTCTTGATTGCTCTGGTTGCTGTGAGCTTGCAAGTACATTCAATGTACTGACCTGGCGTGTCAGGCCAGCTTGCAGGTCATGCCGAATATGATTGCTTGTTTGCCGTGGATTCCTTGTTTGCAAGCTAGGATAAGCGTTCCAGCCAGAGTCCCTGCGGAGTGGAGTTCACCACCGTCGTCGTTGTTCCGCTGCCAGTAGTCATTCCGCTGCTTCGTGTTGTTCTGCTACTTGTATAGAGCAAATGTGGCACGCGTAGTTTCGTCGTACCGATTTAACCCCTTGTACCCACATACATTGTAATAAAGAGCTGATTTGTTCTATCTAAGTAGTGTCATATTCCAGAATACTTCTCCTCGATCTCTGGGATGGAATATGGGCGTTCCGGTTTCTGTGAGTCGGGGTGTCACAGACTTGGTATCAGAGCAGGTCTAGCTGTAGGATGCCTTAGCCCGCGCGAACATTAGAATGCGTTAGTATAGAGTCTGGTTGGTGTGTTGCACTTGATTGCTACATTTGTTTGTTGCGTAGCATGCATATAAATTATTATCTTGTCGCTAACGGTTAATCTTATGAGTGTAGGTGGCATCGGTATCGATCCACTACCTGCACCCTCCATCTTCGCATGCCTGCTGTTCGGTGTTCGGCGTTATCTCTGTCCCGACAGAGTGATGCCCTGGTGCCAAATGTTCCAGACACCATTTGCAGGAGTTATGCTCAGGTATCGCGTTGATATCTTTCCGCCAACCACCCATATTATTTCGGTGATAGCCATGCTTCTATCCCGAATCGTGCCTTCCATCTTGCCATTTTGGCAACCCTTACTGATCTTGTCAGAAAAGGGCAATGCCAATCAACCAAACTTTCCACCGCTATCCTACCTCGTTATCCTAATTCTTTGAACGTGTATGGTTCCTTTCCGTACGCTTGATGATGATGTGGTTGTGACTTTGTGTCTCGCTACATGACCACCAAGTCCATCCTCGCTTCCGCATCCATCCAGTTGCAACCGGCGTTCAGCCAGCACTTTGTGTAGCCTCAGTTACGCCAACTCCTTCCACACACAGATTCACTTTCGTGCACACCGCCACAGCATATTAGACCGCAATACTGGAGTTTCCGCGAAATTTGTGTGCTTAGGTATGCATGCATATTATTATGTGAGTAGCTGTAATATGTGATGTTGCTTGATTATTTATATTATTTGCTTGTGTGCTTTTTTCATCGTTTCTTTTGCTTCTTTCTTTGGGCCTTCGGTGTGGCATAATTTTCCCCTTATTAAAGTTGCTCACCAACCGACACCAGACCTGAAGAATCAGCAAGGAATTTAAATACTAGGAAGCTCAGATAAACGGAATGAAGTTATCAACAGACTGCAGTGAAAGTTGGAAAATCTCGTGTGAATGGAAAAGGAATCCTGGATGGACAGTCAATATCATGTTTGCAATATCATGCACTCCTTACAACAGTACAGTTAATCAAGTTTGCCTCAGTGTGCACTCTTCATGACATAAATGATCAGATCAGCAAGAAGATAAGCTATGTGTCAGACCAACAGTGTAGTTCCAGTCAAAGGTATTATTCAGATACAATGTATGATTCTTTGTTGAGGATGATTCTGAAACATGATATACCTGGAAGAAAGCAAGAATGTGCCATATGCTCAGAAAGAAGGATAGTCCAGTAAAACCCGGTTTCATGCAAGTAATCAATTATGCATATATGGTAATCAGTCCGCATATCACAATGAGAAGCCCCTGCAGCATGAAACCCAGTCTTCCTCAGCAAGATACTCTCGATGGTTTCTAGGATAAGCCATCCAATCGTCCTCGGTACGGCACAGGTGCAGGATAGTACATTGTGAATTGATAGCAGATGCTAGAATCAGATCCGCAATAGTTGGTCTAAAGCAAGAATCAGTGAGAACACAAGTCTGCCTCGGGAATCAGATTCTCAGATCTATGTGAAGGAAGCCAGATATACACCTCAGTGTGATAAAGGACTATGAGGATTGACGACAACACTGAGCTCTGTACGAGTACCGGTGAACCTCGAATATGATCCTGATGAGTCCTTGCCTTCTTTTCTCAGGGTTCAGATGATTATTTCCTTACGGTTAGAACTTGAGAAGCGATGAACCTGCAATTTAAATGAAGCTACCATGTCAGGAGGATCCAGATCAAGAAAACAATAATGAAAGAGCAAGACCAGTGGTGCAGATATGAAAATGGTTGCATGACTCCCATGGTGCAGGGACCCCGGACAGTCTGAGTCAGGATTGATCACCATGGATATTCACCTAAGGGGTCTACTCAATTTTGAACCACCATCAGTCAAGGATGAGGATATTATCAGATAAGGTCACATCCCTTATGCTGACCAGGACATGCGACAATCAAATATTTGGTACAGATCTGGTACTCAAGACAGTGGAGCCAGTTAGCATGATTCAGAAATTCCCGTGATAAGTCAGAATTTGTTAGAACAATGGTTATGCCTCAACTCATTGTTTGGAACCCGAGGGATTTCCAATTAGTGAAAAAAACCAATGCAAGGAGTCAGAGCTTGGGTGTTCATCAGGAAAAATCTGTTCACCAATTCATGGACAGGGTCCAGTCCAGGCACAGCAATCGGAAATCACCCTCGGATTTGTGAGATAGACATATATTTCAGACATGGTAAATCTCAGCTAAGTCAGCAGATATGAAGAGAAATGGAGCCAGTATAAGCATGAATATATGAAGTAAGATCCGCCAGGATATGCATACAGTGAAGCCAACCACCCCAGAGCCAGTCAGATAAGTCAGATGAAAAATTTAATGGGAACTATCAATAAAGAAAGAAAAGGATACCCGAGTTGGAAACGGTTTCCTTAAGGCAGTATATTCATACTTGTTCCCTGAGCAACCAAATCTCGAGGACAAGATTTCTTTAAGGGGGGAAGGTTTGTCATAGCCTGATTTTTGGCCCTTTCTTTTTCTTTTGTTTTTATGAGATTTTTGATTGAGTTTTGTTTTTCCGTGGCTTTGTGGTCTAGAAACTGAAGAAGATGTAGTGATGGTCTTGATTGGATCCTGAGATGATCGTGCGATGTCATGGATGGTAAGTGATGCATGTGCTGGTTACGAGGTAACCCGAACAGAGTAATTTGGTGCATGACTGTTTCATCATGTTGCATGCTAGTTTCATCATGTTCATATGTTCATGCCAAGCTCGTATCGTTATAGCAGTATCATGTTGTACATGCCATGTTGTTCTGACAGTATCATATTAATCATTGCTTAATAGTCTGTAATTGCCATGCTATTGTTTACCTTCATTGCTTTGGTTGCTATGAGCTTGGATGTACATTCAATGTATTGACCTGGCGTGTCATGCCAGTTTGCAGGTCATGCTGGATATGATTGCTTTTTTTGCCGTGGATTCCTTGTTTGCGAGCTAGGATAAGCGTTCCAGCCAGAGTCCCTGCGGAGTGTAGTTCACCACCGTTGTCGCTGTTCTCCTGCCAGTAGTCATTCCGCTGCTTCGTGTTGTTCTGCTGCTTGCATGGAGCAAATGTGGCATGCATAGTTTCGCCGTGCCGATGTAACCCCTTGTACCCACATACATTGTAATAAATAGCTGATTTGTTCTATGCTAAGCAGTGCCGTATTCCAGAAGACTTCTCCTCGATATTTAAGCTGGAATACGAGGCATTCCGGTTTCTCTGAGCCGGGGAGTCCCACCCTGCCGGGACCTTCTTCACTTGGGGTGCAGCAACCTTGGATCTATTGCTGTTTGAACACTCCGGCACGTCGTCAACGGGTGCCGTGCAATCGGAGGGGCACGCTTCTTGGACTCCTTACGAGAGGTTCTACGATCCTTCTTCTTTCCTTTGCTTTCCTTGGCGGGAGCTGCCGCTGCCGCTGCCTCTGCTACGACTGAATCCCGATACATCTTGTCCACACAAATAATTGCATCCTTCTCATCAGATGGGATAGTGATGACTCCCATTGGCCCAGGCATCTTTAAGGTGTTGTAAGTGTGCGATGCTGCCATGAACTTGGCCAGGGCCGGGCGTCCAAGAATCCCATTATATGGCAGGGGATACCAACCACATCAAACACAATCTTCTCAGTCCGATAGTTCAGTTCTCCCCCAAATATCACTGACAACATAATCTTCCCTTTAGGATGACTCCTGGCGGGATTAACTCCTTGAAACGTGTCGGAAACCTCTAGCTCTTCTTCTCTTATCTGAAGCAGGCTTGTTGATGACCGTCTGGGAAATTAGATTCAACCCGACCCCACTAGCCACTAACATCTTTGTGACCTTGAGGTGGCGAATTGTTGAGGAGACTAACAATGGAAAACATCCTACCGTAGTGGTGCGGCCATGGTGATCTACCTCGTCAAAGATGATGGGCGTGCGGGACCACTTGAGCGGCTTCTGGGCCTCTGGTGCTGGTTTCACGGCATTGATCTCTTGTTTCCACCGCTTGAGCTGGCGGTGAGAGGCGTGCAAAAATGCAACCCGTCAATGCATAGGGCGTCAGTGGCCTTCAGAAACTCCTGCTCACTGGTTTCTTCTTCATCCCCTCCACCACTCACATTATCACAGATTTCCTTCTCATGAACCCTAGCGGATTTTCCTTGGTTCCTAAAGGGTTTGCCTGAGAGGTTTGCTTCACTGCCTCGGCCCTTATAGCCAGTGGCATTCTTACCCTTTCCTTGTCATGCTTATCATATTCTGCCCTCTGTTTTTGACAAGCTGCTCAACCTAGTAACACTCCTGAAGGTCATGGCCCTTAGCCTGATGGATCTTGCAGTACGGCGCCTCGCCCTTCCCAGCTTTCTTGGCGGCAACGACTTCCCGACAGGCAGCGCAAGCGGCAGCTTCCTTGCTAGGGGCCTCAGCCTTAGCCTTGTTGCCGGTACTAGGTGTGCCCGATCCTTCCACAGTCAGCACTACCCTTCTCTTGGCTTCTTACTACGCTTCTTGCCCTTTCTCTGACTGGTTGATTCATCCTCATCCTCTAAATCAACATTTGTGCAATCTTCCTCTCCGGGCAACTTCCTTCCTTCCTCCATTCGAGCACACTTATCCACCAGTGTGTATAGCACCTTCACAGTCTTGGGCAACCACACTTTCATCTTGGAACGAATGCGACGATTGCGCACATTGGATTGGAAAGTCGCTATAATGGTTGCCGGATGGATATTTTAAATATTTCTATGAACTTTACTGAATCTCTGTAAATACTTACGGAGAGTTTCTCCTTCCTTCTGCTGAAGGAGTTGCAGATCACTGGGCCTGTCGGGCTCTTGGTGGATACCGATGAAGGCACCGATGAACTCGTGGCACAGTTCTGCCCATGACAAAATGGAGTCTTCCGGTAGGTGTATCATCCAAGACCTCACGTTGGACTTGAGGGCCAAAGGGAAGTAGTTGGCGAAAACCTTCTCGTCTCTTCCCCCGATAGCCTGCACGGCGATGGTGTTGATGCTCAGGAACTCTGCCAGGTTCAGCCTCCCGTCATATTTCTCAGGTATCTCTAGCCTGAACATGCAAACGGATGGCCAATGGACTTGCCGTAGTTCTCGTGTGAAGGCAGGGCAGCCGACCTCGAAAGGTAGGCACCCGCCAACACCGAGCGCAGGCTCGTCGACATTGAGGCCGTCACGCCCGTTGATTTGGCGGAGGTCGCCACAGCGTCAATCTATGTTGATGCATGTGTCTCCACGCCGCCTATCCTCCGGGGCTCAATTTTGGCCTGGACTTTCTCGAGGGTCAGAAGAGGACATCGAGACATCGTCAGGGTCTTGATTCTACTGTGCCCACACTGGCTACCGTGGTAGGGACTGCACCGTGGGGACGGCCCCCTCTGTTCGGCCAGCGGTATAGGTGGTTGTTGTTGCTTGGGGAGGTCTTGGCGGGCCAGCTCGTCGTGAACCCCCTGCTTCGCAAAACCGAGCAGGCTTTGGATGATAGCACGCCATTCTTCCATCTGCTCGGCTGCTGGAGGAAACCTCAGTAGCAGTTGAGTTCGCGCCACAGCCTCCGTCGCTGTGCTTGGCATAGATGTTGATGACGTCGATCGCACCGTCGCATGGCTCCTTCCGGTGCTAGCGACGGCGGCTACAGTGTTGCGCCCAAGCTGCTGTGGGATGACCACCTGGGCAGCGGGATTGTGCGGCGGTGGTGCTCGTGGGTCAGCGGCTCCGTTGACTGCAGAGGCTCGTCCGGGTGGAGGCACATGAGCCGTATTCGCTCCTATGGCAGGGGCGGCCGGACGGCGATGGCTTACCCCGGACCGAGCGTCGTTGCTACGGCTCTGCCCTTCGATGAAAGGAGGGGTGCGGACAGAGTGACCCCTTGCCCGCACCTTGCGTAGTGTGACCATCGAGGCGCTGCTGATGCTGCTCTCCTCCGACATCTCCTGCCCCCGTTCCAGCCGCGGGGGAAGTGGTGATGGTGCCACCTGCTCCAATCATGTCCCCAGCAGCGTTCATGTCCTCGCTCGCATCCACATCCCCCGCAGCATTAGAGGCCACGGGTGGCAGAGCCTTCGAGGTGGATGGATGGGCCGAAGTATCGGACTTGTTCTTGGGTGCCATGGTTGATGGCGTCATCAAAGATGAAGATGATGATGAAGATGACGCGCTACACACGCTTTCAGGTTCGCGCAAGCGAGCCTCATACCTAGCGTGCCAAAGATGTCGCAGGATATCCGCGGCACCTATGGGACCAGGAGGCCCCTTGCTGGTTCGCCAGGGGGACCTCGTGTTGCACAAAGAGCAGGCAAGCGCACGGCAGCACGGTAGAGAGCACACAAGCAATTTACCCAGGTTCGGGCTGCCACAAGGCATAGAACCCTACTCAAGCTTTGGTGGATTGATGGTGGAATGGAGGTGGTGGAGCATAGTACACTTGCCCGGCAGGGGATGCCTTAGGGCAGCAGCAACTACGCGCATATGGGGGTGTGGGTTCGTCAACTTTCCAACCCTTTATACGATTGCCATAGTCCTCCTTTTATAGATCAAGGGGTTACCACAGTGGCAGAGTAGTCATTATGCACTAATATGATAGCAAAGAGTGATATCATACCTAACTCTGCGGGCTGACAGGGTGCATTAAATGCACCGCTTAGTGTCACAACACAGGTTGCCCAGCAAGGCTTTCCGGGCTATCTTGCCAGCTCCGCGTCTGTTCTCCTGACACGTCGCAGGACGGGTGTCATCTGTGGGTTTCTCCTATAGGAAATGGCTGTCATGTGGCGAATGGCTACCACTTAATCATCTTGCGGCTTGACACCGCATTGATCGATGATGTGGGTCGTGCTTAAGTGATTGGCGAGGTGGTTTTGCATCTGCGAGCCCCGGTAGTCCCTGCCGGGGTGTTTCTGTTATCTGTTTCTAGGGGTGGCCTCGCCCCTTGCCGGCTCGCCTGCCCGGCAAGGGACGCCTTCCTCTTGTCGGTATCCTACTTCTCTGGCTCGATCTTGGTCTCTCTAGGCTGCATGTTGGTTCTTTGAATCTCTTGGTTTCTTGTACTCTGACTTGGGCTGGTGTTTCAATCTTGTCCTTGTGCCTGTGCATAGTTTGGGCAACAGACCCAGGGTTTGTTGCCCCGACAGGAGGCTTGGGGCGGGTGAATCCGGTCCCCCGGCACCGGATCTGGCCGGAGATGGAGGCGGATGATAGTGGCAGTTCCCTACGAAGGAGAGGCAGGGAGCATGAGAGAGATGGAGAGAAGGAGAGGAAGGAGGCGGGGGCGGTGAGGCGCGGCAATGTCGGGGCTGGGAGTTCGGCGCAGGAGGTGCTGCAGCGGGGCTGGAGCGGTGCGGGGAAGGAGAAGGGCGGTGCTTGGGGGCTTGCGGTGGCGCCAGATGGTTCCGGGAGGGCCGCGGCGGTGCTGGAGGCTGAGGGGGCAGCATGGCGCCTTGCAGTTGGCTGCAGGGCAGCTGGCAGCGGCGTAGGTGGCTGGACAAGGGGCGGAGGTGGGTTTGCCGACATGGAATTTGAGGTGGAGAGAGGCTAGAGGTAGGTGGAGGGGCTAGGCTGCCCAAAATGGACAAGGGGGTGTCAATATATTACAGATTTTGCTAGGGTTTGGGTCTAGGGGGTCTTTTCGAGCTGTTCGGTCTCGATCGGACGGCTCCGGCGGGAGGGGGTAGGTAGGCTAGTAGTGGGTTGTGTAGATGGGCAAGGCTGAGAGGAGAAAAGAGAGAGAGAGGCCCGACACAGGATTTCTGGAGACCAAAAACGTCGGACGTTAGATGGGCAATGGTGCTGCTATATGTTTAACGATTCGCCTATCAAATGGACTCCGAATGCGACGAAATTTGACAGGCGGTCTACCTACACTATAATAAGACTGCATGCCAACTTTCACCCCATTCAGAGAACTTTTTTACGCCACTTATAAAATAATATTTCGGAGGTGGCGCGGGTGCGTGCGAGTGTGTCTGGGCTCAGAACGGACAACTGAGAGAACTAGGAGATCGGGCAACTACGAACGTATGCAAGTTTTGAAAACATGCTGAGGAAATGCACATGATGACATGGAAAAGTGCCACATGTAGGCGAAGAACGTGGCAACACTAGCAAATAAAAGGGAAGACATCTGGCGCATCGGTCTCGGGGTGTCACAATACTCCCCCACTAACAAGATATCTCGTCCTGAGATCCTAGGAGCGAGATGGAAGAGGAATAGGAAGAACAAAGTTGCTTCTTGGACAATGAGTGAAACCAAAGAACCTTGAGAGGTTGGACAACTTGAAAGAAAGAACACAATGGAGATGAATGAGATTGAGAAGCTCAGTTATAAAAGAGGAACAAGGAAAATTACGAGAACCTTGTAGATTGAAAGGCATGAAACAAGAGCTTAACGAACCAAAAGAATATGAAACCACACCGATATAACGAGATAGCCAAGGGACAAGAATGGAAGAATTTGGACAACACTCCGGTTGCACATGGATGGAATAGAACATGAACTTGAGTAGATGGTATAATACTTGACGAGAGAAACAACATGATACCTCTGAATCAAATTAAGAGTGGAATGAGAAGAAAGGAGAAAGAACAACATCTTCTAGCACAAATGAATTCTAAAGAATCCTTGTGCAGAAGGGATGAATGGAGTTGTTGGAAAATCAACAATAAAAAGAATAAACTTGTTGTGGACTTATGGAAATCATCCCAAAATTTGAGGTGAAATTATGGCACAACCAAATGCTTGAATAGCTGGGAAGAACGACGAAATGCAAAACTCCACTTCAAAAGATTACGGAGAATTAATGGCACCTCGAGATGCAAAAAGAAGAATACTTGAGATTCTCCGCAAGAATTTGATGAACATTTGAAGAATGAATTAAATAATGGAGAGCCACCATGAAGAACTCCGGTAACAAAAAGATGATAAGATAGAAAAGAAGGATGGAAATAATAAGATTACAGCCTTATAGTGATTTAGATGGAGGTTCCGATGAGATGGCTGAGGAAACTTTGAACTCTCGAAGAAAAGATGAAAACACTTGGGATTAGAATGTACTCATCATGAACAAACTCCGAAGGAAGGGATTAATGAACTTGATGAAAGAAGAATAAGAATTATGTTACGCTTATCCTCCATCAATTAAATTGATGAGAAGCAATTGGTTTGTATACTGCTTATTCACATTGAAAAAGATTGAGGAAAGATATAGCGCAAAGCTGGAGAAGTCTTCATGAACCGCTGGTATGATTGAGAAGAACAAATGAATTGATTTGATAACAAAGGAAAAATGGAATCATGCACGAACCATCGTAAGAATTGAAACCGAGCGATGAAAGAAAACAAACCACTTGAAAGAATTAGAAAACGAACGAAAATACTTGAGGGCATTTAGAGACAAGAGAACGAAGAGATTGCGAACTGATTAAAGAACACTTGAACGATGCGGCGGGAAAAATAAAGAACGATCGCTGGAATGTGAGGACGAAGAATTCTTCTGGAATGATGGCCTTCGGATAATCAAAACGTAAAACAACTCTTGAAATAATCTGGATGGTAAGAAAAGAATTTATCAGAACCGGAATAACTCGAGAGGATAACATGAAGCTAGAACCGCGAATCTTCAAGAGAACGGTCAAGGATAGGAGAGAAACTCTTCTCCGGTCTTCAAATGTTGAGAATGACGACGAGAATTGCCATGAAAAATTTGTGAGGTACTCCGGAAGAATGAAAAGAGGGAAGGTTGAATCAAAGTTGAAAAGAATTTGAAAGCGATCTTGGAGAAGGCATGTGACTGATGGAATCCATTCTTACGTCATGCTTTGAAAATAATTTGGGAATAGCTCCGGAAATATTAGAAGAGTTAGGTAAGATCCTGGGAAAAGACCTGTGGGTTAGGGCCCACTAAAGAGAAAACACCGTTGAAATGGAATGTTTGAAACATAGACGATGCACCAGAACAATTGAAAGCCTCGAATGAGGTGGCAACCTCGAATAAATTGGAACACAGACGAATCTCTTGAGATTCTTCATAACTCCGGAGCAATTAAATGGTGAGAGGGGAATGATACATTTGAACCAAGGAAATAATATGAACAATACCGAATACTTGAATTGAATTCATCGAAGCAGAAAAAGAGATGAAGAATGTCGAACGAGACGAGAATTCACCAATTGAAATAATTGAGGAAAGAAAGCAAAGGCTTTGCACGAGTAGGATGGATACTCGATTAAGGACTCCGGCTCCGAGAAGAAAAATGGGTGGGCAGGTGGGAAAAACAAAGACCACTTCAGACAGGGAAACAACGTCGTTCATAAAGAACTAGGGATTGATCTTGCCAAAGACAAAGAGGATTGAATGAACTTGACGAGAAGTGCGCAAGGTGAAAAGAGCTGACATCATAACAATCAGAAACTAATTGTGTGATCCTAAAGAAAATTTGAAGGGGAAAAGGAGTAATTCAAAACACCTACGTCAAGATTCCTCACTAGAGCGACGAAGGGAATGAGGAGTAAACAGAATTCCTACTCTCCGATATAACTAGACTTCGAAATAGTTTTTATACTAGACTCGACAACGACCAAACTACGATCAATCAAGGGGGATCCTATGGTCGGTCGAGGGTCTGATACCAACTTGCCATGCCCAAGATGCAATTCTATCCCAATCACGTGGTGAACTCGTGATTGGGGCACAACTGCATCTTGGGCGTGACACTAAGTCAACACCACCTTTGATAGGCTTTTTCCTCTTGGATCCCAAATGCCAGAATCCAAATTTGTCTCGGCCATGTAGCTTTTGTTATGAATAATTACAACCTATGTTTTCTGTAGGAGCGAGGAAGAAGGTGTCGGCGTTCTGGGAACGGGGGTACCCAGAATTGCCTGCCTGCAGCCCAGAGCGTGGCTCATCCAGTGGCCTTGTATGGCCCATCTTCATCAGCAACCACTCCAGACCCCCGTGAGTTGGACGATGCAAGACCTCCCCTGGGGCAGCCTCACTAGGCTAGCTCCCGAGGAGCGGAGATATCAAGGCAAGGGGCACCTCATGAGGTTCGGGTGACGTGAACCATGAAGACCAAGGCCAGGCGGGCGCCAGCGGGCACATGAAGCCATTTTCCTCTTTGGTGCAAAAGGGACAAGCACAGGCAAGGAGTGCCGAGGTGTCAGGCAAAGGTTTCCATATTGGTGCAACGAGACCAAGACCAGCAGGATGGCAAAGCGAAGGTCACCATGGAGCCCAAGATGATGTCAGCACTAGAGCCTTTGGCTGGCCAAGACCACCTTTTGTCAGGATTGCTTGTACTAGCTGCCCCCTTCAAACTTGGCCATTGTGGGGTCCCTTCCCGCTCAATATTTGGGAAGAGGACTCGGGCCTCTATAAATAGGACTAGCCACCACCATAGAGAGGGGAAAAACGCATCAGACAAAGGGGAGGATCACTCAGACCACCCTTACACCCACTAGCTCACCGAGCACAAGAACACCTCTCCTCAGGAGGTTGTTCTTCCCGTGTACTTGTTCATCCTCAGTCTACAAGGCAATCGACCACACCACACTAGATTAGGGTATTTCACCACAACGGTGGCCCGAACCAGTATAAACCCTTGTGTCTCTTGTTCTTCGGGTTTGACGAGCTAGGCCTAGGAATCGGTGCGAGAGCGAACTAGAGCGGAAAGGGGAGATCTTCTTGCGCACCCAAATGTTCAAATCTCAAGGGTTTACCGGAACCTACGAATCCGACATTTGGCGCGCTAGGTAGGGGTGTGCCGAAGCTTCGCCTCTCCGTCCACCCTGCTCTCCATACGCCAGGGTCTTATGGCGGGCGCCTCTTCTCCGACCGGCTCGGTGGGCGCGCGTGGCGGCGTAGGAGGCCACCAAGACTTCACCCTCGCCTTACGACAGGTGCAGTGCCCACTCAGGTTTAGGCCAGAGCGACCACCCTGTCTTCCTTCAGGCATACGAGGAGGCCGTTTTGGCGGCTGGTGGCGACAGCAAGGTCATGGCCAGCTGGCTCCCCATGGCACTCACCGACGTTCCGCGCGCCTGGTTTCTCAGCTTGCCAGAGTCATCCGTGGCATCCTGGGAGGAACAGCACGGCCTCTTCACCGCACGCTTCATGGCGCCAGCACCCTATGCCGTCGCGCCCTCCTCGGCGGCTCTCAAACGCCGCTGTCTGATCTTGGGTTTCGGTAAAACCCTTGAGGTTCAAACTCTGGGGTGCGCACAAAGATCTCTCCTTCTGCCCTAGCTCGTCTACTCGCCGATCCCTAGGCCTAGCTCGTCAGATCCGAAGAACAAGGGACATAAGGTTTATACTGGTTCGGGCCACCATTGTGGTGTAATACCCTAATCCACTATGGTGTGGTGCATTGCCTTGTAGTCTGGGGAAGAACAAGTACATGGATGAACTGTCTCCTGAGGAGAGGGGTTCTTGTGCTCGGGTGAGCTTGTGGTGTGTGGCCTACTATCTGATCAACTCTCGATGAGATCAACTCCCGATCCAATGAGATGATCCCAATGGTGGTGGCTAGTCCCATTTATAGTGGCCTGGGCCCTCTTCCCAAATATTGAGTGGAAAGGGATCCCACAATGGCCAAATTTGAAGGGGGACAGCTAGTACAAGCTATCCTGACAAAAGGTGGTCTTCGCCTGCCAAAGGCTCTGGTGGTGACGCCGCCGTGGGCTCCGCGATGACCTCCGTTCCGCTGTCCTGCTGGTCTTGGTCTTGTTGCACCGATATGGAAACCTTTTCCCAATACCTCGGGACTCCTCGCCTGCACCTACTCCTGTAGTACCAAAGAGGAAACTGGTACTCTGCGCACGCTGGCGCCCGCCTGGCCTTGGTCGTCACTGCTCACGTCACGAGGAACTCGCGAGGTACCCCTTGCCTTGATATCTCCGATCCTCATGAGCCGGCCAAGTGCGGCCGCCCCAGAGGATGTATTGCGTCGTCCGCCTCACGAGGCTCGGCCCCTCGCGAGGATCTTGAGTGGTGAAGATGCTGACCCGTACCAGGCCGCCTGACGAGCCACGCCCTGGGCCGCAGGTAGGCAAGTCTGGGTACCCCCATTCCCAGAACGCCAGTCGTGGCCCCCGGTCCCAAGGTGCGCTCGGGCTTGGCTTCAAGGCGAAGCCAAGGGTCAAGCATGGAGCGCCGCGGGCCCAAAAAGTCTGGCGCCTTGATTGACACATGGTAATTGATTGGACGTGGGCATCTGCGCTCCCACACCGCCTCGGCAACCGCACAACTGACAAAAGGCAAGTGTGTGCTGCTGTGCCTTCATTGCTAGCCCTTGCCTTGCTCCAGATCCCCTTTTTTGTTTCTCTCCTCCGCAAGGCTCCAGATCTTCACCGTATCCCTTCCAAGCTCGCAACTAATGGCGTCTGACAAGTCGAAGGCCGCCACTTCGCCCGCCTGGTACGAGCCGGCCTTGTGGGCGCTCACCATCTAGGAGATGAACCATGCCGCCGTGCTCCTGATGATGGTGGAGGACACCAACGAGAAGGGGAAAACCGTGGTCCTAGCCGCCTCCGCCGTGCCGGAGGACTCCAAGAGTACCTTCTATCCCTTCTTTATGAGCAGTATTGTTGCGGGGCTCGTCCCTCCTTTCTCCGACTTCTTTTTCTCCGTCCTTAGCCATTATAAGCTTCATGCCCTTCATCTTCATCTCAACTCCGTCCTTCTTCTGTCCATCTTCGCCTTCTACAGTGAGGCATTAGTGGGGGTGATGCCGTCCGTGGCGTTGCTTCGCCATTTCTTCTACCTCCGGATCAAGGAGGGCCAGTGCTCGGGGTGCGCCAACCTTGTTGCGGCCAATGGGGCTAATGCAATCTCGAGAGCTGGGAAGAAGGCCAAGAATT
>LR738715.1:469554902-469621175 GCA_902687465.1 Secale cereale | reverse complement strand
GATGATGGTGGAGGACACCAACGAGAAGGGGAAAACCGTGGTCCTAGCCGCCTCCGCCGTGCCGGAGGACTCCAAGAGTACCTTCTATCCCTTCTTTATGAGCAGTATTGTTGCGGGGCTCGTCCCTCCTTTCTCCGACTTCTTTTTCTCCGTCCTTAGCCATTATAAGCTTCATGCCCTTCATCTTCATCCCAACTCCGTCCTTCTTCTGTCCATCTTCGCCTTCTACAGTGAGGCATTAGTGGGGGTGATGCCGTCCGTGGCGTTGCTTCGCCATTTCTTCTACCTCCGGATCAAGGAGGGCCAGTGCTCGGGGTGCGCCAACCTTGTTGCGGCCAATGGGGCTAATGCAATCTCGAGAGCTGGGAAGAAGGCCAAGAATTTCAGGAGCAACCGGGTCCTTACGGACGCCAAGTGCTCCCATCCTCGGCTGGTGCTGCCGACGGTGGTGCCCAAGTAGAGTGATAGGTGGCTCGGTGTGAAGCTCACCGATGCTCGGGCAGAGATGGTGTTGGAGAAGATGACTGCGGACCTGAAGCCTGATGACCCCGAGGCAGCAAAGCTGATGGGGGCCATGATCATCAAGGAATTCTTGACATGCCACGTGGCTCCACTTCAGGCTCGCTCGCGCCCCTTATGGACGCTTGGGGACGAGTCGGGCAACCTCCAACTGCGCTGTGACGCCCTGTCCGCTGAGCAGCTTGGTGCAGCTCTCCGTCTCCTGGTCGGGGTCGACCTAGGATATCTGCCTGCTTCCCATGTCCCCTTGTCCCGCCGCCAGGATGGGGTGACGGTGGCGGCTTCCATGCCCACCTTCGACGGGTGCGGGCTTGTGCCTCCGGTGCCCCCTGAAGCTCAAGTGGCAGCTGCACCGGTGGAGGTGTCTTTGGGCGACCCCAGCGGGGAAGACAACTCGGAGGCAACCATGGAGGGGGCATGGGAGTTCTCCCCTCCATGTAAGGCCGACCTCCTTCGCGCCTTGCCTGATGACGACGACGCCAACGACCACCAAGTGAAGGAGGTGCCGCCCCCGCTGGGGTTGTCACGAGGTCCAAGCTCATCCCCTCGAAGAAGCCGCCAGCTGGGGTCCCGATGAAGAGCTGGTCGGTGCTGATCTCCCGAGGGGGCGCCTCAGCCTCAGCACCGCGAAGCGCGGTTGTTGTACTGGCTGATACATCCTTGTCTGTTTTGGGGGCCCGCATTCCCGCAGCGCAGGCTGTGGAACCCTTGGGCTCCATGGTTCTGAAGAGGCCTTGGGGTTTCATCTTACTCGACCAGTAAGTACCTTGGCCTGGATTTGTCTTTGTTCTCGATTCCATTGTTGATTCATAACATCTCGCCCTGCATTGTTAGGCCAGCGCCGTCGACGACGAAGACGAAGGGAGAGGCAACCGCACCAGAGGTCAAGCGGCCTGGCTCAGCTACGTCCCCCCTGGCGCAGACGAGTGGTGGAGGAGCTCCTACTTCCGCCACACGGTCGTCACCACAAGGCCCGGTGGACCAGCCTCAGGTGGAGGTCACGTCCTTGGTCGAGCAGGCTTCGGGGGCTCCTGTCTTCGACTCCTCTGCTAGCGTTGTCAGGGCTCAGGAGGTCTTGGCCACGCCACAGCCCCTACTGCGATCATACCGCCAGCTCGCGGCCTTCCGGCCTCTCCCGGCGCCCTGAAGGAGGCCTTTTCTGCACTGACGCAGCTCCAAGATGACCTTCGAGGTGCCGATCGTCGTCTGGTGGCTAGGCGTCTGGAGCTCATTTCCGGCTGGCTGAGCTCCAATGTGTTTGTCCGGGAGGTGCTGAGCCGAGTCATGGCGGCCTCCAATGAGGATAAGCAGGCCGCTAACCGGGTCGCAGCCTCTAGCGAGGCGGTGCTGAAGGATGCACGGACCGTCCAGGTGTGCTGCCAGTTGGTGGAGACCGAGCTGCGGGACTTGCGTAGCAACTGCAAGGCGGATGAGGAGAGGAATTCCCGAGAAGATGCTTTAGCCAGTCGTGACGCCGAGTTGGAGCAGCTGGCGAAGGAGCTGTCTGCGGAGCGCAGTCGCCTGAAGGAGCGGAAGCAGGCGACGGAAGCATAGGAAACCCAGCTGGTAATCAAGGCGAATGTTCTGGCCGAGAACCGCGCAGCCTTCAAGTCCCTCGAGGAGAGGTCCCACCAGGCGTTGAGGGCGCTCTACGAGAAGGGCTTGGAGAAACCGCTGGTGACAGATGATGAAGGCCCTGCCCAGCTGCTTCCTTATCTTGTCTTGGCGCTTGAGGATGTCGTCAACGAGATCGATCCCCTGGCGGAGGAGGAAGCTCGCGTGCTTACTTCTTCCGCCTTGACGCGCGCGTCCTTAGCCACCTGCACCTTCACGATCCCAATGCCGATCTCGGGGTACTGCTCGAGCCCGTGGAGGCGGAGCGCTGCGAGGCCACCGCTGAAGCCGTGAACGACCATGTGGAGGCCTTGTTGAAGAAGTTCGTCATCATCAACCCTCCTCCCCCAGCCGATCGCGGCACCGATCCTGCAGCCAAGACCGAATCCTCAGGGCGCGGTGATGCCGTTGGTGAGGGGGCACTTCCTGGCAGCGGTGCCCAGGGCTGAAGGAATGTCCTGCTCGTGAGTGACGGCGCTCCTCCCTATCTTCGTTTTCCTGTGACATGTACGGGCCTCGTGGAGGCGTTAAACTTCTGTTTGATGTTTGAAGGGAAATTTGGCTTGTAATAATTACTAGATATTCGCGCTTCCCTTCCTATTTGTCATTCTACGTCGATAGAGCCCGGCCACGCGCATACCTCAGCCGCCGCCGGCTTGTCCAGGTCACTGGGTCAAGACTAGGGAGTGGGGGGCTACGTGGCCAGTTAGGCTCCTGAGTCGCGATGCTCAGGAGTCCCCCTTGACGTGCAAACGGTCCCTAGGTAGGAAGTGCTAGGCATGGCTTTGGTGTTCTGCATTGGCAGGGCCCGGCCCCGCGCGTACCTCAGCCGCCGCTGGCTTGACCGGAAACCAGGACAAGACCAGGGAGTGAGGGGCTACGAGACCAATTAGGCCATTGGGTCACGATGCCCAAGGGTCCCCTTTGATGTACAAACAGATTTGAGGGAAGTGGTGCGTGAGCCGGCCTTAGCGTTCTGCGTCAGCAGGGCCCGGCCCCGTGTGTACCTCAGTCGCCGCTCGGTTGACCAGAAACCAAGACAAGACCAGGGAGTGAGGGGCTACGGGACCAATTAGGTCCTTGGGTCGCGATGCCCAAGAGTCCCCCTTGACGTACGAACAGACCTCATACCTGTCCTCACCGGGCTTGCGCTCGGGAGGGTTGCGTGGCCTGGGGGACCTGGTGGGGCATACGCCAGGCGTGACCTGAGCACAGCCCCCGGGCCCAGCCCCCTCGCGCTATCCTCCCGGGGGGAGCGCAGTGCAGTGGGGCTGGTCACTGAGCCGAGGGGCTCCCTGAGGTTAACGCGGCCATGATGCCACCCCGAGTTGTTTATCACCAGCGGGGAGCATGGCGCTACCGTTCTTGCACGGGCATAGCCGCTCCTCGACCGTGTCGTCTGCCAGCGCGGAGCATGGTGCTTCCATTGGACCATGGGAGGGGACTCCCTACTGCGGAGAGCCCCCGGGCGTATACAGCCCCGCCTGGACACATGGCTAGCACGGTGGGGCTAGACGAGGTGTATCTAGGCACCCGTGAGCCAGCGCGGGACTCACGAGGCCCTACCTCAAGGAGGGTTGCGCCTGGTATTGAATGAGGGCGCTTGAGGTCACCCTGCAAGATGGTTAGGCAACCTGCGCCGGGTGACTCCCTCGGGGCCGCTACATGAGAAGGCCGGACACCAACGATCCCAGGAGGTGACGTGAACGGGGCCGGCCCGCCAAACAGAGCTCAGTCGTTGGATTTAGCAATGCTGCAGGGACGGACCCGAGCACAGACGCCGTGCCTAGTCTTCTCATGTGGATGCTCTAAGAAAAGACAATCAGAGTGTGGCTCCCGTAGCAGAGGGGCACACTATCGTGCGCCCCAACTCACCTGCTAGCATCCCGCTCGAGCATGGGCGAGGCACCAAGGGCCACGGGATGTGACGTACACGGGGCTGGCCTGCGAGCCAGAGCTCAGCCGCTTGGATTTAGCAACGCTGCAGGGATGGACCCGAGCACAAACGCCGTGCCCGCCCTCGATCAAAAGACGGGTGCAAGCAGGCTTGTGAGGGCCCAAGATGTTCATGGTATAGGAGTGACGGCCAGATAGATCAGTGATCCTAATGCACCTGATAGAAATGGTAACACTAGCTCAGGTAAACTGCAAGGGAGATACATGCCACAAGGACGGACCTGTGTGGCCTGGGGATGATGCAGCCAGAGGGGCGCCCCCAACAAGGTGAGCTAAGATGCAAAAGGATACACATCGCAGGGCCAGGGCCGTGCGACCTGGAAATGATGCAGCTCGAGGGGCACTTCCAGTTGAACAAAAACCATAAAATGTCACCTGGCACAGTTGCTGGAGTAGTGTTGGCGCAGCTGAAGATGCTCGATGTAGATGCTGCTCCTCACGTGCCGCCTGGCTCTGGCGCCTCGTGAGGCTCAGGGGTTCCCCAGATCTCACGAAGGGCCGAGTCCAACTCCGCCTGGATGTCCTTATGCCTGACCTCGCGAGTCGCCAGGACATCCCGCATATGGCGCTGGTGCAGGTTCACTTGGTTCGGCAGGTCGAATGGCATGCGAACCTAACTTTGAGGGGGACCCTCGCACCGGCCCACCTGGGAAGGCCAGTAGAGCTCTTGAGATGCGATCCTGTTGAGTGCGGGGACATTGACGCAGACGCGCAGCCCGTAGCCTGAGCCCGGGCCGACAGCTGCACTAAGAGGTGTCGGGCGGCGCTCGCCCCGCATTGCTCTTGGCACCTGTAGATCTCGATGGTCTAGCTGATGAACTCATGAGCGCTTGGTGCCTCACGCCTTGAAGCCTCCGGAGGGAAGTGTGCGGCGAAGCACTCCTCCACATGGTGCCCGAGCGCCTCCCTCGTGACATTGGCTAAGTCAGAGGCCCCAAGAGGAGAGCCCCGAGCCCAGCCTGAGGGGGGCGTCGGGCGTGCCTTCCTATGTAAGGGAGGGAGACGGCCCCTCCCTAGGTGTAGGTCCCGAGGTGCTGCCGCCTAGTGCTACATCCCCATGGGGCTCCAAGGCGAGCAACTACTTCTTCTTCTTGGGGATGACCTCAGGTGGGTAGATGATGTTGTTGTTGTCTGGATCCTCGACTGCTGCCGCCTGGTAAGCACGCTCGAGCGAGCACACTGCATCCTTCCCTTCACAGGTGATGGTGATGACGCCGCCGCTTCCCGGCATCTTGAGGACGTTGTAGCCGTGGTGAGTCACTACCATGAACTTGGCCAGGGTTGGGTACCCGAGGATGGCGTTGTAAGGGACATGGATGTGGGCGACATCAAAGTCGATGAGCTCAGTGTGGTAGTTGTCGCACTTGCCAAAGGTGACAGGCAGGCGGACCTGCCCACGGGGGTAGTGGAGCCGTCAGTCACTCCGAAGAAGGGCTTGGTAGGCAGCAGCTAATCATAGGGTACTTGGAGGCTACCGACTATCTCGATGGACATGACATTGAGCCCTGCGCCACAATCCATGAGGGTCTTGGTAACTTGGACGGTGCTAATGACGGGCGAACGAAGCATCAGGAGGGCATCGGCCGTAGCCGCGCACTTGAGCTGGTATGCTGAACTGAAGGTGATGGTGCACCTGGACCACCTAAGTGTGTGAGTAGCCTCGAGCTTGGGGAAAGCCCTGTTTACTTCCCGGGCGAACTGCTTGAAGAGGCGCTGAGAAGCTGGGGCCTGTGCTCTGCCCAAGATACAGGCGATGGCACGTGGCTCCAAGAAGCCCCCAGCCCCTCGTCCTAGTCATTGTTTCTCCTTGGCGGTGGCTGAGGTGGAAGGCCGGACCTGCCCTGAGGACGGTCCTCCCGAGGCTGGTCCCTCCAGGCGTCCTCATGGGGCTGACCGCGACAACGGTCCTCCCGAGGTTGATCACGCCACTCCTAGCTGGGGCCGCGGTTGTCCCAGCGTCCCCCGGTCTGACTTCCCACGCGGCCATAGCCACGGTTGTCGCGCTCGGGGCATTGGATGACGCGTCCTTCGCGGAGGGCCCTGAGCTCTTGACAGTCATGGGTGTTGTGGATGTGCACATTGTGGGAGGCGCAAAACACCCGGCTCCTCTTGGAGGATTCTGGGTAGTCGCGGCCGCGCTTCATCTCCGGTTCAGCTACGAGCACTGCCGCTCCCTTGTGCTTTAAGTCCTTGCTCTCGGCCTTCTTGTCTTCAGGTTCAGCAGCGGGGAGCTCGATGAGGGAGAGGCACCCCTCCTCAGCTCTGGCGCACTTGGTCGCAAGGTTGAAGATCTCCAGGGACGTGCACAAATCTTCGTGGATGGCGAGCTCCTCCTTCATCTTGATGTCGCGGACACCATCTGAGAACGCCGAAATGATGGCCTCGTCCGTGACCTTGGGGATCTTAACGCGGACACTGTTGAAGCGTTGGATGAACTTCTGTAGGGTTTCTCCTGGTTGTTGCTTGATACGCAGCAGGTCACCCGCGGCCGGGGGGCGGTCTCGGGTGCCCTGGAAGTTGGCGATGAAACGCTCACGCATCTCGCTCCAGGTGGAGATCGATCCCGCGGGCAGGTTCAGTAGCCACGAGCGCGCCCCATCTTTAGGGGCCATGGGGAACCAGTTCGCCATGATCTTCTCGTTGTTGCTGGACGCTTTGATGCTCAGCTCGTAGAGCTGCAGGAACTCCGCTGGGTCGGGGGTGCCGTTGTAGCGTCGAGGCATGTTGGGCTTGAACATCCCAGGCCAGTTGACGTTGCGTAGCTCGGGTGCGAGGGCATTGCAGCCTGTTGTCGACTTCGGAGCTTGTTGGGGAAGCGGAACTTGATCTTGGTCCTCACGCGCCACCGCGGCGGGGGTTGGGGGGCACGCGGTCTCGACACAGCGGTGGAGGGAGCACTGGCGCACCCCCGCGGGGCCGCTGGATTTCTTGGCGGCTTCCTTCTTCGTGCACTGGCACCGCGCATGGGCGGTCACACCACGGGGCCACGTGCCTTGGGTCTTGGACGATGCCTTGACACGGGAATAACAGTGGAGCTTCATGGGCCTCATTGTCCGCATGGGGAGGCGGATGAGGCAGGGAGAGGGACGGCTTTGGAGAGTCCCCAGCGACGCTGACGAGCTCGGCGATGCGGTTGAGCCATTCTTCGTAGAAGTCGTCGACATGGTGGTAGCGCAGGAGCTCGCATGCCATGAGCAATGCAGCCTGCGCGTCCGTGGGTCCGCAACGAGCATGGGATGACGAGACCGCTGGGGTTAGCGACGGGGTCGCGGTGCGTCCGTCACGCCGCACGGAGCGGTGCAAAGACGAGGCCTGATGTTCATGCCGCGTCAAGCCAGTGGCGGCGTTGGCAGCAGGCGATGGAGAATGGAGGGGTGGTCCACCAGCAAGAGCAGTCTGAGCGACGCGGGCAGCAAGGGCAGCCCGCCACTCAGCACGGGCTCTGCGAGCGTCGGCCATGGAACCAATGGGACGACGGAGCACGGATCGACGGAAAGGAAGTTTCGGCACACCCCTACCTGGCGCGCCAAATGTCGGACTTTGGGTTCCAACAAAACCCTTGAGGTTCGAACTCTGGGGCGCGCACAAAGATCTCTTCTTCCGCACTAGATCATCTACTTGTTGATCCCTAGGCCTAGCTTGTCAGATCCGAAGAACAAGGGACACAAGGTTTATACTGGTTCTAGCTACCGTTGTGGTGTAATACCCTAATCCAACTGGTGTGGTGGATTGCCTTGTAGGCTGGGGAAGAACTAGTACATGGATGAACTTCCTCCTGAGGAGAGGGGTTCTTGTGCTCGGGTGAGCTTGTGGTGTGTGGCCTACTATCTGATCAACTCTCGATGAGATCAACTCCCGATCCGATGAGATGATCCCAGTGGTGGTGGCTAGTCCTATTTATAGTGGCCCAGGGCCTCATCCCAAATATTAAGCGGGAAGGGAAAAAATAACGGCCAAATTTGAAGGTCGATAGCTAGTACAAGTTATCCTGACGAAAGGTGGTCTTCACCTGCCAAAGGCTCTGGTGGTGACGCCGCCGTGGGCTCCGCGATGACCTACGTTCTGCTGTCGTGCTGGTCTTAGTCTTGTTGCACCGATATGGAAACCATTGCCTGACGCCTCGGGATACCTCGCCTACACGTACTCCTTTAGCACCAAAGAGGAAATTAGCACTTTGCGCCCGCTGGCGCCCGCCTGGCCTTGGTTGTCACTGCTCACGTCACGAGGACCTCGCGAGGTACCCCTTGCCATGATATCTCCGATCCTCATGAGCCGGCCTAGTGCGGCTGCCCCAGGGGATGTCTTGCATCGTCTGCCTCACGAGGCTCGGCCCCTCACGAGGGTCTTGAGTGGTTGCTGAAGATGTTGGGCCGTACCAGGCCGCCTGACGAGCCACGCCCTGGTCCACCGGCAGGCAAGTCTGGGTACCCTCGTTCCCAGAACGCCGACAACCACCATCAGACCGCCACGTCAAGCACTTCTTCCGCCAGATCAGCACCGCCTCTGTACACCGGGGAGACCCTCCAGGATGGGCGGCGCCCAAGACCGACCTCACCTTCGACTCAGGGGACCATCCCGCTTCCCCTGCGGGTTTAGGTGCTCTCCCGATGCTTTGCACACCCACCATCTGCAACGTGGCAGTCACCAAGACCCTCATCGACGGTGGGGATGGCCTCAACATGCTCTCAATAGAAGCTTTTAGCCTGCTCCACATGCCGCTCGAGCGGCTACGCCCCACCAAGCCCTTCTCCAGAGTCGGGAGCGGTTCCGCCAGCCCTCTAGGAAGATCAGCCTCCCAGTCACTTTCGGCACCCATGGCAACTACCGCACCAAGCTGATTGACTTCAACATCACTCGTATCGGCCTCCCGTACAACGCCATCCTCGGGTATCCTGCCCTGGCTCAGTTCATGGCGACAACCCATCCGGCCTACAACCCCATGAAGATGCCGGGGAGCAGCGGCATCCTCACCGTGGCTAGAGACACCAAGGAAGCTCTGGCGGCCCTCAAGCTCGTCTTCCACACCGCTGTGGCGGCATGCCCAGCTGATGAGGCCGCCCCAGGGGCCACGGGGGCTGCACCAGCGAAAAAGAAGCAGCTTTTCTCTCAAGACTGGGCCGAGATGAAGCAGGTGCTGGTGGATGAACATGGGGCATCAGGAACCACCTTCACCATAGGCGCTGGCCTCCCGCCAGCTCAAGAAAAGGTGCTAGTCGGATTCCTGCGCGCTAACAAGGAGGTGTTCGTGTGGGAACCCAAGGACCTAGCATGAGTCCCAAGGGGGTGATTGAGCATCACCTAAACGTATGCCCCAACGTGCGCCCCGTGAAGCAGAAGGCCCGGCGCCAGTCTACAAAGAAGCAATCTTTCATCATGCAAGAAACTCGCAAGCTAGAAGCAGCGGGTGTCATCCACGAGATTTTGTACCCGGAATGGCTGGTGAACCCCATCGTTGTGCCCAAGAAAGGCGGTAAGGAACGCATGTCTGTCGACTTCACCAACCTCAACAAGGCCTGCCCACAAGACCCGTTCCCGCTGCCTCACATCGACCAGATTGTCGACTCCACTGTCGACTGTGACCTACTTTGTTTCCTGGATGCCTTTTCGGACTATTATCAAATCAAGATGGTGGTGCAAGATGTCAAGAAGACTGACTTCCTCACCCCGTGCGCGGTATACTGCTACACTCGTATGCCGTTCGGCTTGCGGAATGCAGGAGCAACTTTCCAGCGAATGATGCATATCGCCCTGGGAAAGCAGCTCAGGAGGAACGCTGAGGCCTATGTTGATGACATCATGGTAAAATCTTGGGAGCCCAAGACCCTCATCGAAGATTTGCAAGAGACCTTCGCCAGCCTACGCAAGGTAGACCTGCGGCTCAACCCAAAAAAGTGTGTTCGGCGTCCCGTCAGGCAAGCTGCTAGGCTTCCTGGTGTCACATAGAGGGATCGAGGCTAACCCCGAGAAGGTCAAGGCCATAGAAAAGATGAGTCCACCGAGGACCCTCAAACAGATGCAGAACCTGGCCGGCTGCGTGACATCGCTCGGGCGTTTCATCTCCAAGCTGGGGGGAGCGTGCCCTTCCCTTCTTCAAACTGATGAAAAGGAAAGGCCCGTTTGAGTGGACCCCTGAGGCCGATGCAGCCGGCGGGTAATGGTGGCACCCAAACCACAAGAGCCCTTGGTGCTTTACCTAGCCGCTATGCCACATTCCGCTAGGGCAGTGTTAGTGGCAGTCCGGGAGGAGTACCGAGACAAGACCCCAAAGCCCCAGGGTGATGTTCCCGAGGTTCCGGCAGGGCCAGACAACGATCGGGCTCCGCAAGACGACGTGCCTGAAGCTATAGATGCCCCGTCCGGCAACCAGGCTCCTGAGGCCCCCTTGCCCAATCAGGCGCCACGGCCCCACAAGAGCTTGGGCTCCACCCTCATCAAGCACCCGGTGTATTTCGTCAGCATGGTGTGTCGCGACGCTCGGGCACGCTACCCCATGCCATAGAAGCTTCTGCTCGCGCTCCTCGTCGCTTAGCGCAAGCTGCGCCACTACTTCCAAGGCCACCCCATCAAGGTCGTCTCGGCTTACCCGTTGGAGAGGGTACTCCGGAGCCTCAATGTTGCGGGAAAAGTCGCCGGATGGAATATCAAGCTGCAGGTGTTCCAGTTGGAGTTCAGCACAACCAGAGTCATCAAAGGGGTCGTGGTCACTGACTTCATTGTAGAATGGACCGACGCCCCGGAGCTCGAAGCGGGTGAGGACCAATCCCTCTCGCCAGGAAGTGAAGCGCCGAACGACTGGGTCATGTACTTCGACGACGCATTCGCGCACCAGGGCGCGGGGGCTGGAGCTGTGCTCATCTTGCCCAGTCAAGACAAGCTTTACTGCATCGTGCAGCCCTGCTTTCAGCAGGGCGAGAAGGTCTCCAACAACTTCGTAGTATACGAGGGCCTCATCGCTGGCCTTAAGGCTGCGCTGGCCCTGGGAGTGAAGCGCCCCATCATCAGGGGCGACTCGCAGCTCCTCGTCGTTTTCTCCAACAAGGTATACGAGCCGAAGGACAAGCACATGGAGGCATACCTCGCGGAGGTATGCAAAATGGAGAAGCAGTTCTTAGGGCTGGAGCTGCAGCACGTGCCCCATGGCACCAACAAGGAAGCTGACGACATCGCCAAAAGGGCATCCAGGCGCCTGCCTTAGGAGCCCGACGTCTTCGAGGAATGGCTCTTCAAGCCTTCGGCATCACCTCCGCCTGAGGGGCCGACGACGCCTCAGGAGGAACTCCCCCAACCACCAACCTCGGGAGCCCCCGCCTGTGGTCTGACCTCGGGAGCATGCCTGCTCCTAGCGCTCGAGTCTCCGGAGCGGTGCTGGACCGAGGAGCTCAAGGCATACCTGGTGCGAGGAGCGCTACTGGAGAAAGAAGAGGATGCAGAGTGTGTGACCCGATAGGCTATAGCGTATTGCATTCAAGACAGTGAGATTTATAGAAAAAGACCAAATGATGTTTCTTTATGGTGCATCTCTAGGAAGCAAGGGAGCGAGCTGCTAGCTGACATACATGCCGGGGACTGTGGGCATCACTCTTCATCACGCACCCTGATTGGCAAGGCGTTCCGCAATGGTTTCTACTGGCCCACAACGCTCAATGACGCAGCAGAGCTGGTGAAGGGCTGTGAGGCTTGCCAATTCCATGCCAAGCAGATCCACCAGCCGGCTCAGGGTCTCCAAACTATCCCACTCTCCTGGCCATTCGCGGTCTGGGGGCTGGATATCCTGGGTCCATTCCCTCAAGCACCCGGGGGCTACTGCTACCTCTATGTTGCCATCGACAAGTTCACCAAATGGGCGGAGGTGGAAGCCATCCGCACCATCTCAGCCGGATCCGCGGTCAAGTTCATCAAGGGTCTCATAAGCCGGTTCAGGGTCCCTGACCGCATCATCACCGACAATGGCTCGCAGTTCACTAGCAACCTCTTCAAGACATATTGTGCTAACCTTGGAATGCAGATTTGTTATGCTTCGGTGGCACACCCCAGGAGCAATGGTTAGGCCGAGCGCGCCAACGCGGAGGTCTTAAGAGGCCTCAAGGCCAAGACCTTCAAGAAGAAGCTCGAGGCCTGCTTTAGGGGCTGGCATGAAGAGCTCCCGTCCGTGTTGTGGTCCATCTGCACCACTGCCACCAAGCCAACAGGCGAGACCCCATTCTCCTCATCTACGGAGCATAAGCGGTTCCCCCTCACGAGGTCAAGCATCGCTCCGCATGGGTCCTGGCGTTTGATAAAATGCAGCAGGACGCCATGCAGGGGATGGACCTCATGCTGGGGGAGGAACACCGCTGGGAAGCCTCACTCCGAGCGGCAAGGTACCAGCAGGCGCTGCGACGATACCACTGTCGTAGCATCCGCTCCAGGACACTCGAGGTTGGCGACCTTGTCCTGAGGCGGGTGCTCTTCAGGGAAGGGCTGCACAAGCTCTCACCCATGTGGGAGGGCCCGTTCAGGATTGCCCACATCTCCAGGCCTGGCGTCGTACACCTGGAGACGGGGGACAGTGTCCCCATACAGTACTCCTGGAACATCCAGCACCTCCAGAAGTTCTACCAATGAAGCAAGGCCTAGTGCCTGTGAAGCCAAGGCCCTGTGCCTGTGAAGCGAGGCCCTGTGCCTGTGAAGCAAGGCCTAGTGCCTGTGAAGGTCTCCTCTTGTGACACTCTCACGTAATAATGAGTGGGGTTGTACACGCCCCGGAGTCTCCGGAGTGCCGCCCTCAGGCCTCGCGGGCTCCCTCCCACATCGTAGTGGCAACACTCAGCTCCGCGCTGGTGAGAAGACTAGACTAGGTGCCGGACGCGGATGTTCATTTGCTTTCCATAGTTGTATTGTCCCTTCTTTGTTTTTCTCTTAATGGAATTTGAAGTTCTAGCGTTTCTCGATGGCTTGGTTGAACCACCTCTCTCTGATTCTTCCCTTCATTCTTTGCTTTGCGCTAGGGAGGGCGACAGTTGTCCGACGCTCTCCCTCGCACGCCTCGCAAGGGGGCTGGACAGGGTGGCCTGCGTGCATGCCTCCTTAGTCTTTGCGAGGCGCCCTCATTTGAGCTCGTGATCGGCGCATCCCTCTCTTTAAGTCCATGCCACATGGGTACTACGACAAAGTGCCTTCGACCATGTTGCGTTTGACCATGTTGCCTGGGACCACGCACAACGAAGGATAAGAATCTCCTAACAAATTTTTGCAGCTTCATGAAGGGCCACATCTCACGAGATGGGGACTACCCAAAATGCATCAAGGTAAGTCTTCTATCCCTACGCCCGCATAATGCACGGATCTTGCAATACTATCCAGAAACAGTAAACATTGCACCAAGCAGCATAAAATTCAAGGTCCATTACACACCCTAGCAGGGCCCCATCCTTGTTTTTGGTAATGCAGGAGGAAAGGAAAGGCAAGGACAGGAAAAAGCGGCTCCTACGATGCGGCTGCTCACGAGGATCGGCCCCCTAGGCTCAGCCAGAGCACTCCACACGCTTCACATGGGGCGCGGCGACAAGACGACCCGCCACCACCCTTGAAGCGGGCACGACAGCTGGTCGTAGCCACCGCTACTGGAGCTGCCGCTGAGGGAGGAGCTGCCATAGCTGGATGAACTGCGGCCGGCGCCGAGGGAGAGTTCATCCCCACCCTCGTCACGGCCATTGCCAAGGTTTAGCACCTTGCCGCCATCGTTGTCCTCGGGACAGCACCCGGCGCGACGACCGTCTTCCCCGAATACCCTCACGAAGAGGGTCGCGTCGCCATCGTACTTGAAGTGGAGGGTGGACCACCTGCTCAGGCCATGCACGCGGGTGAACATCTACCAACCGCGGGCCAGGGTTACAACGCCCGCGGCGGAGGCCTCCACCGCGACCCACGAAGCCCTGCTGCAGCAACCATGCGCCTGCACCCATAGACCGCCGAGACCCGCGGCCGGCAATTTGCCGGCGAAGGAGCGCGGGAGCTGAAGCCGGGTGCCGACAGGGTTCTTCGACCACACGATGAACTCCGGAAGCACCTCCGCCGATTGGAAGCACGACCGGGAAGGCCGGGCAACCCCGGCGTGCCTTCCTTCATCAACGGGGTTGCCACGACCTGGGCGACCCCCACTGCGTGAAGAGGCACCGCCGCGGCTGCCAAGGACGGCTCTGAGCCCCGAAGAGGTCCGCCCGTGCCCGCGAGGGGCCACGGCGGGGGTCACGACATGCTTGCAAGGGCGGCCTCATCCCCTCTTAGGCGGTGGTGAGTCGGGCCCCTCCTGGCGGGTCTTCCCTTTCTCTGCGGACGAGAACCTCCTCGTCGGCGCCATGGGTGTCGATGCGAAGCAAGAAGCAAGGATGGAGAAGAAGAAGCAGGTGGAATGGAGGAAGAGATGGGCAACGGGGGCTCCGCCCATCGCTCCATTTATAGCCATAATCGCAAGTAATAATGGTCTTTGTGCATGGAGGGACTCGTCAGGTCGTGCAGTTGCCGAGGCAGCATGGGGAAGTGGAGATGCCCACGTCCTGTCAATCGCCACGCGTCAATCAAGTCCGCATGCTTTTGGGGCCCGCGGCGCTCCACACTTGACCCTTGGCTTCACCGCAAAGCCAAGTTCGAACGCACCTTGGGCCCGAGGGCTACTCTCGGCATTCTGGGAACGGGGGTACCCAGACTTGCCTGCTTGCGGCCCAGAGCGTGGCTCATCCAGTGGCCTGGTACGACCCATATTCATCAGCAACCACTCAAGACCCTCGCGAGGGGCCAAGCCTCGCAAGGCGGACGACGCAAGACCTCCCCTAGGGTGGCCTCACTAGGCTCGCTCCCTAGGAGCGGAGATATCAAGGCAAGGGCACCTCGTGAGGTTCACGTGATGTGAGCCATGATGACCAAGGCCAGGCGGGTGCCAGAGGGTGCAGTAAGCTAGTTTCCTCTTTGGTGCTAAAGGGACAAGCACATGCGAGGAGTCCCAAGGCGTCTGGCAAAGGTTTCTATATTGGTGCAATGAGACGAAGACCAGCAGGACGGCAGAGCGAAGGTCACCACGGAGCCCACGATGATGTCACCACCAGAGCCTTTGGCAAGCAAAGACCACCTTTTGTTAGGATAGCTTGTACTAGTTGTCCCCCTTCAAACTTGGCCGTTGTGTGATCCCTTCCCGCTCAACATTTGGGAAGAGGACCCGGGCCTCTATAAATAGGACTAGCCACCACCATAGAGAGGGGGAGAACGTATCAGAGAAAGGGGAGGATCACTCAGACCACCCTTACACCCGCTAGCTCACCGAGCACAAGAACACCTCTTCTTAGGAGGCTGTTCTTCCCATGTACTTATTCATCCTCAGCCTACATGGCAATCCACCACACCACACTGGATTAGGGTATTACACCACAACGGTGGCCTGAACCAGTATAAACCCTTGTGTCTCTTGTTATTCGGGTTTGGCGAGCTAGGCCTAGGAATCAGTGCGAGAGCGAACTAGAGTGGAAAGGAGAGATCTTCGTACGCACCCTAGTGTTTGAACCTCAAGGGTTTGCTAGAACCCACGAATCCGACAGAAGGGGAATAAGAGTATTCTGTACGAGTGAGGAAGAAGGGGAGCGGGTGGAATTGGGTAACAGGGTGACTAAAGGGGGACAGTCCAGGGCAGGTGTTTTTGTGAAAGCCCCAATTCAAGAAATATGAGGTTTTCCTCACAAAAACAAATGGGCTTTAAGATGGATTGACTTTAATCGGCCTGGTCAGCTGCCGGGTTTCCTCGTGGACGGTCTTAACACAAGAGGCAGCCCATAAGAGACACTCTCCAGCTCTCCCAGTTTATTTCCCATTCAAAATCAAAGAAAAAAGATGCCCTCCACCTTATGGCTCCTCATTAGTAACCTTTTTCAAATTTAGAAAAAGTTATGCCTCCTTCTCAGGCCCGCTTGGCATCTACTAAATTAGAGGATGCGGTACTGCATGCAAACACTCACAATGGTCGTAGCGCACAAAAATGAGGTGCCAAATAACATGCCCAATATATACTACTAGATTGTAAAGGTTCACAAGCTAGTCAACATTCACATTGAACTAAGCTTTAGAAGATATGATATGCATACTAACATTCACAAGCACAAAAGTTTAGCATGTTTATGCATCTCAATGATTCACCATACTATAACCAAGACATGGCTGTGAGAAGGTGTAGAAATAAAGAATAACGATTGATGCATCTCTGGGCAAAGAGTGATGCGGAGCATCCCAAGGTCATCCCCATGGACCTACTATCGCCTCACCAAGTGCCTCAAGGACCAATGACAAGAGCTCATGCAAGGGCTGTCAAAGATAAGGTGAACTCGATCCTCTCTGAAATACCTCTTTCACCACATGAGACATGGTTACTACCTAACGCGGAGACACTCTGCTTGATCAGGTACTTGGATGAAGGCCACGGAACATCTCTAGACATTGTAAAAGATGGCGGGATCGACAAGTACAAGGAACATGACGAAGTGCTGCTCAAGACGCTACAGGCACTAGACGTCCTGCCCCTACCGGACGACCGGTTATCCTCAAGCACCGGACATCCGATAAGTACCGGACGACCGGCAACTCCCAAGCGACTGGATGACCGGAGGCCACGGGACGTCCGTGACATCCTTCACAGAACCGAAATCGGGAAAAATACAGGAAATCTGAGAGGTACCGGACGTCCGGCCCCTCCCGAGCGACCGGACGTCCGGTGACCCAGCGGACGTCCGACCCGACTGTCTGCGCATAGTAAAGGGCCTCGGCCCGTGTATCCCCTTCGCCCCTCTAGACTATATATATCTTCCACCTACCTATTTTTAGGGTTAGCATTGTGATAGCTCAAAACCTAGAGCCTTGCTCATCCACTAGTGGTTCATCTCCTCGAGAGTGACTGCGGCCCCTCTACGGAGAAGATCCACACGGATTCAAGACCTCCTCCGGAGAAGACCCTACAGGATACCAAGACCTCCTCACGGAGAAGACTATTGCGACTTGTATCGTCCGTTGTTGACCGTGGATCGTGTATCTCTTTATGTATCTGGATCTAGCACTTGTGTGATTTCTATCTTGTTGATTTGAGTGTTCCTCTTCCGCTTCCCTCATGATTTCTCCTTTGTGTTCTTCATATTCATCGTGGGATTCCCTCCTTTTCGTGAAAGATCGGCCTAAATCGGGTTGACCCCGCATCATATGGTCTCAAGAGCCAAGGTTTCTCACGAAATTGGAGCCCCTACCCTTGTTTTCTGGCCTTGTTTTGTTGATTTTGCCCCAATTTCCAAAAATTCCCCACAAAAATAGCCCCAAATTTTTCCCTGTGATTTGTTGATTTGAAGAAGTTTTGTTGGATTTGATCCGTGAATTTGCTTTGCCATGAGTGGATCTAGCTTCTCCCCACCTTTTCACCAATTTTCCACCACAAATTTGGCCACTTTTGACCAATTTGGCCACCCCTTCCACGAACCCTAGCAGTTTTGGCCAAGCCCAAAATCGCACAGGCATCGGCCGTCCTCCAGCTTACCGGACGTCCGGCGACCGGATGACCGGGAACCCACCGGACGTCCGCTAACCCTGACGAAACTGAACTTCATCAGTTTTGCGTTCTACCTTCCACACCCTCTTACCCTACCACTACCACCATTGCCTAACCAGCATCCATACGATCTTACCTCATTTTGTCTTGGATCTTTTGAGTTGTGGGTTACACGTTTACTTGTGTGTTTCGGCTATCTTGGAATGGAACAACATCGACAAACCCGCTTCTAAACCTCGACACGGACGGTAACATCGACGACACCTTGTTCATCCTACCTTGCAATTGCATTGTCACCCCATAGACCATTTTGTGTAGCTTTCCCATCGAGACTAGCCATTTGAGTATTGCCTGGTCACGACACTTGTGCACACTAGTGATAGTCATAGATATTGCATACTACATCATCATTTCTCCGTGTGAGACAAGAGTGTTCCGCATACACAATATCTACCTTGATACTAGAAGCATGCATAAGTGGCAACAGAAAGAGCTCACAAGCTTTTAAGCAAAAAGAGCCATCCAAAGTTTATAAGCAAAAGGACAATAGCATCATACGCCTTGCATCAAAAGAGATCATATGACATAGCAATACATCATCTTGTGCTCAAGCACTGGTACATCATACACTCATAGAATACGTGTGATAGGAAGTCGTTACGTTTTGCCTCTTATAGGTCGTGCACAAGTGCGTATCCCCTATTAAGCAATCGGTTAGCATCTGTCTAGCGTTGTGCAACAAGAGCATTTTCCGTGGATTCCACATTTTTGCTCACCCTTGATTGCACAACCACATTTATCTATCCGTATGTGTGTTCCGTGTGCTACCTATTGCTTGTGATCTACTGGTTGCTTGAGTAAATTGTGAATCATTTTCAACATCATTGAGTCTCTTTGACAATTGCATTGACTTTGTGCCACCATCCTAACCAAGCTCCACTCAAAGCTTTACTTGTGTAGGTGTGAGAATCGACAAGAAGTGGTACCAATAGTGCTATTTCTGGTTTACATTATTGACTGATCATGGATCCATCTTCAACTTCGGTCAAGGTACATTTGGTATTGTCTTATCCTTTCTCCCACTCACATTCTTGCTAGCAATGATGTATAGGCCAAGTACATCTACGAACCCGCTCTTTGATGATCCTCAATAATCGAACAACTACGTCACCAAACTACATATCTTCGATGTCCAACGAGCTCTACATCAAGAGAATGAAGCTATGAAAGAACGCATTGAGCAAGTCGCCGCCGACGCACGTGAGCAATTCAATATCATCAACACCAACATGACTACTCAATTCAACGAGCTACATACTTTGATAGTCAGGCGACGCTCTTCATCCACACCTTCTCAAAGACGAAGCCGCTCAAGTCGTCATACCGACTACATGTCCGGCTCAAGTACACCTACATCGATAACTCTTCGTCAAGCCGCACGTCAAGCTCGACATGACAACCGGAACCCACTTCATGACAAGAGTTCACAAGAGCTATTTGAAGACCAAGAAATTCGACATCATCAAAATCAAGCTACACTTGAGCAAGCGCAAGAATAGGAACGACTACGCCAACAAGAACAAGAGCGAGCACGTCAATGCCAAGAAGAACAAGATGCCGAAGCTCAATATCAAGCGCAACAACGCCGAGAAGCTCAAGCTCTTGAGGCGCTACGTGCCCTTCGTGACTCACATTGCAATGTTGCAACTTGCAATGGAAACATTCGTCACGAAGATGAAGTACTTTGAGATGAGATGCACAAAAGGCGTTAGCAAGCATGAATGCAACAATAAGTTCCTCCTCAAGCGTGCCAAGAGCAACAAGCTTAGCAAGAACCACAAGCTCGGCAAGAATAACATGACAATGAGCATCAACTCCACCAAGTGCACCATGAAGTTGAAAATCCTCCAAATCAAGAACGCCCTCACAATAGGCAAGCAAACAATGAAGAGCATCGCTATGGCAAGCTTAAGTTCACCACGCCAAAGTTCTCTGGAAGCATTGATCCCGAAGACTACCTCTCGTGGGCATTGAAAATTGACAAGATCTTTCTCCTCCACAACTTTGATGAAGAAAAGAAGATTGCAATGGCGTACCTTGAGTTCCAAGAGTATGTTCCCATTTGATGGGAGCAAATCATCGAGAGAAGAGAAGCAAAAGGTGAACTGCCTATCACTAGTTGGAGTCAAATGAAGGAAGTCATGAGAGCACGCTTCGAGCCAACATACTACAACCGTGACTTGTTCAAGAAGTTGCAACTCCTCAAGCAAGGAACCAAGTCGGTTGAAGAGTACTACAAGGAAATAGAGATTGTCATGATAAGAGCCAACATCACGTAAGATGAAGAGCAAACTATGGCGAGATTCTTGAATGGACTCAACTATCCTATGAAGAAGATTGCGGACTTTCAACCATACACAAATCTCCTCGAGCTAGTACACCAAGCAACCAAAGTGAAGCGACAAGTATAAGAGGACTACAAGTACTCCAAGTTCACATGCAAGAACTATGGCTCCTACAACTCAGCTCCAGCGACTTCGGCACCTTCTACCTCTACCAAGCCATCTACAAGATTAGGTGACAAGTCAAGCTACAAGAATGCGACTGCATCAAGTCGTCCCCCTTCTACGAACAACTTCAAGCCAAGAGCTTCATCATCTACAACTCCAACCGAGGACAACTGCAAGACGAGTTCCATCAAGTGCTTCAAATGCCAAGGACGAGGCCACAAGTCATTTGAGTGCAAGACCGTTCACACCATGATCATCAATGATGATGGATCCTATGACTCAATGAGCGACGATGAGATGGAAGCCCTTGAACATGTAGCTATGCATCGCCAAGTGAATGAAGATGAAGACCATCAAGTGTTTTGCGACAATGACTCGAGTCCCAATCTCGTTGTCTCCAAGGTCTTGACACTTCAACATCATCAAGATGACGATCAACGCTGTCACATCTTCCATACCAAGGCCGACATCAATTGACGCTCCGTCAAGGTTATCATCGATGGAGGAAGTTCTCATAACTTGGCAAGTGAAGAGCTTTGTGACAAGCTACAATTGATTAAGACGAAGCACCCTCATCCCTACAATGTCCAATGGCTTAGCGACGCCGGAAATCTTCGAGTCGAGCACACCGTGCAAGTATCCTTCAAGATAAGCGCCTATGAGGACACACTTGAGTGTGATGTGGTCCCAATGTTCGTGTGCCACCTTCTTCTTGGACGACAATGGAAATACAATCGTGGAGTCACCCACAATGGACGGCCAACCATTATAGCTTCAAGATGAAGGGCAAAGAGTTCGTGCTACACCCAATATCACCAAGTCAAGTAGCCATCGACAAAAAAAATACCTACCCAACCATCATGGAGAGAATGGTGAGAGAGTAAACCACCAAAAGGAGAGTGAGAGCCACAAGCCGAATATGAGCGACTCCACGATGAGCGACAAGAAACAACTAGTGCTATTCGCCACCAAAAGTGAGATGAGAGAAGTGTGTGAGAACCCTTTGAGCGTCTTTCACCTTGTGCTTCTATGAAAAGGGGAAGCCAAACCTACTAACACTACACCACCTCTACCTTTAGTGTTGTCTCAATTGTTGCAGGAATTCTTGGACGTCTTTCCCGATGATCTACCACCGGGTCTACCTCCACTTCGCGGCATCGAACACCGCATTGACCTCATACCCGACGCACCACTTCCGAACAAGCCTCCTTACCGCATCAACCTGAGGAAACCAAGGAGATACAACGGCAAGTACAACAACTCATCGACAAAGGTCATGTACGTGAAAGCTTAAGCCCTTGTGCCGTTCCCATTATTCTTGTGCCTAAGAAAGATGGAAGTTTTCGCATGTGCTCCAATTGTCGTCCGATAAATTCTATCACCGTTAGATACCATCACCCTATTCCATGCTTAGACGACATGCTTGATGAATTATGTGGCGCTACCATCTTTTCAAAAATCAATCTTAAAAGGGCTATTACCAAATTCACATTCAAGAGGGTGATGAGTGGAAAATGGCTTTCAAAACCAAGTTTGGGTTATATGAGTAGTTGGCCATGCCGATGGGCTTATCGGAAGCACCCGACTCTTACATGCACCTAATGTATTTCGTTCTCAGACCTTATATAGGCATCTTTGTAGTGGTTTACTTTGATGACATCCTCGTCTTTAGCAAATCGCTTGAGGATCACCTCACACACATTCGTATGGTTTTGCAAACCCTTCGGAAAGAGCGCTTACATGCTAACATGGATAAATGCACTTTTGGCATTTATAAGGTTGTTTTCCTAGGATTTGTTGTTTCCTCACAAGGTATTCACGTTGATGAAACTGAAATTGAAGCAATTAACACTTGGCCACAACTAACGAATCTCCAACAAGTGCGTAGTTTTCTTGGTTTAGCCGGTTTCTATCGACGCTTTGTGAAGGACTTTAGCACAATTGCTATGCCTCTACACGCCTAGAGCAAGAAGAACACACCCTTTACTTGGGGTCCTTCGCAAGACACCGCGTTCAATGAGCTAAAAACCTTTCTTACTCACGCACCATTTCTCGCCCTACCAAACTTTGACAAGCCTTTTGAGATACATTGTGATGCGAGCAGTAGCGGCATAGGAGGCGTGTTAATGCAAGAAAAGCGCCCGATTGAGTATTTTAGTGAAAAACTTTCCGGTGCGCAACTTAACTACCCCATCTATGATAAAGAGCTCTATGCCTTAGTGAGAGTTTTGCGTGTTTGGGAACACTATCTTCGACCTTATGAATTCATTCTTCACATGGACAAAGAGACGCTCAAGTATCTCAAGGGTCAAACCAAGTTGAACAAGCATCATGCTAAGTGGAGTGAGTTCATAGAGTCTTTTCCTTATGTCATCAAATACATCAAAGGCAAAGAGAATGTTCTGGCGGATGCACATTCCTGCAAATGCATACTTGTTACCCAACTTGAGTTGAATGTTATTGGCTTTGAGCACATAAAAGATTATATGAGCATGATCCTTTCTTTGCAAATCCTAATGCCAAATGTGTGACGCACACCTCTTGGGAGCAATACTATATAAAGAAAGGATATCTCATGAGAGCTAACAAACTTTGCATTCCAGAGTCGTCTCTTCGTTTGCTTCTCATGCAGGAATCTCATGGAGGACTAATGGGACATTTCGGCCACGACAAGACATTCGCAACGCTTTACAAGAATTACTTCTGGCCCAAGATGTTTTGTGATGTCTCACGCTTCACCAACCGGTGCTCTACTTGCTGCAAATCTAAGTTCAACACTCAATCTCATGGTCTTTACATGCCACTACCTATTCCTTATCAACCTTGGGAGGACATTAGCATGGACTTTATACTTGGTTTGCCAAGAACTCAAAATGGAAAGGATTCCGTGTTTGTTGTTATGGATAGATTTTCCAAAATGGCTCATTTCATTCCTTGCAACAAGATAGCATGTTGCGAATCTCTTTTGTAGGGAAATCTTGCGACTACATGGAGTACCCAAGACGATCATCTCGGATCGTGACGTCAAGTTCCTAAGCTACTTTTGGAAGACTCTATGCGCCAAACTCGGCATCAAGCTACTATTCTCTTCGGCATATCATCCACAAATGGACGGCCAAACGGAGGTCACGAACCGGACGCTATCGACGCTTCTTCGCGTGTTGATCAAGAAGAACATCAACAAATGGGAGCAATGCTTGCCCATCACCGAGTACGCCTACAATCGCGCAAGACATTCAACAACCGACAAGTCCCCCTTCGAGGTCGTCTACGGCTTCAACCCTTTATCCCCATTACACATTCTACCTCTACCTCTACAAGTGCACACTAACATGGACGCAAGTGCTCGAGCAAGTTATCTGAAGAAGATGCACGAAGATACAAGGGCAACAATCGAGCGCCAAGTATATTGCCTAGCCACCAAGCTCAACGTCAACAAGACACCAAGGTTGTTCCAACCGGGAGATCTCGTATAGTTTCATCTTTGCAAGGACCGCCTCCCCAACGAACGCAAGTCCAAACTCCTACCTCGAGCCGACGGACCCTTCAAAGTGCCAGCACGTGATATGTCTGCGTCATATCTACAATTTTTGATTGTTTGCCAATATTATACAACTTTCATATACTTTTGGCAAGTTTTTGTACTATTTTTGGGACTAACATATTTATCCAGTGCCCTGTGCCAGTTCCTGTTTGTTGCATGTTTTTTTTTGCCCAATATCCATATCAAACGGAGTCCAAACGGGATAAACACGGACGGAGATTTGTTTTAGAATATTTATGAATTTTGGGAAGAAGAATCAACGCGAGATGATGTCCGAGGGGGCCACGAGACAGGGGAGTGGGCGCGCCCCTAACCCTCGTGGCCACCCCTTAAGGCAGTTCGTTCCCTTCTTTGGCAGCAAGGAAGCTAATATACGGATAAAAATCGTGTCAAAAATTCAGCCCAATCGGAGTTACGGATCTCCGGGAATATAAGAAATGGTGAATGGCCAGAATCTGGGAACGCAGAACGGAGAGAAACAGAGAGACAGATCCACTCTCGGAGGGGCTCTCGCCCCTCCCATGCCATGGAGACCAAGCACCAGAGGGAGAAGGCCAAGGAAGAAGGATAAGGAGGGGGGCTCTCTCCCCCTCGCTTCCGGTGGCGTCAGAACGCCGCCGGGGCCATCATCGTGTGACGGTGATCTCCACCAACACCTTCGTCATCTTCACCAACATCTTCATCACCTTCCCCCATCTATCTACAGTGGTCCACTCTCCCACAACCCACTATAGTATCTACTTGAACATGGTGCTTCATGCTTCATATTGTTATCCAATGATGTGCTGCCATCCTATGATGTATGAGTAGATTTTTGTTGTCCTATCGGTAATTGGTGAATTGCTATGATTGGTTTAATTTGCTTGTGGTTATGTTGTTGTCTTTGGTGCCCATCATATGAGCGCACGTGTGAATCACACCACAGGGTTAGTTGTCTATTAATAGGACTATGTATTGGAGGGCAAGAGTGACAGAAGCTTCAACCTAGCATAGAAATTGATGCATACGGGATTTAAGGGGGGCCAATATATCTTAATGCTATGGTTGGGTTTTACCTTAATGAACATTAGTAGTTGCGGATGATTGCTAATAGTTCCAATCATAAGTGCATAGAATTCCAAGTCAGGGAAAACATGCTAGTAGTGGCTTCCCCCACATAAATATTGCTATCGGTCTAGTAACATAGTCAATTGCTTAGGGACAATTTTGCAACTCCTACCACCACTTTTCCACACTCGCTATACTAAATTTATTGTTTCTTTACCTAAAACAGCCCCTGGTTATTATTTACGTGCTCTTTATATTCTTGCAAACCTATCCCGTTACACGTACAAAGTACTTCTAGTTTCATACTTGTTCTAGGTAAAGCGAACGTCAAGCGTGCGTAGAGTTGTATCGGTGGTTGATAGAACTTGATGGAATAATTGTTCTACCTTTATCTCGTCGTTGGGTTCGACACTCTTACTTATCGAAAGAGGCTACAACTGATCCCCTACACTTGTGGGTTATCAAGACTTTTTTTGGCATCGTTGCCGGGGAGTTATAGCGTGGGGTGAATATTCTCATGTGTGCTTGTTTGCTTTATCACTAAGTAGATTTTATTTGCTGTTCTAAGTTGTTCTCTATCTTTAGTTATGGATATGGAACACGAAATACAAAAAAAATGTTTACTTGCTACCCATGGAGATGAGGAACCTCCTAAAACCCTCGATGCTCCTTATGTGAAAGATATTATGTACTACTATGATAATCCTGAGAAAACCCCATTCAACTATATAATGGAAGTAACGTTGGATCAACGTGGATACTTTAGGGATTATCGCTTAATACAAAAAGGGAATCTATTATGGGATCATATTCATATGCTCCATTGGTATGCTCGGGAATTATGCTTGAGATATGATTATACTTGTTGCTCTAGGATGAAGGCTCCACACCTTCCCTTTTCATGCAAATTTAATGATAATGAAACCTTAGCATCTGATGCTAATGGTATATATGATTACTATGATGTTGAACAAATACAATAATTTGTTGCTTTTAAGGGTGCTTGTGAAATAAAATTTTTGTTTGAAGAGTATGAAAATTATGATGATGATGTTTATAGATTTGAAAATCTTCCTATATTGAAATATTGTTATTTCAATTATAAATACAATGCCAATATTGATGCATTTATTGAGAAGATCTCCGCTGTCCAAGAAGAGACTAATATTTTGCAGGAAACTATGGAAGAAGAAATTGATAACACTATGAGCTCATTAGATGAAAAAGATGATGAGGAGAGCGAAGCACAAAAGGAGGAAGAGCGGATTATCGACCCGTGCCTACCTTCTAATGAGAGTAACTCTTTATCCCTTACATTGTTTAATTTCCCTTCATGCTTACTGTAGGATGAATGCTATGTTGATTGATATGATCCCGTTGATTCTTTTGAAATATCCCTTTTTTATTATGCTTGCTATGCTTGTGGCCAAGATGCCAATATGAATTATGCTTATGGAGATGAACTTGCTATAGTTCCTTATGTTAAACATGAGATAGTTGCTATTGCACCCACACATGATAGTCATATTATCTTTTTGAATTCTCCAAGCTACACTATATCGGAGAAGTTTGCACTTATTAAGGATTATATTGATGGGTTGCCTTTTTCCGTTGCACATGATGTTTTTGATGAATATAATATGCATGTGCTTGCTGCTCCTACTTGCAATTATTATGAGAGAGGAACTACATCTCCGCCTCTCTATGTTTCCAACACGATAAAATTGCAAGAAACTGCGTATACTATCCGTTGGCCTTTACTTGATGTGCATGAATTGTTCTCGTATGACATGCCGATGCGTAGGAAGAGAGTTAGACTTCGTTGTTGCATGATATATGTTACTTTGTGCTCACTACTAAATCACAAATCATTTTTAATTAAAATTGGCTTTGATATACCTTGGGATCCGGGTGGATCCATTACTTGAGCACTATTTGCCTAGCTTAATGGCTTTAAAGAAAGAGCTTCCAGGGAGACAACCCGGAAGTTTAGAGAGTCATTTATTTCTGTTATGTGCTTTTATAAAGTTTCAAAACAAAAAATAAATAGGGGAACCTAAAACTTTTTCAAAAATAAAAGTGAAAGTAAGAAGGACGAGCACCGTTGAAATGGGGGAGCTCCTTGAGCTTTGTTCATGCCCATGGAAACTTTGCAAATCTTGAATTATAGAAACTTTTCATCAAAATAATTATCCCCTTGTACAATTCCATTGTATTATACAAATAATGTGACAAGAGTTTCCTTTAGGATGATTAAACTGCTTGTTGGTTTGTGCGGTGCAAAAATAGAAACTTTGGTTGTAGTGCATGATTTTACATTTTTTACTGGAACGTCGAAAGGATCTGAAACTTTTTGCAAAGTCTTGCTATAGAAATTGTTGAATTTTCTGAATTGTGCCATAATTTTTCGAGTTATAGAAGTATGGTTAATGTTCAGATTACTACAGATTGTCTTGTTTTCACAGATTGCTGTTATAGCTTCATTATTTGCATATATTTGAATTCTTGTTGAACCCTCCTTGACTTCGGGCCATAGAATTGTAATAGCACACAGTGGGTATTATTTTTTCATAATTATACAATAATGTTAGAGCAGTACATGATGGGATTTCATTGATCATATGCACTAACCCCGCCATTAAAAGTTTGGTTAAGTTTTGTGTTGATGAAGTGTTCGAAGATCGAGGAGGTCTCGATGTGAGAAGAAGGAGGAGAGGAAATAACTAAAGCTTGGGGATGCCCAAGGCACCCCAAGTAAATATTCAAGGAGGCTCAAGCGTCTAAGCTTGGGGATGCCCCGAAAGGCATCCCACCTTTCTTCAACAAGTATCGGTATGTTTTCGGATTCGTTTCGTTCACATGATATGCGTAAGCTCTTGGAGCATCGTGTGTTTTTTTATTTTTATTTTAATAAATGCACCATGCTGGTATGAGATAGTCCTTGGTTTATTTATAGAATGCTCTTTGCACTTCACTTATATCTTTTGAGTATGGCCTTATAGAATGCTTCATGTGCTTCACTTATATCATTTGAAGTTTGGATTGCCAGTTTCTCCTCACATAGAAAACCGCCGTTTGTGGAATGCTCTTTTGCTTCACTTATATTTGTTAGAGCGTGGGCGTATCTTTTGTCGAAAGAATTAAAACTCTCTTGCTTCACTTATATCTATTTAGAGAGTTAACATGAATTGGTCATTCACATGGTTAGTCATAAAATCCTACATAAATTTGTAGATCGCTGAATATGATATGTTTGATTCCTTGCAATAGTTTTGTGATATAGAGATGCTAATATGTGGGAGGTACTAGTGAATGATTGTGGTTTAGTAAAAATATTGGTGTTACGGTTTGTGATTCCCGAAGCATGCGCGTATGGTCTCCTAATTATGTAACCAAATTGGCGCCCATTGTATTTTGATTGTTTATCTTTGTGTGAAGGTCGGGGGCGTGTGATGGTTAACTCCTACCAACCTCCCCCCTAGGAGCATGCGTCGTAGTATTTTTGCTTCGAGGGCTAATAGATTTTTCGCAATAAGTATGTGAGTTCTTTATGACTAATGTTGTGTCCATGGATTATACGCACTCTCACCTTCCACCTTGCTAGCCACTCTAGTACCGCGCAATTTTCGTCGGTGCATCAAACCACCTTATACCCTTCCTCAAAACAGCCACCATACCTACCTATTATGGCATTTCCATAGCCATTCCGAGATATATTGCCATGTAACTTCACCATTCTCTTTATTATGACACGCACCATCATTGTCATATTGCCTTGCATGATCGTAAGATAGCTAGCATGATGTTTCCATGACTCGTCCGTTTTTATGTCATTGCTATGCTAGATCATTGCACATCCCGGTACACCGCCGGAGGCATTCATATAGAGTCATATTTTTGTTCTAGCATCGAGTTGTAAGTAAATAGAAGTGTGATGATCATCATTATTAGAGCATTGTCCCTTGAAAAAAAGGCCAAAAAAAGAGAAAGGCCAAATAAAAAAAGGGAAGGCCCAAAAAAAGGGAAAAAGAAAAAGGGGACAATGCTACTATCTTTTTTCCCACACTTGTGCTTCATCATAGAACCATGTTCTTCATGATAGAGAGTCTCCTATGTTGTCACTTCCATATACTAGTGGGAATTTTCATTATAGAACTTGGCTTGTATATTCCAACGACGGGCTTCCTCAAATGCCCTAGGTCTTCATGAGCAAGCAAGTTGATGCACACCCACTAGTTTTCTTTTGAGCTTTCATACACTTATAGCTCGGGTGCATCCGTTACATGGCAATCCCTACTCACTCACATTGATATCGATTGATGGACATCTCCATAGTCCATTGATTTGCCTAGTCGACGTGAGACTGTCTCCCTACTTTTGTCTACTACCACCTTCTATTCCACCCATAGTGCTATGTCCATGGCTCACGCTCATGTATGGCGTGAAGAGTTGAAAATGTTCGAAAAAGTAAAGTATGAAAACAATTGCTTGGTTGACACCGGGATGGGCATGAGGGGTACCTTGTGTTAAGAAAAGGGAGCATAAAAGACTATATGATTTTGTAGGGATAACATTCTTTAGCATTGATATTTTGAAAGACTTGATTGTTTGTTGGGATGCCCGAGTATTAAATTCTTTTACGTCAAATGATAGAATATTTCTTTGAATCACTCGCGTCTTAATATTCATGCCATGATTAGATTACATGATCAAGATTATGGCAGGTAGCGTTCCACATCAAAAATTATCTTTTTTTTATCATTTACCTACTCGAGGACGAGTAGGAGTTAAGCTTGGGGATGCTGATACGTCTCTGTCATATCTATAATTTTTTATTGCTCCATGCCAATATTATAGAAATTTCATATACTTTTGGCAACTTTTTATACTATTTTTGGGACTAACATATTAATCCAGTGCCCAGTGGCAGTTCCTGTTTGTTGCATGTTTTTTGTTTCAAAGAATATCCATATCAAATGGAGTCCAAACGGGGTAAAAACGGACAAAGAATTTTTTTGGAACTTTTATGAATTTTGGGAAGAAGAATAAACGCGAGACGATGCCCGAGGGAGCCACGAGACAGGGGGCGCGCCCCTGACCCTCGTGGCCACCCCTTAAGGCAGTTGGTGCCCTTCTTTCGCCGCAAGAAATCTAATATCCGGATAAAAATCGTGTCAAAAATTCAGCCCAATCGGAGTTACGTATCTCCGGGAATATTAGAAACGGTGAAAGGCGAGAATCTGGGAACGCAAAAACAGAGAGAGATAGAGAGACATATCCAATCCCGGAGGGGCTCTCGCCCCTCCCATGCCATTGAGACCAAGGACTAGAGGGAGAACCCTTCTCCCACCTAGGGAGAATACCAAGGAAGAAGGAGAAGGAGGGGGGCTCTCTCCCCCTCGCTTCCGGTGGCGCCGAAACGCCGCGGGGTCCATCATCGTGCGACGATGATCTACACCAACACCTCTGTAATCTTCACCAACATCTTCATCACCTTCCCCCATCTATCTATAGCGGTCCACTCTCCCGCAACCCGCTGTACCCTCTACTTGAACATGGTGCTTCATGCTTCATATTATTATCCAATGATGTGCTGCAATCCTAGGATGTATGAGTAGATTTTCGTTGTCGTATCGGTAATTGGTGAATTACTATGATTGGTTTAATTTGCTTGTAGTTATGTTGCTGTCCTTTGGTGCCCTTCATATGAGTGCGCGCGTGGATCACACCATAGGGTTAGTTGTATGTTGATAGGACTATGTATTGGAGGGCAAGAGTAACAGAAGCTTCAACCTAGCATAGAAATTGATGCATACGGGATTGAAGGGGGACCAATATATCTTAATGCTATGGTTGGGTTTTACCTTAATGAACGTTAGTAGTTGCGTATGCTTGCTAATAGTTCCAATCATAAGTGCATACAATTCCAAGTCAGGGATGACATGCTAGGAGTGGCCTCTCCAACATAAAGCTTGCTATCGGTCTAGTAACGTAGTCAATTACTTAGGGACAATTTCGCAACTCCTACCACCACTTTTCCACACACGCTATACTAACTTTATTGTTTCTTTACATAAAATAGCCCCTAGTTTTTATTTACGTGCTCTTTATATTCTTGCAAACCTATCCCGTTACACCTACAAAGTGCTTCTAGTTTCATACTTGTTCTAGGTAAAGCGAACGTCAAGCGTGCGTAGAGTTGTATCGGTGGTCGATAGAACTTGAGGGAATATTCGTTCTACCTTTATCTCCTCGTTGGGTTCGACACTCTTACTTATTGAAAGAGGCTACAACTGATCCCCTACACTTGTGGGTTATCAAGGCCTTTTTCTAGCGCCATTGCCGGGGAGTTATAGCGTGGGGTGAATATTCTCGTGTGTGCTTATTTTCTTTATGACTAAGTAGATTTTATTTGCAGTTCTAAGTTGTTCTCTATCTTTAGTTATGGATATGGAACAGGAAATACCAAACAAATTAGGTTTACTTGCTACTCATGGAGATGAGGAACCTCCTAAAACCGTCGATGCTCCTTATGTGAAAGATATTATGTACTACTATGATAATCCTGAGAAAACCCCCATTCAACTATATAATGGGAGTAACGTTGGATCAACGTGAATACTTTAGGGATTATTTCTTGACACAAAAAGGGAATCTATTATGGGATCATATTCATATGTTCCATTGGTATGCTCGGGAATTATGCTTGAGATATGATTATACTTGTTGCTCTAGGATGAAGGCTCCACACCTTCCCTTTTCATGCAAATTTAATGATAATGAAACCTTAGCATCTTATGCTAATGTTATATATGATTACTATGATGTTGAACAAATACAAGAATTTGTTGCTTTTAAGGGTGCTTGTGAAATTAAATGTTTGTTTGAAGAGTATGAAAATTGTGATGATGCTATTTATAGATTTGAAAATCTTGCTATATTGACATATTGCTATTTGAATTATAAATACAATGCCAATATTGATGCGTTTATTGAGAAGGTCTCCGCTGTCCAAGAAGACACTAATATTTTGCAGGAAACTATGGAAGAAGAAATTGATAACACTATGAGCTCATTAGATGAAAAAGATGACGAGGAGAGCGAAGCATAAAAGGAGGAAGAGCGGATTATCGACCCTTGCCCACCTTCTAATGAGAGTAACTCTTTATCCCTCACATTGTTTAAATTCCCTTCATGCTTACCGAAGGATGAATGCTATGATGATTGATATGATCCCGTTGATTCTTTTGAAATATCCCTTTTTGATGATGCTTGCTATGCTTGTGGCCAAGATGCCAATATGAATTATGCTTATGGAGATGAACTTGCTATAGTTCCTTATGTTAAACATGAGATAGTTGCTATTGCACCCACACATGATGGTCCTATTATATTTTTGAATTCTCCAAACTACACTATATGGGAGAAGTTTGCACTTATTAAGGATTATATTGATGGGTTTCCTTTTTCTGTTGCACTTGATGTTTTTGATGAATATAATATGCATGTGTTTGCTGCTCCTACTTGCAATTATTATGAGAGAGGAACTACATCTCCGCCTCTCTATGTTCCCAACAAGATAAAATAGCAACAAACTGCTTATACTATGCGTTGGCCTTTACTTGATGTGCATGATTTTTTTCTCGTATGACATGGCGATGCATAGGAAGAGAGTTAGACTTCGTTGTTGCATGATATATGTTACTTTGTGCTCACTACTAAATCACAAATCATTGTTAATTAGAACTAGCTTTGATATACCTTGGGATCCGGGTGGATCCATTACTTGAGCACTATTTGCCTAGCTAAATGGCTTTAAAGAAGGAGCTGCCAGGGAGACAACCCGGAAGTTTTAGAGAGTCATTTATTTTTGTTGTGTGCATTTATAAAGTTTAAAAACAAAAAAATAAATAGGGCAACCTAAAACTTTTTCAAAAAGAAAAGTGAAAGTAAGAAGGACGAGCACCGTTGGAATGGGGGGCTCCTTGAACTTTTTTTATGCCCATGGAAACTTTGCAAACCTTGAATTACAAAAACTTTTCATCAAAAATAATTATCCCCTTGTACAGTTCCATTGTATTATAAGAATAACGTTCCATTGTATTATAAGAATAACGTGCCAAGAGTTTCCTTTAGGATGATTAAACTGCTTGTTGGTTTGTGCGGTGCAAAAATAGAAACTTTGGCTGTAGTGCACGATTTTACATTTTTTACTGGAATGTCGAAAGGATCTAAAACTTTTTGCAAAGTCTTTCTATAGAAATTGTTGACTTTTCCGAATTGTGCCATAATTTTCTGAGTTATAGAAGTATGTTTAATGTTCAGATTACTACAGATTGTCCTGTTTTCACATATTGATGTTATAGCTTCATTATTTGCATATATTTGAATTCTTGTTGAAGCCTCCTTGACTTGGGGCAATAGAATTGTGATCGCATACAGTGGGTAATTTTTGTTCATGATTATACAATAATGTTAGAGCAGTACATGACGGGATTTCATTGATCATATGCACTAACCTCGCCACTAAAAGTTCAGTTAACTTTTGTGTGGATGAAGTGTTCGAAGATCGAGGAGGTCTCGATGTGAGAAGAAGGAGGAGAGGCAAGAGCTAACGCTTGGGGATGCCCGAGGCACCCCAAGTAAATATTCAAGGAGACTCAAGCATCTAATCTTGGGGATGCCCCAGAATGCATCCCACCTTTATTCAACAAGTATCGGTATGTTTTTGGATTCGTTTCTTTCACATGATATGCGTAAACTCATGGAGCGTCGTGTGCTTTTTATTTTTATTTTAATAAATGCACCATGCTGGTATGAGATAGTCCTTGGTTGATTTATAGAATGCTCTTTGCACTTCACTTATATCTTTTGAGTATGGCTTTATAGAATGCTTCATGTGCTTCACTTATATCATTTGAAGTTTGGATTGCCGGTTTCTCCTCACATAGAAAACCGCCATTTATGGAATGCTCTTTTGCTTCACTTATATTTGTTAGAGCGTGGGCATATCTTTTGTCGAAAGAATTAAAACGCTCTTGCTTCACTTATATCTGTTTAGAGAGTTGACAGGAATTGGTCATTCACATGGTTAGTCATAAAATCCTACATAAAACTTGTAGATCGCTGAATATGATATGTTTGATTCCTTGCAATAGTTTTGCGATATAGAGACAGTAATATGTGGGAGGTACTAGTGAATGATTGTGGTTTAGTAATAATATTTGTGTTAAGGTTTGTGATTCCCGAAGCATGCACGTATGGTCTCCTAACTATGTAACCAAATTGGCGCGCATTGTATTTTGATTGTTTATCTTTGCGTGAAGGTCGGGGACGCATGATGGTTAACTCCTACCAACCTCCCCCCTAGGAGCATGCGTCGTAGTATTTTTGCTTTGAGGGCTAATAGATTTTTCGCAATAAGTATGTGAGTTCTTTATGACTAATGTTGAGTCCATGGATTATACGCACTCTCAACTTCCACCTTGCTAGCCACTATAGTACCGCGCAATTTTCGCGGGTGCATCAAACCACCTTATACCCTTCATCAAAACAGCCACCATACCTACCTATTATGGCATTTCCATAGCCATTCCGAGATATATTGCCATGTAACTCCACCATTCTGTTTAATATGACATGCACCATCATTGTCATATTGCCTTGCATGATCATAAGATAGCTAGCATGATGTTTCCATGACTTGTCTGTTTTTTGATGTCATTGCCACGCTAGATCATTGCACATCCCAGTACACCGCCAGAGGCATTCATATGGAGTCATGTTTTTGTTCTAGCATCGAGTTGTAAGTAAATAGAAGTGTGATGATCATCATTATTAGAGCATAGTCCCTTGAAAAAAAAGCCAAAAAAAGGGAAAGGCCAAATTTAAAAAAGGGAAGGCCCAAAAAAAGAGAAAAAGAAAAAACGGGGACAATGCTACTATATTTTTTCCCACACATGTGCTTCATCATACCACCATGTTCTTCATGATAGAGAGTCCCCGATGTTGTCACTTCCATATACTAGTGGGAATTTTCATTATATAAGCTTGTATATTCCAACGACGGGTTTCCTCAAATGCCCTAGGTCTTCATGAGCAAGCAAGTTGATGCACACCCACTAGTTTTCTTTTGATCTTTCATACTCTTATAGCTCGAGTGCATCCATTATATGGCAATCCCTACTCACTCACATTGATATCAATTGATGGACATCTCCATAGTCCATTGATTTGCCTAGTCGATGTGAGACTTTCTCCCTACTTTTGTCTACTACCACCTTCTATTCCACCCATAGTGCTATGTCCATGGCTCACGCTCATGTATTGCGTGAAGAGTTGGAAAGGTTCGAAAAAGTAAAGTATGAAAACAATCGCTAGGCTGACACCTGGATGGGCATGAGGGGCACATTGTGTTAAGAAAAGGGAGCATAAAAGAATATATGATTTTGTAGGGATAACGTTCTTTAGCATTGATATTTTGAAAGACTTGATTGTTTGTTGGGATTCCTGAGTATTAAATTCTTTTATGTCAAATGATAGAATATTGCTTTGAATCACTCGCATCTTAATATTCATGCCATGATTAGATTACATGATCAAGATTTTGCCAAGTAGCATTCCACATCAAAAATAATCTTTTTTACCATTTACGTACTCGAGGATGAGCAATAATTAAGCTTGGGGATGCTGATACGTCTCCGTCGTATATATAATTTTTGATTGTTCCATGCCAATATTATACAACTTTCATATACTTTTGGCAACTTTTTATACTATTTTTTGGACTAACATATTGATCCAGTGCCTAGTGCCAGTTCCTGTTTGTTGCATGTTTTTTGTTTTGGACAATATCCATATCAAACGGAGTCCAAACGGGATAAAAACGGACGGATATTTTTTTTTGGAATATTTATGAATTTTGGGGAGAAGAATCAACACGAGACGATGCCGGAGGGGGCCACGAGACAGGGGGCGCGTCCCAGGGGGTGGGCGTGCCCCTGACCCTCGTGGCGACCCCGTAAGGTGGTTGGTGCCCTTCTTTCGCCGCAAGAAAGCTAATATCCAGATAAAAATCGTGTCAAAATTCAGCCCAATCGGAGTTACGGATCTCCGGAAATATAAGAAACAGTTAAAGGCCAGAATCTAGGAACGCAGAAACAGAGAGACAGATCCAATCTCGGAGGGACTCTCGCCCCTCCCATGCCATGGAGACCAAGGAACAGAGGGAGAACCCTTCTCCCGCCTAGGGAGAAGGCCAAGGAAGAAGGAGAAGGAGGGGGGGCTCTCTCCCCCTCGCTTCCGGTGGCGCCGGAACACCGTCGGGGCCATCATCGTGTGACGGGCGATCTACACCAACACCTCCATCATCTTCACCAACATCTTCATCACCTTCCCCGATCTATCTACAGCGGTCCACTCTCCCGCAACCTGCAATACCCTCTACTTGAACATGGTGCTGCATGCTTCATATTATTATCCAATGATGTGCCGCCATCCTATGATATATGAGTAGATTTTCGTTGTCCTATCAGTAATTGGTGAATTGCTATGATTGGTTTAACTTGCTTGTGGTTATATTGCTGTCCTTTGGTACCCATCATATGAGCGCGCGCATGGATCACACCATAGGGTTAGTTGTATGTTGATAGGACTATGTATTGGAGGGCAAGAGTGATAAAAGCTTCAACCTAGCATAGAAATTGATGCATACATGATTGAAGGGGGGCCAATATATCTTAATGCTATGGTTGGGTTTTACCTTAATGAACGTTAGTAGTTGCAGATGCTTGCTAATAGTTCCAATCATAAGTGCATAGAATTCCAAGTCAGGGATGACATGCTATCAGTGGCCTCTCCCACATAAAGCTTGCTATCGATCTAGTAACGTAGTCAATTGCTTATGGACAATTTCGCAACTCCTACCACCACTTTTCCACACTCGCTATACTAACTTTATTGTTTCTTTACCTAAAACAGCCCCTAGTTTTTATTTACGTGCTCTTTATATTCTTGCAAACCTATCCTGTTACACCTACAAAGTACTTCTAGTTTCATACATGTTCTAGGTAAAGAGAACGTCAAGCGTGCGTAGAGTTGTATCGGTGGTCGATAGAACTTGAAGGAATATTTGTTCTACCTTTAGCTCCTCATTGGGTTCGACACTCTTACTTATCGAAAGAAGCTACAACTGATCCCCTACACTTGTGGGTTATCAGCACGCTACTACAACAATGCTTACAAGATCGACATCCCACACGACAAGTACAATGTGAGTGATACATTAAACGTCAAGGATCTCTCTCCTTTCCATGGTGAAGAAGAATTCGATCAGAGATCAGATCTTTCCCAAGGGAGGGGAGATGATGCGGAGCATCCCAAGGTCATCCCCATGGACCTACCATTGCCTCACCAAGTGCCTGAAGGACCAATGACAAGAGCTCGTGCAAGGGCTATCGAAGATAAGGTGAACTCGCTCCTCTCCGAAATACCTCTTTCACCACATGAGACATGGTTACTACCTAACGCGCAGACACTATGCATGATTAGGTACTTGGAGGAAGGCCACGGAACAGCTCTAAACATTAGACAAGATGGCGGGATCGACAAGTACAAGGAACATGACGAAGTGCTGCTAAAGACGCTACACGCACCGGACGTCCGGCCCCTATCGGACGACCAGTCATCCCCAGGCATCGGACATCCGACGAGTACCGGACAACCGGCGACTCTCAAGCGACCGGATGACCGGAGGCCACCAGACGTCCGTGACATCCTTCACAGAACCAAAATTGGGAAAAATACCGGAAATCCGAGAGGTACCGGACGTCCGACCCTTCCGAGCGACCGGACGTCCGATGACCCAGCGGACGTCCGATGACCTAGCGGATGTCTGACCCAACTTCCTGCACATAGTAAAGGGCCTCGGCCCGTGTATCCCCTTCGCCCCTCTAGACTATATATACTCTTCCACCTACCTCATATTAGGGTTAGCATTGTGATAGCTCAAAACCTAGAGCCTTGCTCATCCACTAGTGGTTCATCTCCTCGAGAGTGACTGCGGCCCCTCTACGGAGAAGATCCACACAGATTCAAGACCTCCTCCGCAGAAGACCCTACGGGATACCAAGACCTCCTCGTGGAGAAGACTATTTCTACTTGTATCGTCCGTTGTTGACCATGGATCGTGTATCTCTTTATGTACCCGGATCTAGCACTTGTGTGATTACATTCTTGTTGATTTGAGTGTTCCTCTTCCGCTTCGCTCGTGATTTCCCCTTTGTGTTCTTCGTATTCATCGTGGGATTCCCTCCTTTTCGTGAAAGATCGCCCTAAATCAGGTTGACCCCGCATCAAAGAGCCTCCCTGCACACGCATTAATTTCCTAGGCATGCTTGTTCCTTCTCAATGTTGGGAGCACTTTGAGCATGTTGGAAACTCCGAAGCTAGCTAACTACCTCATCTTGCAATTGATGCTGACACATTTGCAGCAAACAGAGGAAGCAATAGAGATCACAGAACCTCAGACCATATTGTGCTGTTCCACTGAAATCATCTTCATTGTCCTGAATCTGAAAAGATAGGAAAACAATAGTTGTACTTAAACGATGTTGCAAAACAGTAGCACATATCAATAGCTCGGCATGATAAAACACAACCATCTGGCCCAAGGGGATACTGACCTGCATGAAGAAGATTATAAATAATTTCATAAGTCGTTAGTTGATTTCCACCTTCGGGTCTCATTGCATACCGGAAATTCTATCCAAACAATTAGTGCAATTCCTTCCGTGTGGCTATAGAAAACTTGTCTGACACACCCCAATATCTTTTTTGTGCAGTTCCACTAAATTGATGCACCGCTGTTTGCATGACCCCTACTCGCCGGCTAGGCCATATATAACTCGGGACTCTTTTATCTTGCGTTGACATTTCGGCTGCACTGTTTGTTTGCTCCTCCACGCATGACAGGCTCATTCCACACTGCAATCAACAAGTCAATGTACAAATAAGCTTATTTCATCTTGCGGTAGTCATGTACCTAGTTACGAATGTAGGACTACCTGGAGCACCATGAGTTTAGCTGACATCATGTAAATGCTGTCGGCGTACTGGGATCCAGGGTACCCAGACTTGCCTGTCTACGGTCCACGACGAGCTCCTACTACAGCCTGGTACAGCCCAGCTAATCGACCAGCTGTCCAAGACCCTCGCGAGGAAAACGACGTCAAGACCCCCTCAGGAGCGGCCTCTGCAAGGTGCTCCTGAGGGGCGGAGAATCCAAGGCCAAGCTTGACTCAGGAGGAGCAGTTATGTCAGCAGTGATGCACCGCGCCAGCGGGTGCCAGCGCCCGCCAGCGGGTGCCAGCGCCAGCCAGCGGCGCAGTTATCATTTCGGTGCAAGGGGGACAGTGCAGCCGCTGGTTCCCAAGGAGCTGGGCAAAGGTTTCCTCATTGGTGCAACAAGACCGAAGACAGCAAGGACGACAAGGAGGATGTCACCGTCGAGCCCACCACCGCGTCACTGCCTTGTCCTTTTGCAGGTGAAGACTGCTTTTGTCAGGGTAGGAACGTCCTTGTGTTCCTGCTCAAAAATGGCCGTTGTGGGATCCCATCCCGCCTAAACATTTCGGGGGAAGAGGACCGTGGCCGCCTACATAAGTAGCTAGGATTCCCACTGTGAAGTGGATCGATCCATACACTCAGCCACCACACAAGGAGCAAGAACACTTGCCTCCTGACCCTCCTGAGCTCGCCTCCTGAGCTCAGGAACCATTGTACTAGATCATATTCCAGCTCGCCCGAGGCTAATCCACCAAAGCAGGAAGTAGGGTCTTACACCACACGGTGGCTCGAACCTGGATAAACTCTTGTGTGTTCTATCTGTTGTTTGCTTGAATTCCCCCACCGAGACGAGAGCGAGGCGCTAGGTAGATGTGAGTGGGAGAGATCTTCGTTCACGACCCTGTGTTCGAATTCTTGGGTTTTGCGGAGCCCTAAATCCTACATTTGGCGCGCCAGGTAGGGGGCGTGTCAAAATCTCACCCCTCCGACGAACTCGCTTCCCCTCTCCAGTTCAGCGCCGCTACGATGGATGCGGCCCGCCACGGTCGCGCAGGGGCTGGCTCCCTCCCCGTTGACCGAGCAATATCAGCGGACCGCGCCACCCATGGGCGCTCCTCCTCCTTCCTTGATGACGCTACTGCCGGCCAGGCGATGGGAGAGCGGCCTGCACCACCACTCCCGCCTCCTGTGGCATCACCGGTCACGCTCTTGATGGCGCGACGGCAGGCCCAGCACCGGCCGTCCGCCGGGAATCGCGGCACGCGGACGGCCCACAGCTGCGAGCTGCGGGGCGTCGCCAGCAGGGAGCGGTCTTGCCGCGGGGTTTCCTGCATCCTCGGTGGGTCCCAAGCGCTGGCGTCTGCCCGACACGTCAAGTCACACTTTCGGCAGGTTGGGGTTGCCGCCCAGCCGTGGGAGGCCTTGCTGGCGCAGAGCGAGCTGGGGCCCGCCATCACCTTTGGCCCCGGCGACCTCGCCTCCGAAGCGGCCAACACTGGCGCTCTCCCCACGGTATGCACGCCCACCATTTGTGGGGTGGCCATGAAAAGAACCCTCATCGACGGCGGCGCCGGCCTCAACATCCTCTCTCCCGAAGCCTTCGGTCATCTGCCTGTGTCCTATAGGCAGCTCCTTCCCACCAAGCCCTTCTCAGGGGTCACGGGCTCGGCCGTTCCGCTCGGCCAGATCCACCTCCCGGTCACCTTCGGCACACCGGCTAACTACCGGACTGAGCTTATCGACTTTGATGTTGCGCCCATCCACCTGCCTTACAACACCGTCCTCGGTTTCCCAGCCTTGGCAAAGTTCATGGCGGCGACTCACCCGGGCTACAACACCGTCAAGATGCCCGGGAGCGGCGGCGTCATCACCGTCAAAGGGGATCCCAAGGCCGCCCGTTAGGTCCTCAGGCGCACTTACAGGGCCGCTGCCGCAGCTCGCCCAGGGGGCGAAGGGGGCTCCAGAAGCTCCAGAGGCCGCACCCACCAAGAAGAAGCAGCTCTTTTCTCAGGACCCCGCCGAGACGAAGCAAGTGCCCGCCGATGAAGAAGGCTCAGGAGCCACCTTCACCATCGGCACAGGCATGGATCCAGAGCAAGAGGCGGCTCTGTTCAGCTTCCTTAGGGCCAACAAGGACGTGTTCTCCTGGAAGGCCGCAGATTTGGTCGGGGTGCCTAGGCATGTCATTGAGCATCACCTCACGGTGTGCCCCAATGCGCGCCCTATCAAGCAGAAGGCGCGTGGACAAGCCCTGGAGAAGCAGGCCTTCATCGTTCAGGATGTTAGGAAGCTGGAGGAAGCAGGCGTCGTACGGGAAGTACGGCACCTGGAGTGGCTAGCCAATCCCGTCATCGTCCCGAAGAAAGGAGGCAAGGAACGCATGTGCGTCGACTTCACGAGCCTCAAGAAGTTCTGCCCTCAGGACCCCTTCCCTCTTCCGTGCATTGACCAAATCGTGGATTCAACGGCTGAGTGTGACTTACTCTGATTCCTTGACACCTTCTCAGGCTACCACCAAATCAAGATGGCAGTAGAAGACATGGAGAAGACGGGGTTCCTGAGCTCATGTGGGGTCTACTGCTACACCTGCATGCCTTTTGGGATGAGGAACGCGGGCGCCACCTTCCAGCGCCTGATGCACATCACCCTCGGCCCTCAGCTCGGGAGGAATACAGAGGCCTACGTCGATGACATCGTGGTTAAAACCAAGGAGGCCACGACCCTCATCCAGGACTTAGAAGAAACATTCGCCAACCTGCGCAAGGTGAAACTGTGCCTCAACCCGGAGAAGTGCATGTTTGGCGTACCCTCCGGCAAGTTGCTAGGGTTCCTAGTTTCGCACCGGGGCATCGAGGCTAATCCAGAGAAGATCAAGGCCATCCAGAGAATGAGGCCGCCCACAAACCTGAAGGAAATGCAGAAGCTCACCAGATGTGTGACATCCCTGGGGCGGTTCATCTCTAAGCTTGGGGAACGCGCCCTTCCGTTCTTCAAGCTGATGAAGAAGAAGGGGCCCTTTGAGTGGACTACGGAAGCCGATGCCGCCTTCCGGGATCTCAAGGAATACCTCACCAGCTCGCCTGTTATGGTAGCACCACGGCCCCTGGAGCCCATGACTCTCTACCTCGCTGCAATGCCTCACTCCGCCAGCGTGGCACTAGTCGTGGAGCGTGAGGAAAGGCCCCGAAGCTCAAGGCCACCGGGCGGCTCGGCACCTTCAGGGCCCGCGCTGCCCCCTAACACGGCCTCAGGGGCAGATTCGACCGCGGGCATCGACGGCCCCACCACTCAGCAAGAAGCTCCTAAGGTTCCTGAGGCGCCAGCGGACCCTGCTGCGCCGACCCTCGTGGAGCACCCGGTTTACTTCGTCAGCACAGTACTGCGCAATGTGTGCTCGCGCTACCCGATGCCCTAGAAGCTGCTCCTAGCGCTCCTCGTCGCCTCCAGGAAGCTGCGCCACTACTTCCAAGGCCACCCCATCAAGGTTGTTTCGTCATATCCTCTCGAGAAGGTACTGCGGGGCCTGAATGTCGTCGGGAGGGTCGTCGAGTGGCACATCGAGCTTCAAGCGTTCCAGTTGGAGTTTAGCACCACGCGGGTGATCAAGGGAGCAGCTCTGGCAGACTTTGTGGCAGAGTGGACTAATGCGCCGGAGCGGGGGGCAGCGAAGACCGCTTGCTGGCCCCCGGTGATGAAGCCCCAGACGGATGGGTAGTATACTTCGACGGTGCCTTCTTACACCTCGGCGTGGGGGCTGGCGCCGTGTTGGTATCTCCCACTCAGGATAAGTTGTACTACGCTATGCAGCTCTGCTTCCAGCAGGGCGAGAAGGTCTCCAACAACATCGCCGAATACGAGGGCCTAATTGCCGGGCTCAAGGCCGCCGCTGCGCTGGGGGTCAAGCGTCTCACCATCAGGGGTGATTCGCAACTCCTCGTCGACTTCTCCAACAAGAAATACAAGCCCAAGGACGAGCACATGGGGGCATATCTGGAGGAGGTGCGTAGGATGGAGAAGCGATTCGAAGGGCCGGAGGTGCATCACGTACCAAGAGGCACCAACAAAGAAGCGCACGACATCGCCAAACGAGCCTCCAGACGAGAGCCTCAAAGGCTGGGCGTCTTCGAGGAGCAGCTACTCAAGCCATCGGCAGCACCGCCAGCCCCTGAGCTGGCCTCCCCTCAGCAGGGGTTACCAGCAGAGCCTCCGCATGGCGCCCCGCCCTGCGGGCCACCCTCCGGAGCCCGCCTGTTGCTCGCTACAGAGCCCGAGGAGGGTTGCTAGACCCAAGAACTCAAGATGTACCTGCAACACGATACCCTGCCGGACAAGGAAGAAGACGCAGAGCGCGTGGTCCGACAGGCCTCCGCTTACTGCATATAAGATAGAGAAGTCTACAGGAGGCGCCCCAACGACGTCTCGTTGAAATGCATATTGAGGAAGCAAGGGCGCGAGCTACTAGCTGATATCCACGGTGGAGACTGCGACCATCACACGTCGTCCCGCACCCTCGTGGGAAAGGCCTTCCGCAACGGCTTCTACTGGCCCACGGCGCTCAACGACATCACGGAGCTTGTGCGAGCTTGCGAGGCGTGCCAGTTTCACGCCAAGCAGATCCACCAGCCAGCACAGGGCCTCCAGACAATTCCGCTCTCCTCGCCCTTCGCGGTCTGGGGATTGGACATCCTGGGTCCATTTCCTCGAGCAGCAGGGGGCTACCGCTTCCTGTACGTCGCCATCAACAAATTCACCAAGTGGGCGGAAGTGGAGCCTGTTCGTGCGATCCCAGCCGGGTCGGCTGTCAAGTTCATCCATGGACTCATGAGGCGATTCAGGGTCCCCAGCCGCATCATCATGGATAACGGTTCGCAGTTCACAAGTAATCTCTTCAGGTCATATTGTGCTAACCTTGGAACACAGATCTGCTATGCTTCGGTGGCTCATCCCAGGAGCAACGGCCAGGCCGAGCGCGCCAATGTGGAAGTCTTGCGTGGCCTCAAGACACACAGCTTTAAGAAGAAGCTTGAGGCTTGCGGCAGGGGCTGGATCGACAAACTCCAGTCCGTGTTGTGGTCAATCCGAACCACTGCCACCAAACCTATGGGGGAAACTCCTTTCTTTCTCATCTATGGGACGGAGGCGGTCCTCCCTCACGAGGTCAAGCATCACTCCCCACGGGTCTTGGCCTTCAATGAGGAATGCCAGGACGCCGCCTGGTGGATGGACCTCGTGCTCGGCGAGGAGGGCCGCCGTCGAGCTGCCCTTAGGGCAGCACGTTATCAGCAGGCGCTATGGCGGTACCACTGCCGCAGCGTCCCGCAAGAACACTTGAAGTTGGTGACTTGGTCCTCAGGCGGGTCCTCTCCCGTGAGGGGCTGCACAAGCTCTCGCCCATGTGGGAGGGCCCGTTCAGAATCGCCCGTGTCTCTAGGCCTGGTGCTGTGCGCTTGGAGACGCAGGATGGGATAGCTATCCAGAATTCCTAGAACATCAAACACCTCAGGAGGTTCTATCCATAATCAAGGCTCCGTGCCCGTGAAGGTCTCCGCCCGTGACACTCTCACGTAATAATGAGTTGGGGTTGTACATGCCTCGGAGTCTCCAGTGCGTTGCCTATGGGCCCTCAGACGGGGCTCCCACCCACGCCCCAGTGGCAGCCTTAGCTCCGCACTAGGAAGAAGACGTAGTGTAGGGGTCGGACGCGACCTTTTTTCCTTTTTGCTTGGTGTTTGGCTGTCAGCCTTTTCTACTTCCTTGGCTATCAGCTGCGCCACTCGCTCTCCTTCACGCGCCTCGCGCGTGGGGGCTAGGGCACGGTCGGTCACCGGCCCTCGTCTATCGTGGCCCCGTGAACTTGCCTGGCCAAGCCTGCTCAGGCTCTGGTGCCGGGCTTCTCAGTCCGCACAATCTATCCTACCGAGCCAGCTCAGGCTTTGGTGCTCTAACCCGCGCTCCGCGCTCTCAGCAGATCTGAGTGGCTCACCCCTGTTCGGGGGCTCATGATGCCGGAGTCAGGAGGACACGACGCATAAAAGCTAAGTGATTTCACCAAGGCGACAAAAAGCATGAGAACGAGTTCTCGCTTCTTACATATATCACAACCCATTACACGCCTCCTCGAGGCAACTCGAAATTTTGATGCAGAAAGGACATGAAGGAAAAGAAAGGAGAAGAAGCAGAAGCCGCTCCCGCTCAGTCGGAGTCTTCCGATTCCTCCGGCTTCACCGAGCCACAGCGGCGCGGCGACCCCCTCCCCTCGTCGGGCCGAGCTCGGTGGCATGGTGGTTCGTCGCGGCCGCCACTGCTAGAGGAGCTGCTGCTGCCACAGAGGGGGGACCCACGGTGCCCCCAGGACTGAGATCGTCTTCGGATGAGGAGCTGCTCCTCCGGACGCCGTCCCCGTCGTCCTCTTCGTCATCAACCTCCACCCAGGACGCACCACTGCAGCAACCGTCCGCCTGCAGCTAGATACCGCCGAGGCCTCCGGCTGGTAACACGTCGCCGAACGAGCGGGGAAGCCTGAGCCATGGGCCGCTGGGCTTCTCCGCCCACACCATGAACTCCGACGACACGTCAAAGGAATGGAGCTGCGGGCGTGGAGGACGCGCGACCGACAGGCACCGTTCCGCGCCTCCCATCCCTCCACGGCCACGACCACCTTCACCACGAGAGGACGTCTCGCGCCTTTCACCAGCGACCGCGGCAAAACCTAGAAGGTCGCGCCCGCCTCCCCGAGAAGTCGCTGCGGGCACAGCGGCATGCTTGCGGGGACGACCGCGGCCTCTCTTCGGCGGCCGCGGGACTGGATTCTTTGGGGCCTTCCCCTTCTCCGCGGCGAACGGCTTCCTTGACGGTGCCATGGAGATCTCGTGACAAGAGAGAGAGCGAAGAACAAGCGAGGGGAAGATGGCCCTGGCTTGGAAACAGCTTGGTGGCTCCCCCTCCCTAGTCCCATTTATAGGGTGGAGGAGCCCAACCGCCAGCCAATGGCGTCGCAACCATTACGCCACCGTCTCCTGTGCCAAGGAGTTGTCAAGTCGCACGATCACCGAGACTGTGTGGGAAGCAAAGCCGCCACGTCCCATCCAACGGTCGCACGCCGGCCTGGCCCGCAGTCTTTTAGAGCCCGCGGCGCTTCGTCCTCGACTAAGGCTTTGCCCCCAAACCAACTCCGCGCGCGCCTTGGGCCCGGGGGCTATTGTCGGCGTACTGGGAGCCAGGGTACCCAGACTTGCCTGTCTGCGGGCCACGACGCGCTCCTACTACGGCCTGGTACGGCCCAGCTGATCGACCAGCTGTCCAAGACCCTCGCGAGGGGGCTAGGTCTCGCGAGGAGAACGACGTCAAGACCCCCTCAGGAGTGGCCTCTACAAGGTGCTCCGGAGGGGCGGAGAATCCAAGGCCAAGCCTGCCTCAGGAGGAGGCAGTGATGTCAGCAGTGACGCACCGCGCCAGCGGGTGCTAGCGCCCGCCAGCAGCGCAGTTACCATTTCGGTGCAAGGGGGACAGCGCAGCCGCAGGTTCCCGAGGAGCTGGGCAAAGGTTTCCTCATTGGTGCAACAAGACCGAAGACCGCAAGGACGACAAGGAGGATGTCACCGTCGAGCCCACCACCGCGTCACCACCTGGTCCTTTTGTAGGCGAAGACTGCTTTTGTCAGGGTAGGAACGTCCTTGTGTTCCCGCTCAAAAATGGCCGTTGTGGGATCCCTTCCCGCCTAAACATTTCGGGGGAAGAGGACCGTGGCCGCCTATATAAGTAGCTAGGATTCCCACCGTGAAGGGGATCGATTCATACACTCAGCCACCACACAAGGAGCAAGAACACTTGCCTCCTGACCCTCCTGAGCTCGTTACCTGAGCTCAGGAACCTTTGTACTAGCTCATATTCCAGCTCGCCCGAGGCTAATCCACCAAAGCAGGAAGTAGGGTCTTACACCACATGGTGGCCCGAACCTGGATAAACTCTTGTGTGTTCTATTTGTTGTTTGCTTGAATTCCCCCACCGAGACGAGAGCGAGGCGTTAGGTAGATGTGAGTGGGAGAGATCTTCGTTCATGCCCCTATGTTCGAACTTCTTGGGTTTTGCGGAGCCCTAAATCCGACAAATGCAGCCATATAACTTTGCGAGGTTCTACAAAAATTGAGGTTTCTTTCCCTTCCCCTTCTTATGAGAATTCTTCTTGAAGTTGGTAGAATGTGATGGCTTGGTCTTTGCATCAAACTTGCCTTTCCCTTGAGATTTGTTCTTGTTGTTTTGGGACTTGTTGGACTGGAAGTTCTTCTCGTGTACCATGTGGGTACTAAAAGCCCCATCAGCGACTCGAGCACGTGTGTCTTTTTTCTCTCGCCTTCTCTTCAAAATCAAGAGTGCTATTAAGATCCGAAACGGAAAACTCATGTCTCTTGTGTTTCAGAGAAGTAGCAAAATTGTTCCACAAAGGTGGAAGCTTGGCAATGATGGTCCCAAAAACAAATTTGTCCGGCAACACAACTTAAAGTACTCAAGTTCCTTAGCGAGTGACTGTATCTCACGAGCCTGCTGAACAACAGAGCGCTCACCAGTCATCTTGTACTGACAGAATTGCTCCATGACGTATAACTCGCTGACACCGTCTCATGCCCCAAATGTGGCCTCGAGCACATCCCACATGTATTTGCCACTGGCAAGCAACATATATGAATCCACAATGGAATCTTTAAGAGCACTCAGAAGGGCGCCTTTGAAGAGGGTATCCATGTTCTCAAAAGCTTCCAGTTGTACAGGATTAAGATCACTCTCAGGCTTGCCCTTAGTGGCTTCATAGCAGTACATTGTCTGAAACCAGTAAACTGCTCTCGTGCGCCACCTTTTATATTGCACCCCCTTAAAGGTAGGTGACTTCAAAAGCGCAGCAAAACCACTCGTAGTAAATTGCCTATAATCAGGTTTTTGGATTGGATTGTTGAATATATGAGCAAATTACTATGAGACTTAATCCGAATAAACAGTAAATAGATCATGAAGACAATTGCAAAGATCAAAGTAATGATGCGGACTAAACCACGAGGACAGTATCACATACTGTGCAATAGGAGCAGAACCGCTATGGTTGATATTGTCACTCATGTCATTAAAGAAGAGGTTGCCGAAGTCGGGGAAGAAGGTTGTCGTTGAGGAAGTCTTCGCTGGCAGCAGTCGAGCGAGTGTGCTCCCCAAAAACCTGATCGCCCCTCTCCAGTACTGGATCACGAAAGGCGGGGTTCTGGAGGACTGATGTCCCTTCTCGCGGTGCACGATGCAAGGAGGGATGGAGAAGACTTGTGTGGCAGCGTTATGATCTAGAATGGTGCGGAACCATACGATACATCGGCGGCTAGGGTAGAGCTTGTCAGGTCTGTCGTGCGAGTAAACCCCACGTCCAAGTCAATAATAGCCCCACTATCCAAAAGAATGGGAAATGGCTGAGTAATTATGACATCCATTAATTATTAATTCATGACTTAATAAATTGAACTTTGCACGTGCTATGCACTTACTCATGTACTAGTAGTAGGTAGATAGAGAAAAGAAGAGACATAGATGTAGATGAAACTCGATCAATAACCGCGCCACCGCATTCAGGTCACACTTGTATGACTCACATGTGGTCGCAGACCCTACATATAGTGGACAACTAGATGTGTCAAATTATCACGTTAGATGCCACTTCGTGTGCCAATGCAGTCCACTGTGGGTGTAACCGCGCATGTGCTGGAGGGTACGAGTGCGTGTGTGCACCTCTTCTCTTCTTCGTTTGCAAATGCGCTCCACTACGCCCGTACCCGCGTGTGTGCACCTCTTCTCTTTTCCGTGTGCATATGCGCTCCACCATGGGTGTAAGCATGCATTATCGCATGTGCGTGAGGGGACGAGTGCATGCGCGCACCTTCTCTCTCTCTCTCTCTCTCTCTCTCTCTCTCTCTCTCTCTCTCGTCTAGTACATTTATTGACATTGCAAGTCTTATAGCCTGCTGACTAGCCCTTATTAGACTAGCTCTAAAGTTACTCTCCACTGTGAGTAGTCTAATGTCGGGCGTGCAGCGGGCGACGCCATCGGCCAGCACGCCGCTTCAATGGCAGACTTAGTGAGAGGTCGTGTTGCTATGACTTACCATCAATGTGGAGAGGCAGGCTCAGCTGGCTAGCACGCACGGGTGGGGGTAGGGGTTTTTATTGGCCAGGAAGGTGAGAAGCCAGCTTGGGATCGGTCCGGACGGGGAAATATCAGGTGCTCCCATACTCCAATTGCTAGTACTACTTTAGTACAATAGTGTGGGCTATGTAGAGGGCATACTAAGCAAGCTTCTTGTCGGCGAGTTGACATGACACATAAAAGTAGTGGTTTTTTGTTTTTGAAACATACATCAAAGTAGTAGTGTAGTCGTCTCCAAAGAGGGGTGACCATGTCCCTGGCTACCATCCCATCCCGTACCCCATCATTGAGTACGTGCATGATTTATGTGGTACTGAAGAAACAATAGTGTACGTGCTGCTGAAGAAAAAAATATGCCACCGCGTCATGGTCGAACTTTGATTTGTTCACGTACTCAGCCTATGCTGGTGACCGCTAGTGAGTCTCACTTATCTCTACTTCTCTACATGTACATCTACATCTACACTACATCTACACCTATATCTACTAGAGTATAACAAGTTTTAAACATGAGACCAGCAATTTTCATGCCTGACACGACATGGATGCTGAATGTCACACATGTCGGCAAAAGGAGGAAGAATGATGTCCGACGACCGAGAAGCACCAAGGAACCGCATAGTGGAGCGCCTGCGCCCCTCCCAATGCTCCACCTTGTACAGGTGCTAATGGTGCCATGTAGGTGAAAAATCTGATGTTGCGAGGTAATTAAGATGACAGAGATGAGTGTGGTGACCCGATGAAGAAACAATGCCAAGCGTGTGAATCTAGGAAAAACACTTAAATGAAAGAAGCCCACCAATGCATGCAGAACTTTAGTTGGTAAATAACTGAACGGAAAATGCATAGCTACAAAAACTTAAGCATCTATGCATGGGAGGCTTTAGTTACTAAACTTTTTAATGTGCTTAGCACCTCATGTTAGCATCAGTGCATTGGAGGCTTTAGTTGCTAAACTTTTTAGTACTCCATGCATGCAAGGTAAAATTTAATGACTGCTTTGCATGCCAACTTTTCTTTTCGATAACCGGGATCATCAATATGCCCGCATGCATGCAAGGAAGGATGAGAAGGAAGTAGCACAGTGTCATTATGACTACATGCATGCAAGTATTATAAAAAGTTGATAGTACGAGAAAACATCATTAATATTTGTCTCTATTACTGTTAGTGGCCTTGTATAGATGCAAAATGTATTTTTCATAGTGACCTTGTATAAGGGAATGGAGGGAGTAATATAAAATCAACCAAATCTTCTACTCATTTAGACTGAAGGAGTAGGAAACACGGCAAGACCTGTGTAGTTACATAATACATACATGCCCACAGCACGATATCACCATATTTCTCGACCTCCGTGCGACACCTAGCTCTAGTAACCCACCAGCCTGTATCGCTTCTCGCTCCTCGTCTCTCTCAAAGTGCGTCCGGCAGGCGATTTTGTCGTCGATTAAGGTCGGTTCGCTCACACTCGCTCCCACATGTTAGAGATATGCCAATAGCATTCTAAATCTAAAAATGATAGTGATATGACAATAGGAGTGCTTTGACCGATGGACCAAACGTGACAGGAGTGCCGTGAGTGGGCCAGTTTCTCGTAAGGTGACTTATGCACCTGGAAAAAGGAAGTACCTTGTTCAAATTTGGCACTTTTCTATGCTCATTATGTGCATTATCTAGACATTTATTAGCCCAGATACTAGTTCAACAAAACACAAAGGGACATGGATTGTCGTGATTTGATACTAGTACAATCACGATGCATCCTACGATGGACACACGCCATCCGCATGCCTGGGGTTCCGGCCAATTATAACGCAACCTAGTTGGGAGAGCGCACAAAGTCTCCAGAGGCGATGAACATTAAGTGTGTGCGATAGTATGGGAAACCGAATTTCCTGCGTCATTTGTCATTGAGCTCTAAAAAGCCACCACACTGTACGTTTGTCTGGCCACTCTGCCCCGGAGCTCAGAGGTATCTCCAAGCATCATTCATGCAACAACAACATGGTAAGGAAGCGATGACGTCCCACCGTGCTGAGTTGATCGCCGCCCGCTATCGGCGTTCTATGAAACAGGGTACCCACACTTGCCTGCCTGCGTCCCATGACGTGGCTCCTTCAGGCCTGGTACGACCCATCTTCATGATTGACACTCAAGACCCTCGCGAGGGACCAAGCCTCGCGGGGCGGATGACACTCAAGACCCTCGCGAAGGACCAATCCTCGCGGGGGGGATCACACCAAGACCTCTAGAAGGGGCAGCCTCGGTTGGTTGGCTCCTGAGGAGCATAGAACTCGATGCTACCCCTCACCTCACGAGGTTTGCATGACGCAAGCCATGATGACCTAGGCCAGACGGGCGCTAGAAGGCGCAGTACAACAGTTTCCTCTTTGGTACTAAGGAAGCGGGCTGAAACGCAGAGTCCTGAGGAATCTGCCAAAGGTTTCCATTCCGTTGCAACAAGACCAAGACCGCCAGGACGGTAGGATGGAGGTCATCACCGAGCCTACCATGGCGTCAGGATCAGAGGTTTTGCAGGCGAAGACCACCTTTAGTGAGGATAAGATGTACTAGTTGTCCCCCTTCAAAATTGGTCGTTGTGGGATCCCTTCCCGCCTAACATTTCGGGGAAGAGGACCAAGGCCACTATATAAGTAGGATAGCCACCATCAAACAAAGGAATCGGATCGATTCCACCCTGACAAGCTCACCAGCTCATCCGAGCCCAAGAACACCTATCCTCCGAAGGCCGTTCACTCATTGGACTAGTTCAACCACATCCCATCTCGAGGCTAATCCACCCCACTGCTGGAGTAGGGCTACTCACCGCTGGCCTGGACCAGGATAAAGTGCATCATGCCTCTTTTACATTCTTGCTCATCGTGCTAGTTCGTGAGACGGCGTGTAGATAGATATGCGAGGTTGAGATCTTCGCACGCACCCCAGAGTTTGAACCTAGTAGGGTTTTGCGAAGACATGAATCTGACATTTGGCACGCCAGGTAGAGGTGCGTCGAAGCTCCTCTTCGTCCGTTCGGCTCATCATCGTTTCACCGCCCAATGGCTGATGCCCACCGCGTCCCTACTAAGCAACAGGCCGGTGTCATCGCTTGCGTGGCCAGATGGCACCCCCCGGCGACGGCATCCCCTCTTGCTCTCATTAACCAGCGGCAAACGCCACCACCAGCCCCGCTACCCCCGAGCAACAGGATTCGTCGTTCCCGCTCTTCGGCGGCGCGACGGTCGCACTGCAACCAGATGATAGTTTGATATTGTTGGTATTTTTGGATAAAAGAACAGAAAGTAAAAGCGGAAAAGTAAAGTAGATTGTAGATTGATATGTTGAGAACAGACCCGGGGGCCATAGTGTTCCCTAGTGGCTTCTCTCATGATAGTGATATTCTACGGCGGGTAAACAAATTACTGTCGAGCGATTGATAGAAAAGTGAATAATTATGAGACAATCTAGGCATGATCATTATATATGGGCATCATGTCCGAAACAACTAGACCGAAATGATTTTGCATCTACTACTATTACTCCACACATCGACCGGTATCCAGCATGCATCTAGAGTATTAAGTTCATAAGAACAGAGTAACGCCTTAAGCAAGATGACATGATGTAGAGGGATAAACTCAAGCATAGTGATATAAACCCCATCTTTTTATCCTCGATGACAACAATACAATACGTGCCTTTCTGCCCCTACTGTCACTGGGAAAGGACACCGCAAGATTGAACCCAAAGCCGAGCACTTCTCCCATTGCAAGAACTATAGATCTAGTAGGCTAAATCAAACCAATAATTCTAAGAGACTTGCAAGGATATTATAATCATACATAAAGAGTTCAGAAAAGAACCAAATATTTCTCATAGATAATCTTGATCATAAACCCACAATTAATCGGATTTCGAGAAACACACCGCAAAAAGAGATTACATCGAATAGATCTCCTCGAAGACCGAGGAGAACTTGGTATTGAGATCCAAAGAGAGAGAATAAGCCATATAGATACTAGCTATGGAACCGAAGGTCTGTGATAAACTACTCACGACTCATGGTGAGGCGATGATGTTGATGTAGAAGCACTCCATGGTATATCCCCCCTCCGGCGGAGCTCCGGAACAGGCCCCAAGATGGGATCTCATGGTAACAGAATGTTGTGGCGGTGAAACTAGGGTTTTATCTAGTGTTCTGATGGTTTCGGGGTACGTAGGTATATATAAGAGGAAGGAGGGCACCGGGGGCCAAAAGGGGTGCCCACGAGGCAGGGGGCGCGCCCTGTAGGTGGGGCGCCCCCCCACCCTCGTGGACGCCACCTCAGCCCTATTCCGTGGTTCTCAAGGCTCCCATGCGTATTTTGCTCCAAAAATATATGTCCCGAAGTTTCATTCCTTTTGGACTCCGTTTGATATTCCTTTTCTGTAAAACCCTGAAATAGGCAGAAAACAGCAATATGGATTGGGCCTTTGGGTTAATAGGTTAGTCCCAAGAATAATATAGAAGTGTATAACAAAGCCCATTAAACATCCAAAACATCTTAAATAATAGCATGGAACAATACAAAATTATAGATACATTGGAGACGTATCAAGCATCCCCAAGCATCCCCATTGGACGTTGGAGATGTTTATATGGTGGGTGTATGGTATCAGCGAAAGTTGCGCGGTACAAGAGAGGCTAGCAATGGTGGAAGGGTGAGAGTGTGTAATATCCATGGACTCAACATTAGTCATAAGAACTCATATACTTATTGCAAAAATGAGTCATCAACAAAGCAATAAACGCATGCTTCTAGGGGGGAGGTTGGTAGGAGTTAACCATCGCGCGCCCCCGACCTCCACACAAAGGTTGACACTCTACAAATACCTCATGCTCTAACTTCGTCACATAGCGGTTCACCATACGTGCATGCTACGGGAATCACTAAATTTAACACAAGCATTTCTCAATTTCATAATAACTCCACTAGCATGTAATGCCCCAGATGTAATACTTTCCCTTTTGGGCATATAATATATCTCCGGCTTCATCTATACCTTTTCGGGTTCTTTGTCTTTCGGATTTTCGTCGTTTTGTTGTGGGCGTGTGTGGCATTCATTCATATCATATAGTCATGTGCATTGCATTGCATTTGTGTTGTCGGTTGCATCCGGTTCCACGCGTTCCTTCCCGTTGTCCGTTTCGCGTTCCGGAGCTCCCTCACGTGTCCGTGGCGTCCCGTAGACCTACTTTGTTGTTTGGTCGTGTAACGTTACCGGTGTGGCGCGAGTCTTGTTGTGTGTTGTCGTTTTGTTGTGTGTAACCCGCCTGTCAAATCTCGTCGCGTTTGGAGTCCGTTTGCTATCCCAACAGTTATTCGTGTGGGCTCAAAGTGCCTCCACTTTGAGGCCCAAGACACCCCCTCCAACAGCCCACCAACCACTCGTAGCCACTTCTATCATCTAGGCCATCCAAATCTGATCCGGTGGCCGAAAACCGCACTCCATTTGGACAACCCTAGCTACTTGTGCCTATATATTTTTCCACTTCCCCAAATTTGTGCCCCAAAACAAGGAAACCCTAGGCCTCTCCTTCTTCCACATCTAGCCACCAGCCACCTCGCCGGAGAGTTCGCCGGAATCCGCGTCCCCGCCGGAATTCTCGCCGGAATCCGGTCACCTCACCACCTCCTCGTCGCCGTGGGGCCCCTCCCCGCCGCCGGGGCCACCCTCACCGCCGGCGCCCCTCACCTCCGGCCACCGCCGGCGCACCCCGCCGCCCTCACCACGCCGGCCGGCGCCAACCCCAGCCGCCGGTTTCTCCTTCTCTACCCGCAACCAAACCCGCCGCCGCGCCTCGATGGATCCGATCCGCCCGATCGGATCTGAGGTTCCGGCCTAGGCCTCTCCCCGTTGACCGAGCAGCCTGGCCCAGCGCCCCGCCTCCCGCTAGGCCCAGGCCTCCCTTCGCGCGCGCAAGCCAGGCCGCCTCTTCGCCTCAGCCGCGCCTCCCTCCGCCACCCGGCCCGCTCGTCCGCCTGGGGCCAGCGCCGCCTTCCACCAGTGGGCCGCCCCGCCTGGGCCGCGTCAGCCGCAGCGGGCGCCAGCCGCCCCGCTCCGCCAGGTGGGCCGAGCCCTCCTCCACCGGCCCGCAGCCTCCAGCACCGCGCGGGCCAGCGCGCCGCTCCACCGGGCCGAGCCGCCCGAGCCGGCCGGGCCGCTTCCAGGCCGCGCCTCTCCAGCCGCATCGCTTGGGCCGCCTTCCGCCGAGGCCCGTTGACCGTTTTCAGATCTGAGATCTAGGTTGTTTTTCAAATCCTAAGTCCCTGTGATATTGTTGTCTGATGCATATTTCAAACTGCTATAACTTTTTGTGTGGAGCTCCGTTTTGCGCAAATAGCATGTCCAGACGTTCGTGGTGATTAGCACTACGTTTCATTCCATTGTGCCATGCATGTTAGAGATCATTTAGGTGCTTGTTTTTCTGTTGCAAGAGTGCATCCCGGTATAAATTGCTGCTATGTGATGTTTTTATGCCATCTTTGCATAGTAATATCTTTTAGCTCGTGTGTCCGAATGATGCAAATGATATGTCCACGTGTTCGTCTTGCCATGCTCTACATGTTGCTTGTGTTAGGTTGCATGATAGATTTATTCTTGCCATGTTTATCTTCGTTGCAAAGTGCCATGTGGCTGTGATGTTGTTTCACATGTTATGAAATGCCATCTTGTTGAGCTCATTGCTATCGTTGTGGTTATCTCCATGATGCATGCTTGTGTGTTTCGGAATCACCTTCATGTGTACTTTGATGTGGTGCTTACCACTTGCCATGTTTAGTTTCGAGGTGACTTAAACTTGCTCTTTTAGATGCCATGATGAAACTGCTGTTTTAACACTTAGTGGATTTTCACTAAGTCTGAATTCTGTAACGTTCCGATGCCATGTTTGCTTGCTGCTCTAGGACAAACCATGATAGTTTTGGAGTGGATCTTGATGGTTCCTTGTAGTATATATTGTTGGCTTTCCATTCATGTTCTCACATGCTTATTTAAGTGGCTGTAGCATGTTTAACTTTTGCTCCAAAGTTTTAATAAAATTCTGCTGTCAGAATTTTATTGTCCAGTTCAATATGTCCAAGCTTGTTGCTATTGATCTGTGGCTCCTTTGGGGGTGCACCTTTGGACTTATTTGCTGTAGGGTATGTCTAGTTTATGTTCATGCTCTTTGCCATGGTGTTTGAGTGCTGTAGCTTATTTTTCTAGTGCTCCGAAGTTGCTATGTTGCTGTAATTTTCAGCTTTCGCCTATTTCTTGTTTCGGGCATAACTTTTAGCCCGTAGCTCCTTTTTCAGCGAGTCTTATATGAAACTTGATTGATTTTCCGTGTAGATTCATAATCTCCTATTGTTATCATGTTTTTAAGTGATTTTCTTGAGTGCTATTTTCCGTGCCCCGTGTGCTTCCTTAGTGCATCCATCATGCATCCATCATTTTGGTGTGCGCATTGCATCTTGTTGATTCGTGCCTTGTGTGATTGTCTTGTTTAGAGCCGGAAGCTGAGACCGAGTACGAGTACGAGCACGAGGTTACCAACGAGGTTGAGCACGAGGACCCTTCTTACGATCCGAACGACTACTCTTCAGGCAAGATGACCGAACCCCGATAACATTACTATCTTTGCCTATTGCTAGTAGTTCCGCTCTATAGTTTTGCCTCGATGCCCATGTTCTTCCTGTCAGCCTCCTACTTGTAACCATGACCATGCTTAACCACCCTACCTATGCAAACCGTTGCTTGGCTAAGTACGCTTCGCTCAGCCCTTCTTATAGCATTGCTAGTTGCAGGTGAAGATCGAAGATGCTTGCTTCATGTTGAAGTTTTGTTGGGTTATATCACACTATATAAATGCTTAAAATGAAATCATCTATATATTGGCAAGGGTGGAAGGCTAAGCCTTTTGCTTGGTGATTTGTTCCACTCATGCCGTTAGGAACCGTTTAAACCGGTGTTATGTTCCTTGATTATGCGTTCCTAACACGGTTGGGGTGTATTGGACCCCCTCGATAAACCGCTAAGTGCTAAGTCTTTTCCAGCAAATCCCAACATTGGTACTATTTGCCTAATAACAAACTAAACTTGCATAGGGAGTTATAAACCCTTTTTCTTTAATCAACAACCCCGGGCCAGTGCTCCACATGAGTGTTGGTTCGAACTGGGGGTCCTGCAGGGCCGCCTTGGGGCAACCCGAGGTATCTGGCATACACCTGTAGCATCACCCATCCGGTCGTGTCCTGAGACTTAGATACGCACGGCTACTATCAGGGTGTCGACATGCCGGGAGGATTTGCTGGATTAGCCTTACCTTAGTTCGGAGTATCTTGAGCACGGGATTCCGAGAATACTCGGGTCTTCCCACTTTGGAGTTGCGACTCTGCGGATCGTGGGCTTGTAATGGGTCAAGTTGGAACACCCCTGCAGGGTTATGAACTTTCGAAAGCCGTGCCCGCGGTTATGTGGCAGATGGGAGCTTGTTAATATCCGGTTGTAGATAACTTGACACAATGTTTCAATACACTACCAGCGTGTGTACCGTGACTGTCAATTTCCGAATAGGGATTCGGGAGTTGAACACGGTGGGGTTATGTTTGTTGAGCTATAGCTAGGATCACTTCGTGATCATCTCTCGACCGAGGCTTTCTCTTCTCGCACTCTCTCACATAAGCTAGTTGCTAGTTGCTGCTGCAGACACTTATTCTTTTCTTCAGCCTTATCCTCTCCCAAGGCTTAAATAGTCTTGTTACCCGGGAACGGGATTGCTGAGTCCTCTGTGGCTCACAGTTACTTCACCACACCAGATGCAGGTCCAGTGGTGAGCTATCCAGGTGATGGCACCGAGCTAGACTGGGAGTATGACGAGGAGCGTAGTCGGTACTATGTTCGTTATCCTGATGATCAGTAGTGGAGACTTCTACTAGGATTCGATCCGACCTGTGGATTTAAATTATGTTTGGTATCTTGTCATTTGGATTTTACCCTTAGAGAGCTGTGATGTTTTAATGTATGATGTTTGAGACATGTATTGTAATTGTGTGACGTGGCGAGTGTAAGCCAACTATTTTATGTTTTCCATCCCCATCTTTTACATGAGTTGTGCAAAGATACCAGACTTGCGATCATTCCAGCATGGGGTTAAGTCTCTAAGTCGTGCCTCGACATGTAGGAGATTTAGTCCCATCCTGGGCATTACATAGCATGACTCTAATATCACTATCCTCATATCTCAAAACAATTATCAAGCATCCAACTTCTCATCATATTCAATGCACTTAGTGTGAAAGTTTTTACTACATTCATCGTGTTTGTCTATCATGTGAAGGCTAGTTTTTTAGCCAAAGCACATGACCATGCTATTTTAACAGACTCTCAAAGGGATATAAGTGAAGCATGAGAGATCAACAATTTCTACAAAATATAATCACCACCGTGCTCTAAAATATATAAGTGAAGCACTAGAGCAAAAACTATTCAACTCAAAAGATATAAGTGAAGCATATAGAGTGTTCTAACAATTCCTAGGCCATATTTATCTCTCTCAAAAAGGTGTGTCCAGCAAGGATAATTGTGACAAACTAACAAGCAAAGACTCAAATTATACATGACGCTCCAAGTAAAACACATATCATGTGGTGAATAAAAATATAGCTTCGAGTATAGTTACCAATGGATGAAGACGAAAGAGGGGATGCCTTCCCGGGGCATCCCCAAGCTTAGGCTTTTGGTTGCCCTTGAATTTTACCTTGGGGTGCCTTGGGTATCCCCAAGCTTAGGCTCTTGCCACTCTTGGTTCCATGGTCCATCAAAGCAATACTCAAAACTTGAAAACTTCACAACACAAAACATAGACAAAAATCTCGTGAGCTCCGTTAGTATAAGAAAACAAACCACTACTCAAAGGTACTGCAATGAAATCATTCTTTGTTTATATTGGTGTTAAACCTACTGTATTCCAACTTCTCTATGATTCATACTTCCCAATACTACTCATAGATGCATTGAAATAAGCAAACAGCACACGGAAAACAGAATCTGTCAAAAAACAAAACAATCTGTAGTAATCTGTAACTTTCGCATACTTCTGTAACTCCAAAAAAATTGAAATAAATTGATAAACGTGAGGAATTTGTCTATTAATCATATGCAAAAATAATCAACTAAATAGCACACTCCAATAAAATCTGGTGACCATTCTAGCGAGCGCGAATGATTCTATTTTTCACAGCAAGATCATATAAACTTCACACAAGTCTCCCCAAAGGTTCTACTTGGCACAAACACTAATTAAAACACAAAACCACATCTAAACAGAAGCTAGATGCAATATTTATTCCTACACTGAAGCGAAAACAAAAAATATGAAATTGGGTTGCCTCCCAACAAGCGCTATCGTTTTACGCCCCTAGCTAGGCATGATACAAAGATAGATCTAGGTATTGCCATCTTTGGAAGGATATTCTTTAATTAAGAACTTGTGATTCTTACGGTCTTCTTTATCCCTATTGATAATCAATTTTTTTGCAAGAAATCAAGATATTCAATTGTGTCAAAAGGTTCTCTTGCAAAAGTAAGAAAATTAGGATGAACACTTATGGATTTAAGATCCACAATTACTTTACTAGATGTTTCACCCTTGTTCTTAGTAACATACATGAACTTAGATAATTTAGTGGTAGAAGGATTTGAAGTAGTTTTTATAGCAGAAAGAGCAGAACCCACATTAGTAATAATATCCTCAAGATTATTGATCCTAGTAGAATCTTGATCTAATTTTTCTTTAACTATGGGTTCCTTTTCCTTAAGGTTTCTTAGAACAACTCCTACCTTGGATCCATATTGGGTAATTTAATTGTGGATCTTTCTATCCAAGTTCTCTACCAACTCTACCGTAGCAACTTTGTTTTCAATGATTTCTAGTCTTTGCATAACATGCTCCAAAGTTAAAACGGTCGCATTAACCATAAGAGGTGGTGAGCCAAATAATTCAGTCATTGCGTTATAAGAATCATAGGTATGGCTACCCAAGAAATTCCCTCCGGTAATGGTATCTAAAATAAATCTATTCCACGAAGTTATGCCAACATAACAATTGCGAAGAAGCACGGAAGTGGAGAGCTTCCTATTCGATCTGTTTTGAGCATTGCAAATTCTATACCAAGCATCTTTTAAAATTTCTTTCTCCCTTTGTTTAAAATTGAGAACCTCACTCTCGGGAGTATTGATAATGATAGGTGTGCTAGACATGATGACAAGCAATAAAGCAACACACAAGCAAACAAGAAGAAAGCGAACGATAAACACACGGTAGAAGAAGGGTGAATAAAATGGCAAGGGTGAAGTGGGGGAGAGGAAAACGAGAGGCTAATAAATGTAATGCGAAGGATAAGGGTTTGTGATAGGTACTTGGTATATGACTTTTGCGTAAGCCTCCCCGGAAACGGCGCCAGAAATTCTTCTTGCTACTTCTCGAGCTTGCGTTGTATTCCCTCGAAGAGGAAAGGGTGATGCAGCACAGTAGCGTACGTATTTCCCTCAGTTTTTGAGAACCAAGGTATCAATCCAGTAGGAGACCACGCACGAGTCCCTCACACCTACACAAACAAATAAGAACTTCGCAACCAACACGACAAGGGGTTGTCAATCCCTTTACGGTCACTTACGAGAGTGAGATCTAATAGAGATGATAGTTTGATATTTTTGGTATTTTTTGATATAAGTACAGAAAGTAAAAGCAGAAAAGTAGAGTAGATTGTAGATTGATATGTTGAGAATAGACCCGGGGGCCATAGTGTCCTCTAGTGGCTTCTCTCATGATAGCGATATTCTACGGCGGGTAAACAAATTACTGTCGAGCAACTGATAGAAAAGCGAATAATCATGAGATTATCTAGGCATGATCACTATATATAGGCTTCACGTCCGAAACAAGTAGACCAAAACGATTCTGCATCTACTACTATTACTCCACACATCGACCGCTATCCAGCATGCATCTAGAGTATTAAGTTCATAAGAACAGAGTAACGCCTTAAGCAAGATGACATGATGTAGAGGGATAAACTCAAGCATAGTGATATAAACCCCATATTTTTATCCTCGATGGCAACAATACAATACGTGCCTTGCTGCCCCTACTGTCACTGGGAAAGGACACCGCAAGATTGAACCCAAAGCCGAGCACTTCTCCCATTGCAAGAACTACAGATCTAGTAGGCCAAACCAAACCAATAATTCGAAGAGGCTTGCAAGGATATTATAATCATACATAAAGAGTTCAGAAAAGAACCAAATATTTCTCATAGATAATCTTGATCATAAACCCACAATTCATCGGATCTCGACAAACACACCGCAAAAAGATATTACATCGAATAGATCTCCTCGAAGACCAAGGAGAACTTGGTATTGAGATCCAAAGAGAGAGAAGAAGCCATATAGATACTAGCTATGGACCCGAAGGTCTGTGGTAAACTACTCACAACTCATGGTGATGATGATGATGTAGAAGCACTTCGTGGTAGATCCCCCCTCTGGCGGAGCTCCGGAACAGGCCCCAAGATGGGATCTCATGGGAACAGAAGGTAGCGGCGGTGAAACTAGGGTTTTATCTATTGTTCTGATGGTTTTGGGGTACGTAGGTATATATTGGAGGAAGGAGGGCACCGGGGGCCAGAAGGGGTGCCCACGAGGCAGGGGGCGTGCCCTGTAGGGGTGCGCCCCCCCACCCTCGTGGATGCCACCTCAGCCTTATTTCGTGGTTCTCAAGTCTCCCGTGTGTATTTTGCTCCAGAAATATCCCTCCCGAAGTTTCATTCCATTTGGACTCCGTTTGATATTACTCTTCTGTAAAACCCTGAAATAGGCAAAAAACAGCAATCTGGACTAGGCCTTTGGGTTAATAGGTTAGTCCCAAAAATAATATAAAAGTGTATAAAAAATCCCATTAAACATCCAAAACATCTTAAATAATAGCATGGAACAATCAAAAATTATAGATACGTTAGAGACATATCACTGACCCTGTAGAATTTCTGCAGCTCTACGAGTTGAGCAACAAAGCGGCCAATGGCGATGAGAAGGTCATGGCCAACTGGTTTCTCATGGCTCTCAAAGATGGCGCTCGTTCGTGGCTCCTAAACCTCCCGAAGGAATCAATCTCCTCCTAGGTTGAGCTGCGCGAATGCTTTGTTTACAACTTCGAAGGAAAGGGGAAAACTCTTACCTTTGCCCCTGCGCCTCCGGTCTTTGAGCCCGCTCTCGAGCGGTCAGTGGTGGTCAACTAGGAAGGGTTGAGCAAGGTTCGCCCTGTGCTTGCCGCCAATTCCAACAAATGGAGGGCGACCGTGTGTTGGCCGGCTTCCCGCGCCGCGATTGATAGGACGGCCACCGAGGTCCCCATCCATCTTCATGCCCTCTGGGCTGCCATGATTCCCCCCTTTTCTGATTTCTTCAATGCTGTGCTCTCACATTACCAAATCAATGCACTGCACCTGGATCCCCAATCCATCGTGCTCCTTGCCGTCTTTGCCTTCGTCTGCAAGGCCATGGTGGGCAATGTTCCTTCCATGGCTCTGCTTCGCCATTTCTTCTCGTTGCATCTGACTGACGCCCGCCAACGCTCGGGTTGCGTGACCTTCTAGGCTATAGCAGCAATGGCCGGCTCGGGGATCGACTTCGAGCTCTCGTCAGTTGTGGATGGATTTCGGAAGCGGTGGGTGTTCATTGATGTTGGCGTGCAAAGTCCTCTGCTCTTGCTCCCGCGAGCTCCGGCCGTCCCAAGCCCCGGCTGGGGGCATGCGAAGCTCAGCGACCAGCAACTCACCCATGTCTGGCGTCGGCTGGGCAAGCTGAAAGACCTTGAGGTGACAGTGCCTATGGTGGTGAAGGAGTTCATCAAGTGCTGCATCGCTCCGCTCCAGCGTCACTCCTGGCCGATGTGGACCTTCTCCGGCAGCGAGGACCCCATCAGGCTTAATGTGCCCGTGATTGCTCCTGAGGTGTGGCGGACGGTACTTGAGCTCCTGACGGGCGACCCAGCACACGCCAACCTGCCGGAGGAGGGTTGCCTCTTTTACTGCTTCTCCAACAAGGTTGAGTTTGTGAGGCAGATACCCCTTTTCGACGAATGGGGGTTGTGCCTGGCCGGCCTTGAGGGTCCCCGCGAGAACCTCGTCCCCTTGGTTCCCCTGCCTGCAGTCACCTCGGCACCCGCCCTAGAAGCGCAAGTAGGGAGGCGGGCACCGTCAGACGCCGGTGGGGTGGCCGCTGAAGAAGCGGCATGGGTTGCGGCTCCCAAGGCGATGTCTCCTGGGGCTTGGGCGACCTGTCCTGAGGCGGCGGATGGAGCGCCGTCGTGGTCCGAGGCTCCCGAGGTCGCTCCCTTAGGAGCCCCACCAACTGCCCTAGGCAACGGCGGTCGTGCCCAGGGCTTCGGCTAGCTTCTCATGAACATCATTGCAGTACGCAAGAGGAAGGCGCCTCCAAGCTGCAATGGTGATGCCCACCGGCCGTTGAAGCAGAGAAAGTACATAGCCAAATACGAGTGAGTACCTTATCTGCGTGATTTCCTAAGTGCCGCGTCCCCTCCTGACCACAACTCTTGAGGTCCCCTTCGGCTAGCACGACGAAATCTCCTAAGGAGCGACCCTCGCCCCTTCGGGGCTCATCACTGGCTTTGAGTGACCCTTACTAGGCCGTCGTGCGTGGCGCGAGGCTTGTAGGAGATGTGGACGCGTCGTCTGGGTGTCCCGACCCTACTTTCATGTCGTCCCTCCTTCACGGCCCTGCCTAGAGTGTTGGAGGTGTGCCGAGGGCTACTCCATTGATCATCGCCCGCAGCTGGGCGACCCCAGCCCTGGCTCCGTCTTCAAGCTACGAGGCCCCTTCCTACAATGCCTCCGCCGAGGCCCGGACGGCTGCGAGGAAGGCACCGGCCTCCAGCCCCATGCCAGAGGAGGGCATGCGACCTCAAGCCTTCCCGAGGATGAATGGCGTAGGGGATGAGCCCGGTCGTGCGCTTGAATTTGCATGTGGGTGCGGTGCTGTCCACCACGAGCTCTTCCGGGAGGCGATGGGTGCGCTGAGCCAGCTCGAGGAAGAGCTCATTGACTTTGCCGCCCGCCTAGAGACGGAGGGGCTTTGTCTGGCGGACGAATGGTGTCGGTTGAAGGTGGCCATCAACTTCGGGCGTCTTCATCACGAGCGCGCCAGTGCGAAGGCCGAGGTGTCCCTCACAACCTCACGCGAAGCTAGTGCCCGTGCTTTGGAGGAGGCCATGAAAGCGGATCGTCGCCGCGAGGTCGTCGAGGAGCACCGACGGGAGCTTCAGGCCTTGAATGCCTCCCTCGAGCAGCAGGTCGAGGTGCGCGGGGCAGCCTTGGCGTCCATGAGGGGGGTGCCTTCCGAAGATAAAGAGATCCAGAAGCGTGAGGAGGCGCTGATGATGGAGGCCTTGGAGCGCAACCTTGAGCTTGAGCAGCTAGAGACGAGGGAGCGCCATGTGACCATGGCCGAGGACGCCGTCTCCACGCGTGAGGCCAGGATTCAGGCGGAGGTGGACCGGAGGGCGGCGAGGGCTTGTCCAGATCTTGCCAATGAGTATGACCTGAACTTGAAGCTCCTGGAGGCAGAAGCTAAGGGTAGGACCACTACCCTCAGAACAAGACTAGACGAGGTGGAGTAGCGCGAGAGGGCCGCCACGGCCGCCCAGACCTCTGCTCATGCTGACCTGGCCTCCGCGCGGGCTGACTTGGTCTTGCTCTAGCAGCAACTTGATGACGCCGCGTCCCTCGCACAACAGAACAGAGAGGAGACTTGTCGCCGGCAGACACTATAGCACGAGCACGCCCCCATGCTCCAGGCTCTCAGGGTGAGGGCCAACCGAGCGATGGGAGCCATTCGCAAGGAGAACGTCCCTCATCCCCACATGGAAGATTATGCCCGCCACCTCTGCTTCTTTACTGAAGTCGTGACGTGCCTAGAGGGCCGGGCCGGGAGGGCTCATGAGCTCGTCGAGGAGAGGAGTCGGGGCCTCCTTAGGTGCGCATCCTCGCGCGTCTTCAATTATCCTTAGAACCTCGACCCGCACTTTGATTTTGACGCCGCCATAGCCCCAATGCCCATGTATGAGAGTGACCAGGGCGTCACCGTGAGCAGCACGTTTAGTTGAGCCCACATTCCTTCGCTTGAACCTGTATGCAAACACTTGGACACAGCCCCGTAGGGCATGAGAGCATTTTGGAGGGGAGGCCCCTTGCGCATGTAAATTAATGTTCTGCCTTTAAGATAGACTTGAAACTTGCCTTACGGACTCGTGAGCCCCGGGCAGGTATGTGGCTGTGACTCATCTTGACCCAGCAAGCCTTGAGCATGTTCAGAAGTGGTTGGTGTGCCTTCCTCCCGGGGGAGTCCCCTGGTGGCCCTTCGGGTTTTAGACCCCTTGAAGGGCCTGCCGGTTCGCCCGAGGGAGCCTCGCGAGGAGCGAATGCCAGGCCATGTCAGGGTGTGTGCATGGTGACGCTGCAGCAGTGGTAATTGTGATTCTGGGGGGTTTGCCGCCGCCCGGGCTTACCCGAGCATGGTCGACATGCCTATACCACACCCAATTCCGCATGCGAGGCGCTTGCTAGGGGAGGGGTAGCAGACACGAGCCTCGAAATAAATCACGCAACCAAAACACAAGAAATCAACACGGACACGAAAGATTCCCCCCAAGCTTGGTTGAAAAAACACTCCAAGTTCAATCCAAAAAGTGCGGCGAGTCGAGTTACAGAAAAGGGCATGAAGGCAAAAAGCCGCGTTCGGCACCTAGATAGTCTTCTTGTCTTCCCTCCAGCGCGGAGCAAAGTGCTTTCACTAGTTGTGAGCATAGTCATTGGGGGACAGTGTCGACGGCCAGCGCGGAGGATGGCGCTTCCACTAGAACATGGGCGGGAGCCCACGAGGCCTAAGAGCGGCTCTCCAGAGACTCCGGGGCATGTACAACCCCACTCATCATTACATGAGAGTGTCACGGGCGGAGACCTTCACAGGCGTGAGCCTTGCTTCATATCGCCAGGCGAAGGCCCCGCCCTGCGCCACCGCCGACTACCGTTGGGGCGTCCGGAAACCAGGACAAGGCCAAGGGGAAAGGGAGACGCTATAGGCGCCCACAGCGACCACGGGCCCTCTACCGGGGGGAAGGGCCTGCCGGCGCCTCACCCGGCAAAGGACCTACCTCTGTGCGGCGCCTTGCTCCGTGTGGCGCGGGGGGGGG
>LR738715.1:469523188-469546510 GCA_902687465.1 Secale cereale | reverse complement strand
GATCCTACAACTAGAAAGGTTGTTATAATTGGCCTAGGGCAATTAAGGCCAAACAACATGCCAAGAGTTTCTGTACTGGTGCAAAAACTCCACAATAACAACAGAAGGAAAGATCTGACAATCGAAGAAAACCCAGAAAAAGAAAAGTTGAAACTCCTAGACAAATTTTTATTACTTAAGCAAGATCAAAAATTTTGGGGTGTTACAAAACCACCCCCCTTAAGAAAAATCTCGTCCTCGAGATTTGCTAGGGGTTGCTATAAAATCTTCTACTGCCACACAAAGGTATTACCAAAGTTAACCGTTCTCCTAAAGCAAATAAATGCCACTACAGTGCATGGGCAATAAGTGGTGTAAACTGCAGTGTTAAACACTGGCGCTGCATGGAAAAATCTACGGTCGTGGAAAACGAGATATTTCTACTACGGCCTATAGTAAATTTAGAAATGATATTTCTAAATTTTCAAATACGCTGGTTGCACCCGAGGGTACAGTGCTCTCACCGGCTGACAGGTGGGGCCTGGACCCACCGTCAGTCTCTTCTTCCACCTCTGGTTCTCTCTCCTCCTCTCTCCCGCGCGCTTTCTCGTGCTTTCTCCACCGGCGATGGCTAGCTCGTAGGGCATCTAGGCCGTACTGCCGTAGTGCGCGGCGTGCTAGCTGCCGGTGCAGCGTGCACTCACCTCGCGGGCCAGCGTGCTGTCGGCACTGCTCGCGGATTCGCCTCCGAACACCGGCGGTCGCGCGACGAGCAGTGCTGGTGGACTCCGCCCGCCGTACACCGATCTAGAGCTATAAAACGACCGAGGTGCTCCTTCTTCCTCCTCGCACCTGGCCTCGCTTCTCCTCCCTTCTTCCTTCTCCTCCATTTGTATTTGCAGGAGCTCGGGTCGAGGCTCTAATGGCGGAGGTGATGCCGGATTGGTGCATGATCCTCGTGTGCGTGGGGTTGGCGGCATTGCTGGGGGTATCCGCGCTCTTGTGTGCGATGATCCTCGACGATCGTCGTGACGCGGCGGCCCGAGTGCTAGCTCTTCGCGGCGGCGGTGATCACGAGGATTAGGCGTGAGTGTCGGGTGCTAACGGTTGTTAGTGCGCGGTAAGCAACTAGTGTTTGAATAAACTCCCATGAGTTTCTCTTCAAGAGACTGTGGTGAGGTGATCAATTAGCTGCAACAGGTGTACGTGGATTAGCTACTTAGTGTACTGTGTGGAGTGGCCGGAGTTGTAATTCTGCTGTTGTTGCGGTGCTGTGCGAGAAAATAAAATATCTATGGTACGTGGATAAATACGTTGCAACAACTCAGGAGAGAAAGCAATAAATTTATCACTCCAGGTTTTTACTTAGCGCCAAAATTAATTTAAATAGGAATTATTAGCAGTGGAACCACTTCATAAACTGAAATTAATTTTATAGTACGATACACCGCTTACAACTCATGAAAGATTCGGAAATAACAAATCATAGCAGTTACATCTAAAACATGAACGGCAAATGGACAGGATCCTGAGAAAAAGTCTCTGGTGCTGGGGGACACTCTTCTTCTATCGTTGGAAGTGGGTTGTCGGTGTACTAAGGTAGGGGTACCTCAGTACCCCAACTTGTGCACGGGCAGTAGCAGCTTCCCGCGGCAGGACCTACCACGTGCTCGCCGGAGACCTTCCTGCTCCATATAAAACCATTCAAAAACAAAGTATACAAGGCAGAAGCTCAAGGCCCCGGCAAGTGGAGCTTGCCGGGAAGGCCGTTCCAGGCTCAAGATTACCTCACTAGTACAAGACCCTGGCGAGAGGAGCTTGCCAGGAAGACTAGAAGATTGCACTTCAGAAGACATGCCTCGGCGCGACGTGCGCCCCGGCAGGGCCCGGGGGCGACAAGCTTCAGAGCCCGACAAGCTCCCGGGCCCGGCAAGGTCAAGACCCCGGCAAGGTGCTTCCCGGGGAGAGTTACGCTGTGTGCCCACGCTCCAGCTCATCGAGCCACGCGTCGCCCTGGGGCCACTCGAGGGACGCGTGGCGGATGGCTGTGCAGCCTGGGAGACACGGTGGCACTCCACGGTGATAAAGCCATCGCCGTGGCAAACGGAGACGCAAGGGCGGGCGCTTTTGGGGTCGACGGCGACGGGCATTAAATGCTCTTGTCCCCCACTGTCAAAGTAGGTGATGACCACTGTTCACGCACTGTTCATCCACTGTTCCCGCACTGTTACAACTACCACCACTATTACATTTTTACCCTTTCTCCTACGTTGACACCTGTCGGTGACCCCTTTAGCTATAAAAGGAGGCCCATGCACAACGTGGAAAGGGTTCGGAACCTAGATCGCTCATTCGCTCGGTGTAGCTAGTTCTTCAAGATCCCGAGCTCTCCAACTCAATACAATCAAGCAGGAGTAGGGTTTTACGCGTCCGTCGCGGCCCGAACCTGGGTAAACTGCCCGCGTGCTCACCACGGTGGGAGCGGAGGGAGCACGAAGAGCAGATTATGGTGAGCACGCGGGCAGTTTACCCAGGTTCGGGCCGCGACGGACGCGTAAAACCCTACTCCTGCTTGATTGTATTGAGTTGGAGAGCTCGGGAGCTTGAAGAACTAGCTACACCGAGCGAAAGAGCGATCTAGGTTCCGAACCATTTCCACGTTGTGCATGGGCCTCCTTTTATAGCTAAAGGGGTCACCGACAGGTGTCAACGTAGGAGAAAGGGTAAAAATGTAATAGTGGTGGTAGTTGTAACAGTGCGGGAACAGTGGATGAACAGTGCGTGAACAGTGGTCATCACCTACTTTGACAGTGGGGGACAAGAGCATTTAATGCCCGTCGCCGTCGACCCCAAAAGCGCCCGCCCTTGCGTCTCCGTTTGCCACGGCGATGGCTTTATCACCGTGGAGTGCCACCGTGTCTCCCAGGCTGCACAGCCATCCGCCACGCGTCCCTCGAGTGGCCCCAGGGCGACGCGTGGCTCGATGAGCTGGAGCGTGGGCACACAGCGTAACTCTCCCCGGCAAGCACCTTGCCGGGGTCTTGACCTTGCCGGACCCGGGAGCTTGTCGGGCTCTGAAGCTTGTCGCCCCCGGGCCCTGCCGGGGCGCACGTCGCGCCGAGGCATGTCTTCTGAAGTGCAATCTTCTAGTCTTCCTGGCAAGCTCCTCTCGCCAGGGTCTTGTACTAGTGAGGTAATCTTGAGCCTGGAACGGCCTTCCCGGCAAGCTCCACTTGCCGGGGCCTTGAGCTTCTGCCTTGTATACTTTGTTTTTGAATGGTTTTATATGGAGCAGGAAGGTCTCCGGCGAGCACGTGGTAGGTCCTGCCACGGGAAGCTGCTACTGCCCGTGCACAAGTTGGGGTACTGAGGTACCCCTACCTTAGTACACCGACAGGAGCCCCCGGGCCTGGGCCAGACACGGTGCCGAGCGCTGTTGGGCCAGGCCCAAAACAGTGCACGGGCACGCGCGGTCCACGGCGCGCCGAATCCACTTCCGCATCTGCCGCGTCCCTCCGTAACGGCACGCGTCGATTGCGGCGTCGTGGGATGGGACGTGGCCACGTTCTTTTAATGGAAAGAGCGAAACGTCCCCCGCTTCCCCATAAAAGCAGAGGAAGCAGGAGCGGTTCCCCTCCTACGCCTTCATTTCTTCTTCTTCCATCTCCAGAGATTCCCCTTTGCGCTCCGCCTCCACACCTCCTCCGCCGTCTTCCGCATCCGCGGCGCCGCCGGACTCTTCGTCCCCCTTCCCTCGCCGCCTCCGCCATGGCCCCGAAGACCGAGAAGGAGAAGGCGGAGAAGACCAAGAAGGAGAAATCAGAGCAGGCGGCGAGGCTTACTCTGCTGCGGAAGCGGAACGTCGTCTTCTCGCCGAGGCTCAGCGCGCGGGAACTCTGGAACAAGTATTACTTGTTCTGGGCCAAGGAGACTAAGGCGCATCCCCGGACCAGAGCTTATCCTGCCGCCGCCAAGGACAATTACCCCGGCGGGTATTTCTTCTTCGCAGCTTTCTTCCATTGCGGACTTTGTCCCCCTTTTTCTGAATTTTTCTGCGACATCATGCACACCTACGGCCTCCACCTTCTAGACTTCACCCCCAACGCCATCCTCACGATGGCGGTTTTCGCACATCTGTGCGAAAACTATATTGGGATCTATCCGAATGTAGCGCTGTTTAGGCATTTCTTCACCCCTAGAGTAGAGGCCGGCGCTCCCCTCTCCGGAGGAATCTCTTGGGTCTTCCGTCTGAACAAGAAGGAATCCTACTTGCCGGGTGAGCTCCGCGGCAAGTGGGAGGAGTGGCGCGCGGACTGGTGCTGGATAGTTGAGGACGAGCCTCAACCTTTCACTGCGCCGCGCACAACGCCCATCGTGCGCGGCAGGGACTGGAGTGAGCTGGACTCGGACGACATCAAGTTCAACGTCGCCCTCGTCAGAATTCTTCGTCTCCGGGTAGCTAAGTTGTCTGTCGGAAAAGTAGGAGCAGATTTCCTCCGCCGCCGCATTGCCCCTCTACAGGATAGGAAGAGGCCAGCATGGGAGTACGGCAACGTGGCGGACGTAATGAGACTGCGCCCGGGGCTAAACTTCAACTTCACATCGCTGGAGCTGAAGGGGATGGTCCGGGAACTCTTTAAGCACGACCCGGCCCACCCAGAGTGGTTCAGAGCTCCCCGGAGAGTGGTGCCTCTCTGCAACACCACGGCCCGGGATCCTCTTCGCGCCATGATGCCCGTGTGTGACTCGCATGGCGTGGACCGCACATGGATTCCGCCGAAGTCAGCAGACATCATAAGCTTCTTTGACAACCTGGTGGAGGTGCCGAAGAACAAGGATGAGATCAAGGGGCTCACCCGGGACACCACCGACTAGGAGATTGCTTATATAGCTTCTCGGGAAGAAGAGGCCGCTGCAGCCGCAGCGGCCGGAGAGTTTGGCTTCTCAGTTGATGAGGCAGAGGCTGCGGATGCGTCCAGCCAAGCAGAGGAGGCGGAGATCCGCAGGCTGCTGCAGCTTCCCCCCGACGAACTCGCCGTGGTCCCTTCTTTGAGGCACTCCGGGATCCCCGGAATCGTGGCCGAGGAAGGCGACCTTATTCTTCTCGCTGAATGAACCCCGACGCTCGATGAGGAAGTTCCAGAGACAAGTGCACCCGTACAAGAAGCGACAAGTGCATGGGTAATGTACTTTGATGGTGCCTTCTCGCTGCAAGGCGCTGGAGCCGGTGTGGTACTCATAGCACCCACCGGAGAACACCTCAAGTATGTTATCCAGATGCACTTTCCCAGGGAGCAAGCGACAAACAATACTGCTGAATATGAAGGCTTGCTTGCCGGCCTCAGGATTGCGGCCGAACTTGGGATCAGGAAGCTGATTGTGCGGGGAGATTCCCAGTTGGTGGTCCGACAAGTTAACAAGAGTTACCAGGGCCCTTTGATGGAAGCTTATGTAGATGAAGTGAGGAAGCTTGAAGAGCACTTTGAAGGTCTGCAAATGGAGCACGTCCCGAGAGCTCAGAATGAAATTGCAGATGGCCTTTCGAAGTGTGCTGCGATGAAGTTACCTGTGGAACCAGGGACCTTCTTGCTCAAGCTAACTCAACCATCCGTCACACCATCAATTGGGCAGTCCAAGAAGAGAAAGTTGGTCTCCGGCGACTACTTGCCGGCGGATCTCCCCGAGGCCGCCGCCAAGGTCCCCAAGATCAACGATCAGAACGCTGAGGAACTATTTGCTCCTGCAGATCCTCGGATCTGTACAGTTGAAGCAATCGTTCCCGACAAGCCTCGCCCCGGCGAGCTTGCCGGGGGACCATCAGCTCCGGCAGAACCGGAGGTTCTTGCCGTAGAAGCTGAGGTCCCCGCAGCGGCCCTCATGCCTTTAGTCCTTGCCGTTGAGCCTCGGGCTCCGGCATGGGCGCAGCAGATCGTCCGTTTTCTGCAAACTGGAGAACTTCCTGACGACCCAGAAGAGATAGAGAAGATAACCAGGCAGTCAAGTATGTACCAGTTCGTGGACAATGAACTGTACAGAAGAAGACTCAATGGTGTCAGGTTGAAGTGCATTTCCAGATAAGATGGACAGAAGCTGTTGGCAGAAATACACGGAGGCATATGCGGCCACCATATTGGCGCAAGGGCGCTTGCCGGGAAAGCTTTCCGGCAAGGGTTCTTTTGGCAAGAAGCCCTCCAAGATGCAACTGCACTAGTAACCAAGTGTGAAGCGTGCCAGTTCCATGCAAAACAAATTCATCAGCCAGCTCAAGCTCTCCAGACGATCCCTTTGTCCTGGCCCTTCTCGGTCTGGGGGCTCGATATCCTCGGCCCCTTCCCTCGCGCTATCGGGGGCTTTGAGTACTTGTACGTCGCAATCGACAAGTTCACAAAGTGGCCTGAAGTGGAACCAGTGAGGAAGGTGACAGCACAGTCCGCGGTCAGGTTCTTCAGGTCGATTGTTTGTCGTTTCGGAATCCCTAACAGGATCATCACCGACAACGGTACGCAATTTACTAGTCGCACCTTCATGCAGTACGTCCAAGACCTTGGCGCCAAGGTCTGTTTCGCTTCTGTTGCTCACCCGAGGAGCAACGGTCAAGCGGAGAGGGCAAATGCTGAAGTGCTGCGCGGACTCAAGACAAGGACCTTTGACAGGCTGCGCAAGTGCGGAAGAAACTGGATAGAGGAGCTACCGGCGGCTCTTTGGTCAATCAGAACGACACCAAGTCGAGCCACCGGACAGACACCCTTTGCTCTAGTCTATGGAGCAGAGGTAGTTCTCCCCACGGAACTCGTATACGGATCTCCTCGAGTGCTCGCTTATGATGAGCTCGAGCAAGAGCAACTGCGGCAAGATGATGCATTGCTCCTCGAGGAGGAACGTCTCCAGGCTGCTGTACGAGCTGCTCGATACCAGCAAGCCTTGCGTCGCTATCATAGCTGCAAGGTTAAGGCCAGGAGTCTCGAGGAAGGCGACCTTGTTCTTCGGCGTGTTCAGTCCGCCAAGAATTCCAACAAGTTGACGCCGAAGTGGGAAGGCCCTTATCGGGTGAGACAAGTCACAAGGCCCGGCGTTGTCTGCCTTGAGACCGAAGAAGGCTTACCGGTGAGCAACTCCTGGAACATAGAGAATCTTCGCAAGTTTCACCCATAAGGCGCGGTTGCCGTGATCCGCTCCGGCAACCACCTTTTGTACAAGCTTTGCCGCTGTTGCATGTAACCCTTTGTACAAAGACGGGCGCAGACCCCGTGCATCAGTAAAGCTTTTGTGTTTTGCGCTATTTGCCTTTTCCATGCTTTTCTTCGCTATTTGCATGCGTTATTTGGCATCTTGTGCAACATACATATCCGGTAAGCATTAGCAACCCGAAAGGCCATATACTTGTTTCCCTCTCCTTTTTCCTTGCCTCTTAAGCAGAAGGTATGCTCCTCGCGCACAAGTTTGCCGGGGGGGAAGGAGATGGAAGATGAACCAAGTGATGTTCAAGAAAGAGAAGCCTTAAAGATGAACCAAGTGATGTTCAAGAAAGAGAAGCCTTACCGGGAAGCAAGCGAAATATGAAAGCTAAGTTATCAGAATTTGACCAGTTCAAATTTTTAAATTTTAGTTGTCTTCCTTGAACAACCACACTTTGTATGGAAAACCTGTGCGCGGAGGAACCTACCCGTGGCTAGCCGCACCCTTATCTTGTTTTCGAGTACGCTCAACGACTTAAGTGAGCTGCGACAAGTGTCGCGCCCTTGCTTCGTTTTCGAGTTCGCTCAGCAAGCTAAGTGTGTCGCGACTAGCTGCGGCAAGGTTGCTTGCCGGTAAGACCTTGGCCAGCAGGCCGCTTAGAGTCCAGCACTCAGCGCTCGCGGCAAAGGGCTCTTGCCGGCAAGCTCCCTGGAAGCGTAGGGAGAAAAGCATACAAAGTAAAGGACCAAGACAAGGAAGATAACATTGCACTGATTGATTAAAATAAAGATAATATATTACAAGGGATAACTTGTCGCAATGACTAATGAGTTCATAGCACCCTATGCAGCAACAAAAGAGATAAAGGAAAAGGGAGGCCTAGTCTACGCGGTCGCCTTCAATCCTGGAGATCTTGTTCACTTTGGCGATAATGTGGGCGACCTGCGCCTTCAGCGCCTCCATATCCGCGTCGGCCGGCAAGCTGCGGAGAACGTTGGCGAGGTTTATACCAGGATTGCGATATACAATCTTCGTCAGAACGCGCTCCAAGGTTCCCGCGCAGAGCTGGCGCGACTCCTCGGCCAGTTGCGCGGGGAGCTTCTTCCGAAGATCTGCAAGAGCCGGCGCGATCCCTCTGAAGAAGAGGCTGAGCTTGGCGCTGTGGGGGAGGTTTGGATCCGGAGAGTATATAAGATGCTCAACCTTCAGCGCCAACAGCTCCTGGTCAATGTTGGATGCAGAGGCCACCAAGTCATCGGTCCACACTTCAACGGTCCGGCGGAAGTTCTCAGCCGCGGTGGTGGCGCTCTCCACCAAGCCTCGCTCCTTGCGGAGCTCTTCCTTCAGCTTGGTTTCCCGGTCTCGGAAGGCGTCAAGCGAGTCCTACAACGTGGAAACCTTCAGCTCCAGATCCTCAATCGAATCCTTGGCGGCCTTCAGCTTGTCGCCCTGCTTGGAGAGACGCACCTGGAGTTCAGAGTTGGTGTGGGCGTCCTTCTCGCGCTCCGTGTTGAGCGCGGTGACCCTCTCCACGCTCGCTTTCAGGGACTCCTCCAGTTGTGCAACCTTGGCCGCGAGCTCCTCCTTGGCGGTCTCCGCGGCAGCCGCGGCGGCCTTCGCCTCCTTCAGCTCTCCGCCAAGGGCCTGCTCCCGGGCGGCAAGGTCTTCCTCGTGGGAGTCGAGGTTGACCTTCCGTTGGGTGAGCTCGCCTTCTCGCCGGGACAGCTCCTCTCCGGCGAGTCGCTGCTGCTCCTCGGCCTCGGCCTTCTCCAGGAGCCACTCCTGGTACTCCCCGGCGAGCCTCTCGCGCTCCTCCGCCACGTCGCGGAGGGCAGCCTGGTTGGCGGCACGGAGCTCCGCCGCGCGCTTCTCCATGTCAGCGGCGGCCTTGGCGGCGAGAGCCTCCCGAGACGCAAGCTTTGCCTGCCTGGCCCGGTAAAGGGCCAGGAGCCAGTGGAGCAGCTTCTCCTCCTCGGGCTCTTCACTCCCGTCGGGCGCCTCGACAACCTTCAGACCCGCGGAGGCGAGGACTTCCCCATCAAAGGCCTCTCCCTCCGCGGGGGCTCGCGACGAAGATCCCCACGGCACCTGGATGTAGACGCCGTTGGGGGCCTCAAGATAGTAGGCAGACGGCTCCTTTTCGGCGGAGGGGTCGGCGGCCGGCGCAGCGCTCGACGCTCCTGCCGCCTCCGGGCCGGCAGTATGGCCGCCGTCCCCCTCCCCGGCCGCTGCGTCTGCAGCCGGAGCAGTCTCTTCCACAGCCGGCTCGGCGGCTCCCGCCGTGTCCTCAGCGACAGGGGCGTTGCCGCCGTCGCCCTGCGCGCCCTCCTCCACGACGATGGTTTCCGTCTCCATCTGTTCTGGGGGAGGAAGATCTAGAAGAAGAAGAAAAAGAAGAATAAGTTCAAGCAAATATCCAAAAAAGACGAATTCAAGAAGACGGAGTTGCAAAACTTACCTTGGCGGATTTCGTCGGCGGCAGGCTCCCTCGCCGGGGAGCTCTGCCTTGGCGGGGTGGCCGCCCTCGCCGGGCTGCTCGCCCTTGGCGGGGTACTCGCCCTTGGCGGAGTACCCGCCCTTGGCGGAGCACTCTCCCTTGCCGGAGAGTTCGTCCTTGGCAGGGACGGCGGGGCCTGCGGCTCCTCGGGAGTGACCTCCGGGTGCTCTTGTGGCTGCGGCTCCCCCTCTGCACAAGACAATCAAGACAACAACAAGAACAACAAAATGTTAGTATAAAGGAGATCCTCAAGCGCGCCCGGCGAGCGGAAATGTTGAGCCCAAACTTACGCTGGGGGCTGCGCTGGGGGCTGCTCCTCGGAGCAGCGCTCGGGTCCGGCAGGCTCGTCTCCGGCACGTCCCCAGTCGCCGCGACGGGCGAGTCGTCCGCGACCTCGACGACGGGAACCTTGGCCTTCTTCGCCACTCGCTGGGCCAGGGTCCTGAAGTCAAAGCAAGAAGCAAGATCAGAATCAACAAGAATCAAGACAAAGTTAAAGAAGATACAAGACCTCGAGTTCTTACTCCTGTTCCTCGTCGTCGTCGTCGTCGCTCAGGGCGGAGAAGTCGAACGCCACCTGAGGCGCGTCCGCGCGGGGAGCAGGAGGCGAAGACTCCCTCGGGCGCTTGGCGGTCCCCGGGGCTGGGGGCTGCGAGGACCCGGCCCCTGTGGACGCCGAGGCCCGGGGAGCAGGCGGGGCAGCCACTCCGCTCTGTGAGACCCTCCTCCGCTTGGCGCTGACGTGTGGGGCGCCTCCGCCGTGGCCTGTGTGCGGGTCGCCCCCGCCGCGGCCTGTGTGCGGGTTGCCCCCGCCGTGGCTGGTGCGCCGGGCGCCCCCGTCGCAGCTTGGCTCCCCCGGGTAGCTCGCGCCGCCCGGCGAGTTGGTTGTTGTCGGGGCGCCTGCGCCCTCGTCCCCGTCGTCGCCTTGCGGAGACGCTTCAGCGGAGAACGCCTGGGACTTGCCCGAGGCGGGGAGGTCTCCGATGACGAGGAGACGTCGTCGGCATAGAGCCCCAGAGACCCGTCGGAGTCCTCGTCGGCCCCGGCGCCCTCCTCCTCCTCCTCGGATGGCTTGCTGGGCCCAGCGCCCTGCCCTGCGGCCGTTCTCCCTCCGGCGCCTCCGCCCCCTCCGGCGCCTACGCTCCCTGCGGCGCCTCTGTTTCCTCCGGCAACGCCGCCTCTTGCCGCGGCCTCGGCCACGATTCCGGGGATCCCGGAGTGCCTCAAAAAGGGACCCCGACGAGTTCGTCGGGGGGAAGCTGCAGCAGCCTGCGGATCTCCGCCTCCTCTGCTTGGCTGGACGCATCCGCAGCCTCTGCCTCATCAACTGAGAAGCCAAACTCTCCGGCCGCTGCGGCTGCAGCGGCCTCTTCTACCCGAGAAGCTATATAAGCAATCTCCTGGTCGGTGGTGTCCCGGGTGAGCCCCTTGATCTCATCCTTGTTCTTCGGCACCTCCACCAGGTTGTCAAAGAAGCTTATGATGTCTGCTGACTTGGGCGGAATCCATGTGCGGTCCATGCCATGCGAGTCACACGCGGGCATCATGACGCGAAGATGATCCCGGGCCGTGCTGTTGCAAAGAGGCACCACTCCCCGGGGAGCTCTGAACCACTCTGGGTGGGCCGGGTCGTGCTTAAAGAGTTCCCGGACCATCCCCTTCAGCTCCAGCGATGTGAAGTTGAAGTTTAGCCCCGGGCGCAGTCTCATTACGTCCGCCGCGTTGCCGTACTCCCATGCTGGCCTCTTCCTATCCTGTAGAGGGGCAATGCGGCGGCGGAGGAAATCTGCTCCTACTTCTCCGACAGACAACTTAGCTACCCGGAGACGAAGAATTCTGACGAGGGCGACGTTGAGCTTGATGTCGTCCGAGTCCAGCTCATTCCAGTCCCTGCCGCGCACGATGGGCGTTGTGCGCGGCGCAGTGAAAGGTTGCGGCTCGTCCTCAACTATCCAGCACCAGTCCGCGCGCCACTCCTCCCACTTGCCGCGGAGCTCACCCGGCAAGTAGGATTCCTTCTTGTTCAGACGGAAGACCCAAGAGATTCCTCCGGAGAGGGGAGCGCCGGCCTCTACTCTAGGGGTGAAGAAATGCCTAAACAGCGCTACATTCGGATAGATCCCAATATAGTTTTCGCACAGATGTGCGAAAACCGCCATCGTGAGGATGGCGTTGGGGGTGAAGTCTAGAAGGTGGAGGCCGTAGGTGTGCATGATGTCGCAGAAAAATTCAGAAAAAGGGGGACAAAGGCCGCAATGGAAGAAAGCTGCAAAGAAGAAATACCCGCCGGGGTAATTGTCCTTGGCGGCGGCAGGATAAGCTCTGGTCCGGGGATGCGCCTTGGTCTCCTTGGCCCGGAACAAGTAATACTTGTTCCAGAGTTCCCGCGCGCTGAGCCTCGGCGAGAAGACGACGTTCCGCTTCCGCAGCAGAGTAAGCCTCGCCGCCTGCTCTGATTTCTCCTTCTTGGTCTTCTCCGCCTTCGCCTTCTCGGTCTTCGGGGCCATGGCGGAGGCGGCGAGGGAAGGGGGACGAAGAGTCCGGCGGCGCCGCGGATGCGGAAGACGGCGGAGGAGGTGTGGAGGCGGAGCGCAAAGGGGAATCTCTGGAGATGGAAGAAGAAGCAATGAAGGCGTAGGAGGGGAACCGCTCCTGCTTCCTCTGCTTTTATGGGGAAGCGGGGGACGTTTCGCTCTTTCCATTAAAAGAATGTGGCCACGTCCCATCCCACGACGCCGCAATCGACGCGTGCCGTTACGGAGGGACACGGCAGATGCGGAAGTGGATTCGGCGCGCCGTGGACCGCGCGTGCCCGTGCACTGTTTTGGGCCTGGCCCAACAGCGCTCGGCACCGTGTGTGGCCCAGGCCCGGGGGCTCCTATCGGTGTACTAAGGTAGGGGTACCTCAGTACCCCAACTTGTGCACGGGCAGTAGCAGCTTCCCGCGGCAGGACCTACCACGTGCTCGCCGGAGACCTTCCTGCTCCATATAAAACCATTCAAAAACAAAGTATACAAGGCAGAAGCTCAAGGCCCCGGCAAGTGCAGCTTGCCGGGAAGGCCGTTCCAGGCTCAAGATTACCTCACTAGTACAAGACCCTGGCGAGAGGAGCTTGCCAGGAAGACTAGAAGATTGCACTTCAGAAGACATGCCTCGGCGCGACGTGCGCCCCGGCAGGGCCCGGGGGCGATAAGCTTCAGAGCCCGACAAGCTCCCGGGCCCGGCAAGGTCAAGACCCCGGCAAGGTGCTTGCCGGGGAGAGTTACGCTGTGTGCCCACGCTCCAGCTCATCGAGCCACGCGTCGCCCTGGGGCCACTCGAGGGACGCGTGGCGGATGGCTGTGCAGCCTGGGAGACACGGTGGCACTCCACGGTGATAAAGCCATCGCCGTGGCAAACGGAGACGCAAGGGCGGGCGCTTTTGGGGTCGACGGCGACGGGCATTAAATGCTCTTGTCCCCCACTGTCAAAGTAGGTGATGACCACTGTTCACGCATTGTTCATCCACTGTTCCCGCACTGTTACAACTACCACCACTATTACATTTTTACACTTTCTCCTATGTTGACACCTGTCGGTGACCCCTTTAGCTATAAAAGGAGGCCCATGCACAACGTGGAAAGGGTTCGGAACATAGATCGCTCATTCACTCGGTGTAGCTAGTTCTTCAAGCTCCCGAGCTCTCCAACTCAATACAATCAAGCAGGAGTAGGGTTTTACGCGTCCGTCGTGGCCCGAACCTGGGTAAACTGCCCGCGTGCTCACCACGATCTGCTCTTCGTGCTCCCTCCGCTCCCTTACCGCACGAACAAGGGGCTCCGGTCCCATAGGTGCTCGTGGTGGACAGTTTCCCCCGACATGGGTTGACTAGTCGATGAATGTGCTTCTCCTGCCCGGGCCTCAATGGTCTACTGATGGCGATCCGAGGATTTGAATCGGCGAGGCTCTAGAGATAACCCATTATCCGTTGGGTCAAACACTCTTGTGCGATGACATACTGCGTAAGGTTGGCTAGTACCGGGTCTCTCTCAATTCGCCCACCAGGAAAAGTTGCTGCTTCTCCGGGCGCTGCACGGCTCGGGAAGTAATAATATCCTCGTTTGCTCGCATAGGGCACTGCTAATCGAAGGCAAGCAAGCGCTTCATATGCGGCAGCCTCTATGGCCATCTGAGGAGTTGGCATGGATTTCCCCATGAAGGAAACCTCTGTGGGGTCTTGGTTTGGGTTTGCGGGAGGGATGTGTACTACTGCCCAATATTTTGAGCTGGATGGTGTGATCCTCGATTTGAGCAGTTCGTACTGGGGTGGACGGGTAGCACTCCTGGTACTGCAGGAAAAATCCCACAATATCTTCACGAAACTACCGGGGGATGCATATGGGGTTCTCAGATAAATACTAGGGATCGGCATGGCGAAGGAAATGGCTGTGAGAGCCGTGCACTAGGTGAGGGATGCCTGGTAAGGTCACGGTGTGGCCCTTATATAGCAACCGGGCTGGTTTTATAGGATCATGGTGAGGGGCCTCTATATCATCGGTTTCGCTTTACGGGGCCGGGGTCAAAGCTACAGGTACTCACGTCTTGCAAAATGACGTGCTTACTGTGGGGGTTGTCGGTGAGGTGCTTTGGAAGTCACACCTGAAAAATAGGCATTCGCACACTGGCATAACTGTGAATGGATGCTATAGAGATAAGAGCATAAAAGTAAATTGTACATACATATAGGCATACAGGTTATGTGACCACGGGGTGTGGACAAGATAAGGTTTGGTACTACGCGGGTGATTTAATCAACCTCGTTTATATCCAAGCGGCCTTGCCTTGTGGACGCTGAAGCTTCTCCAAGAGCTTCACTGTCCGCGTTGGCTGGAGGTGGCTGAGGGGCTGCAGGGTCGGGGCAGTGATGATGACCCTCACGGGGATTGTTGGCTATAGTTCCGTTGGAGCGTGCGCCAAACAGGCGACGCATCACCTCTGGAGACACCAAGGCGTTCTAATCAATGACCAAGGCAGGTCTTAAGGACTCGATCGGTTGCCCGAACAGCACGACTGGGTTGTCGGTGCCGAATTCGTCTCTGCCTCGTGCCGGGGCTTGGCGAAGCAATTCTCCACGAGCTGCGATCAGATCAAGGGTGATTTGATTGAATAGTTCCTCTAGCACGCTTACATAGCGCACCAGATGCAGTAATGAAGGATCTGTCTCGTGGTCTCCGCTGGCAACTCGGGGAGGCCTACCATACCCGTTACAGCTGGGGCAGTAGTAGAATGAGCGACAGTTAACTCTGGGCGACAAGTGCCGGAGTTGAACTATAGCCTCTCGAGTAGCTACTTGGACAGCTTGCGGCTCAAAGGAAGTTGTCCTTCCGGTGAACCTGTAGGGGCGTTCTGGCGACAGACCCCTACCGTAGATGTGCACAGTGGCCCAGAATTGACGGTTTTCACCGCCCATGGTTTCTTGGTACACAACATATTCTGGGGGCTCTTCTAACACAAAGGCACGGCGGGTGAGGTTTGCGAGCACGGTCACAAAACCTTCAAGGTTGGTTGCTGTGGTTTCATTGTGGACAATGGGTCCTGGCATTTTAGCTCGGTCTGGGGTAGAGGATGTCCTGTGCTGGGTTTGGGGCTAGCGTGCCCTATTTATAGGAAAGGATGGAGTCTTCCTTCGCACGCTTGCGGAAGGAACTGTTTAGGTGTCGGTCACTGGCGTGTGATCGGTAGGCTAGGCTGATAGGTTGGGCACCGACTGCCAAAGGTGTCGGTCCACTGTGTGGGTATCTTACGCGAGAAGCTAGGCCGGGTTAGGATGTGGTCTGGTGTGGTGGTTAACCTAGGTTTTTGACCTGGCTAAGATATGATTAGCCAACGGTCAGCCTGGCTCTGATACCAAGGTTGTCAGGACCTGATTTTTGGGGTATTAAATTCCCAAAAATTGTCCTTGTGCTCACCAGCCCCAGGATTACTGTTAGCTGATGAGTTACCTCTTGATACAGAAATTTCCAAGCAAAGGTACAAATATGTAGTACAAGACCATACTGGTCTTTAAGTATAACACAAGGTTGCTAGTGGCTGATGGCGGAAGCGGTTGTGACACGTCGGCGTCTGTGGGACTCCATTTACCACGGGAACAGCTGACCGGGTTAACTCCTATCTTCGCGAGGCTGCTATCACTGTTGCGCAGGTTCCGGGTAGTCGTCGCAACGCTCCTTTCCAAGCGAGAAATCTGGCCAAGACAATAGCCAGGGGCAAGCCTATGAGTACTTTGAATGTACTCGCAAACATTATGAACAATGGGTGAAATATAATCATGCTCGAGAATGATCGATGATCACGATGTTAATTATGATATGATAGTCCATGATGCAACATATCATCTGTATAAAAATGCATATGCAGTCAGGGAGTAAAGGTAAAATAAATAAACGATTATGCCACAGTCGGGCGTCTGAGCGACACCACATAAAGGGCTTATGGAAAGGTAAATAACAAAAATGCCATAGTCGGGCGTCTGAGCGACACCACATAAAGGGCTTATGGAAAAGTAAATAACAGAAATGCCACAGTCGGGCGTCTGAGCGACACCACATAAAGGGCTTATGGAAAAGTAAATAACAAGATGCCACAGTCGGACGTCTGAGCGACATCACAAAAAGGGCTTATAAATAAAAGATGGATGACAGTGAATATCCAGGAGGTAGGGCCATCCCAGGGATACTCATTAATTTGCATAATACAGGGGTTAGTTCATCATAATCAATGTCACCATATGCCATACTTCTTAAACAAGGTTCTGGTTTTGGCAGTTCTCCTCCGAAGACCGACACTAAGACCGACACTTGACCCTTCCCACACTGTAGTCCTAACCCAGGGACACAGCTATTCGAATAGATTTAATCTCTGCAGAGGGTGTACTCTTTACCCACGAATAACGGATTCATTTAGTCCCACTGGACTAATTCCGTCCACGGTCTTTTAATTTGAAGACACATCTGGCCGCACACAACAGCTTAACATACCGGTGTCTGGAACCACCCACGACACCTGCCAAGCCAAACTCTAAGTGGGGAGGCTACAACCTCGACTAGCATGGGATCACAAAATTTATAACGCACGCAAACTGGGGAAGCTATCCCCTTCGGCTTCAACCGAAACACCCATGCCCCCAGACCAGGTGGCATGCCTACCGGATGCAGCCGGTATCTTCCACCATGGCCTCTCTGTACGGTGTGTGCTAGAACAGGGGTCAACAATTTTCTGAACCGTACACTACCTGTAGTAGGGACAAGTGGTAGTACGAAAACGAGTATGGGGGTTACTGGAACAAGACTCGATCTATGGTCGACTCAGGAGGTTTCAGCATCATTTGCATGATTTAGCATAATCATTATATTCCACAACCATGGTCGGAATCGCCACCCATCATGCCTCACCAAGCCATACCGGACTCTGTCGTCTCAACGAGGAGCTAATGACAAGCTCGTATCTACACAAGACCACGACTTTCACAGCTTTCTCCCTTTAGGCATGGGAAGCACACGAGGGGATACCGTCGTGCATATTAAACATTCACAGCAAGGGGTCTACCTCATGCACTCACGGGTAGAATCATATCATCACATATGAAAGGAAATAATGCATCCATATCGTTGTATTCACATGCTTTAGATCAAGGTTCAAAAATGCTTGCCTTCAAGTAGAGAGGAGGAGAAATGCATTCCAAAACTTTTGGAAGTTTTCTCCCTCTTCAAAAAACCTAACAGAAAGAAAATGAAATTAATACATAGAATCACAACAACACAAAAAAGTTGTCTGGAAAATTTTCAAATAAATTTGAAAATAAACTTGACCAAATTTGAGGAACAACATACAAAGAAACAATTCAATTGGAGTTATATTTAAAAAGTTAAAGCCAGTCAAAGATTCAGTCAAACTCTGATTTAAATAAAAAACAGAAAAGAAAATGTTTTCGAGCAGAAGGCGTATTCGCTACGAGGGAGACGTACTTGGGAGTTTACGCCTTCACTTAAAACTCCTGGAGACGGGGCTGGGTCACTGATAGTGGGTCCATGGGGCCCACTGGTCAGGTTTGACCAGTCGCCTCTCCCTCCTCTTCCTCTGCCCGAGCGGAGGCTTCTCGAGGGCATTTGAGTGCAGGAATGGATCCGCCACTCCTAGGTGGTCCTCCCGGTAGTCGGTTGGCCGGCGGGGACGGAGGGAGTCACCAACGGTGAGCTCCGCGGCGGAAGGAGCCTCGGGCGGGATTGGGGATTTGCGCTGTGGTGGGTTTTGATCGCGTTCGAGGGGTCGGGCAGCTCCGCAAGGTTGAGAGGAAGGCGACGGTGGTGCTGGGTGGTCGGGGAAGGCCCTGGTGACGCTGGTGTGATCAAGACAGTGGCGGCGGCCGTGGTTGTCGGAGAGGAAGAAGACGGCCTCTCTGGTCTTTCTACTGCTACGGGCGGGTCAGTGAGGGAGTGTGGGAGGTTGCTTGAGGGTCTGACGAGCTTGGGGGCTCCTTCTATAGGCGGGAAATGGCGGTTCCGTGGCGGCCGTGGATAAGATCGCCGACGACCGCCATTCTGTAGTAGCAGGAGACGTGGCGGCGATGAACGCTTGCGGACGAGCTTGCGGATGAGCTTGCACTGCTCCAGGAAGCAGCTGGCGAGCGTGCGTGGCTTGGGCGGCGCCGACCATGGCAGAGATCCACTGTGATCGCATGCGTGCCGCCAAACGGGATTTGACAACGGTGCTGTGGGGTCCCAGGGACAGCTTGGAGTGTTCTGGTGTGCGGATAAGGCCGGGCGCGGCTCTGCAGGTGAGTTGGGGCCATGGGCGCGACGCGGCGAACCGAGCGCACGCACGTGCTAAACGCGCGCTCTGGCGCGCCCAGAGCACACACGCGACGTGCTCGGCGATATGCCAAGGCATGCAAGGAGGTTCCAAACCACAAGGGGTTAGCAGGGTGGGGCTATAGGTTAGGACAAAACCATGTGACATGCTGGTCTAGTCAGGGGATCAAGCTCATAACACAAACCAGAAACTAAGCCAAAACTGGTCATGCACTCAGGGTGTTTGACAAAATGCCAAAGGCATCAAGGCAACTCTTGGGGTGGCCAAATTATCCAGATAGGTGTCTCCTTGGATGAGTAAGAGAGTGGTGAGGCTAGTTTATCAAAAGAAAAAACTTGTTAGTGCAAGTTTCTGCAAACTTCAGTTCTGGGCAGAAGGTAAATGGCATTGTTTCATGAACCAAAAATCCTCCAATGGGTCTACTCTTCTGGACTTAAGGTTTTGGTAGGAGGGACAACAAGTTGGAAAAAGCTCATGGCCAAAAAAGCAAGTTAGAATAGGGTTGCAGTAGAAAGTGACCAACTGGACCAGAGAGCAAAAGAGGATGTTTTGCTCAACTTTTCCAAAAGGTACCCAAGGATTTTTGCATGGAAGTGATGTAGGGGTTTTACTGGACATCCCTGAATTTTGGTGGAATTTTTGGACAATACCATCAAATGGTTGTAGTGCAAACTGGGCCCTAAAACAGAAGGAAAACACTTTAAATAAATAAAGCTCAGGGAGAAAATAATGCAAATGATCCTACAACTAGAAAGGTTGTTATAATTGGCCTAGGGCAATTAAGTCCAAACAACATGCCAAGAGTTTTTGTACTGGTGCAAAAACTCCACAATAACAACAGAAGGAAAGATCTGACAATCAAAGAAAACCCAGAAAAAGAAAAGTTGAAACTCCTAGTCAAACTTTTATTACTTAAGCAAGATCAAAATTTTTGGGGTGTTGCAGAATCTCGCTAGCGGTCGTGCGCTCAATATTGGTGCATGGCACGTGGAAACGGATTTTGGATGTCCCAAATGTGGGCGAAAGGAAGTTTGAAAGATTTGTGGCGTTGCTATCAAGCTTTCGAGATATATTTATATGTACACATAATGTTCCAGCATAATGAATTTGTGTTGTAATGTTATGAATCTTTCAACTTTGGTTTCATGTGTCGTGTTGCCTCCAAAGTTGTCTCATTACAATATTGCATCAAATATAAAGGAAATTAACATGGATGCTAATGCAACTCAACAATTCGCAGAACGACATCAATATTTACAGCATAGCCGAGTACAAAGTTGTGAGAATGTGTACAAATAAAAAAATGAAAAAAATGAAGGATGTTGTTCATCGGCATGGTTCCATTTCCTAGCATCATTGGTTGCAGCTAGTTTCACGCAGGTTTGTGGAACTGAACAAGAAATGTTAGCTAAGAAAGGATTCTATGGACGGCATTGACCATTCGATCATTTTGTGTAGTTTCACTAAAATCGAGATTAGCATGCCTGTTTGCAAATATATTGAACAAATGTTATTACGTTAATAGTGGTACCAGTAGTAGTTGATGAAACATACACAAACAAGTAGAAGACGGTCATCTTTGCAATCACTCATAAAACTAACCACTTCTTGGAGAAGATTAGGCTTGGAGTTGGATGAGGAGGATAGCAAAACCAATCTCCCTCTGTGCAGTCGCACTGAAATGTAGAGATGTTGCACGTGTGACATTTTAGTGGAACTGCAAAACACACTCTTAAAGAAAAAACTGATTTGTGCAGTTCACCAAAGTTAAGGTTGCAATAGCAACAAGGTGCAATGGATAACCCTGTTTGCAAAAAAGAGGTAGAAATGAAACAATTACTAGCAATAACAGTTGATGACTCATACGACGACAAAAAAGAAGCATATTCCTTGGCCTCAGGGAAGATAGCATCATAATTCTTTATCTAAAATCGTGTGAGGACGAGATTGCAACATCGAAAGTACGTCGGCCGAGCTACGTTTTAGGAAAAGAAATAGGGAAGATCCACATGCAGCAGCGTGGCAAGTTGGCAGTGGAGCAAGGCCGGTTTCATAGGAAGCTGTACCTGAGGGTTGTTGGGGTGTAACGCGGAGGGTGGCGCCGGGCAGGATATGATGCGGCAGCTAGCAAGGGGCGAAGGCCCTACCGCGTCGGAGCTTCGTCCGAGAGAACTGTGCATACTACAGACCGGGACTCGCCGGCAGTGGTTTCCAGCCTCGACGCCAGCGACCAGAGCAACGCTGCACATCCTTCCTTTTCGCCGGCAGTTGATATCCAGCCGAGATCAGTGACCAGCGGTGAGAGAGAGAGAGAGAGTGTCCACCGCCATCTTGTGTGAGAGAGTGTGAACTGTGAAGAGACCAAACCCATCAAGCAAAGCATCGGATCCTTCCTATAATATATATAATGCAGCCGTTTTCTATTTTGTCTGTATAATAATCGTTTTATATTCCGTTCTACTACTATGTGCCATTCAGGAAAAAACTTTATTTACAAATAAACGCTTTGCACAGTGTTTCGTTCACGCATGGTACATGACCCTCCATCAAGTGCACAACCACTACATGCATCAAATATTCACGTGGGCTACCTTTTCGTACAGAAAAGAACTCCAAGGTGTACTTACGGGGGTGTTGTCGGGAAAGAGACAAGAGTATGTGTGTCACTACGTGCACCTCTTCTCTTGCTGCACATACCCCACCTATGTTTGGATTTCTGACAGAGATGGTATGTGCATTTGGGATGCTACTTCAGTGCCTTAGTGCACCTGCCTTTCAGTGTATGACAGGTGGGCTGAACAGGTGGCTGGCCCACCTGTCATACACCCAAAGACAGGTGCAGTTAAGGCACCAGAGCTCAGTCCGTGCATTCGTGGGTGTTTTTATGCGGGTGCTTTCGTGAGTGTATTTGTGTGTGGGTGTCACACCCTGCATTTTGTAACATGTCATTTGCATCAATAAAGCATGAAAATTTGGGCCAGCAAATTTTTTTGGCATCATTTGGCTTTTATTTGTAATTAAGTTTTTCTCCGTGTGTTTTTCAAGTGCTCTTTAAAGTCAACTGCTCCCTCTTGTAGATTTCATCTCCTTACCCCAAAACTTCTGCCCAATGATCATACCAAGTGTTTATAGCAGTATAGTATTTTCTTATAAAATTAATTTGGCCAAAATGTATTTTCAAAAATTAGTTTTCCAAAAACCCCCCTGAATTTAGGTTTGCACTGCAAGTGCTTGATTTAGGGTGAGAAAATTATTTCAGAAAGTATATTTGAAACCTAGTAGTTATAGGACTCCCATAAACCACAAAAGTATAATTTTAAAAGTTATTTTCCTATTTTATTTAAAAGCTTTTTCTTAAGGCCAGAAATGGTCTTTAATAGGGAAAAATTATTTAATTATTTCAAAAATATTTGCCAAAATTCAGGGAGACTCATAGGACATATATTGTCCATATATAAGAGTTTCAACACTTGGTCATGTTCAAATATTGGTCAAATCCCGCAGAAACCCTTTCTGGATATTTCAAGCTTTTGAAATATTTACAAAGGAAATATTCTCTAAAAATTCCAGGGAAATTCTATCATGTCATATATGACATATTTGATGAACTTGCCAAGCCCCATGCCTTGCGAAGCAAGAAAACATCATCAAAACCCCTCAAAACCATTCTGTCCATATCTGAAGTTTGAGCAACTTTACATTGCCAAACTTGTCCAAATGCTCTCAAACTTGGTACACATTCTAGAATGGTCTAATAAGGCACCTAGACCAAATGGCACAAGCTTTGGAAAAGGGTAACTTCATCAGAGTACCCCAAAACCAATTCTGTTCAAATTCAAATTTGAACAACTTTACATTACCAACTTTTTACTTGGGGCTTCAAACTTTGTGGGCATGATCACAACCCCTAATGATGACAGTACACCAAGTGGTGCATCAAGGGGGATGATTAGCTTGACTCAAACATGGTGAAACCATTTCTGTTGATTTCTAGGGTTCACCAAAGTTACATTGGCTAGTTTCTTCAAATAAGCCCAAACTTGGTGAAACACCCTATTTCCATATGCCATTTAATCCTGTTAAGTGTCATGGCTAGTGGAGATCATTTGACTCCTCTAAACCACATCAAACACCTTCTAGTGATTTCCCAAAGTTACCATTTTCACCTCTTCTCCTGTTCTCCTTGAGCCCAAGTTTCTACCACGGCTTCCCCAGGTCCCCTTGCACCTCCAGTAACTTCCCCATGGCCAGAGCTCAATAATAGAGGGGTGAAAACCCCATTTTACTCTGCTGGACAGCCTAGTTTTCACCTTCCCTCAACCTCCCTCCTCTTCCATTGGGTAACCAGGGCATCCAAGACCGCAGCGCACTTGTTTACTCCACCCCTGACCCCCCAGACAAGGTGGCCGCGTCCAGCAAGCCAAAGGCATGCCCTGGCATGCAATAGGCGTGCTCCAGAGCGCGCTATAGTGCACACCCGCAATGTAGCCTCCTCCAATCAGCCGCCCTCGACCACCTCGTGCTTCCCCCTCGCGCCACTCGATGTGCCTCGACGTCCGCAACACCCCCGGCGTTGTCCCCCTCCTCCTTCTCCCTCCTGTGGCTGCCCTCGCACGCGTGCCGGCCGCCCGCGAGCTCCAATCCTCTGCCTCACACGCGCGCTGCTCTGAAAGCTTTCCCCGCTCTCTCTCTTCCTCTCCCTGACCGTGGACTGCATCCAGCAACTCCGCAGACACCACCCCGGCTCCTCCCGAGCCCTGTGGCAACGAGCAAAAGCTCGCCGGCGCACAGGTCCACGGCACCTCGCCATTCTCCTATAAAA
>LR738715.1:469475999-469523143 GCA_902687465.1 Secale cereale | reverse complement strand
CCCCCGAGCTCCTCCTCTCCTCACCAATCGCTCTATCACCCACCTAATCCCCCCCCTGCGCCACACGCTCCACTCCAGACAGGCCCGAGCTCGAGATCGAGCTCGAGCTCCGCCGCGGCGGCTCGCCGTTGTCCGCTCAGTATAGGCCGTCCCAGCCGCTCCTCTTGCTCGATCTAGCACCACGTCGTCCCACTGATCCTTTTCCCCCCTCTTTTCCCTCTCTGCAGCTGCCGGAAACGACCGGAGCAACCTTCACCCGATGCCCCTTCGCCGCGTGACCTCGCCGCCGGCGAACCAGGCCACTCCGGCGACCCACTCCACCTCCACCAGATTGGCGACACCTCGCTGATTCCGTCCCTGCCCTTAGCTCGCCCTGTCGTGCCCCGAGTCGTCGCCGGTGAGCTCGCCGACCCTCTGCCGGAGGGTTAGGGACGACAGGAGGGCCCCGCCTGTCACCCTCCCCTCGCCCTCGCCCCTCTCTCCTCTCAGTGACGCCGGGCCCCGCCCGTCAGGTTTGAAAACCTGGCGCGCGCGCTGGCGCCCGTGCGGTGGGCTGATTCGCCCTGGGCCTGCTGCACTGTGGCCGTTCTGGCCTAGTTGCACAGGACCCTTTTTCTTTTTCTTTTTTGTGGGATTTTCAAAAAATTCCACAGGATTAAATATTTATCCAAATGAAATAATTCCAGTTCCTAAAAACTTGTAAAAATCCAACCTATTTTATGATGTCACTTTCACCCATATCCGTGGAGCTTTTCTGTTCTGTTCAAATTTAAATCCATATTTGAACACTAAAACCTTTGTTCAAAAATTCATGTACCCCATTCTGTCACTCCAAATCTCAAACTAATAATTTTTGCCATTTTAGTTTTCCCTCTAGCATTTGATAAAAATAAGTTGACATTTTTCTGAGCACTTTGGTTTTTCTGTTTTTATTATAGTCTTATTTTCCCGTTGTTTATTGCGACGATTAGATACCGTGTTTGACGAGGTTGCTGAAGAAGAATGAGGGGAAGGATTTGAAGACCTTGAAGACCAAGCCAATCCAGGCAAGCAGCCCTTTGACCATGATACCGTTGTGTTCCTCGGAACCCCTTTTATTTCCGAATGCATGATGATAAGAGTGGCGGTGGTGACCTAGTTGAGAGCCACCACATGATGCATACCCTACTCATGATCTTTACCATGTGTTTAGATGCATCGACAAATGTTTAGTAGTGATGTTTAGTGATGCATGTGTAGCATGAATCCTTCTGGTTGCAATCTTTTCGAAAACCCCATCGGGTGCCCCTAATGCGCGAGGGTGATGTTGAGTTAGGTCATCACTTGAGGAAGAAGTGGTGTGCCAAGAAAGATCTTGTGTGTGGGTGAAATGATGGATTAGATTTATGTGTGACTACCGTCCCAACCAAACATGTGCAACCACTCTACCCCTTATTGGACGGGGCATTATTGATTACTTAGGCTGATACTAGCATGGTGCCCACATCACTAGTGGCGGGGAAGACTTAAGGTTACTCCCGGGACGGGGTCGTGCTTGGATAGACGACCATGACTGTTCTTACAGGGCACCGGACACACCATCGGTCCCTTCGTGTACGCGTGACATTGAAAATAGGGCAAGTCCCATGACCTATTGTTTGTACTCGAGGGCCGTGCACCAACGAGTGGACCCTATGCTAGTGTCGTCTAGGGAAAGATAATGACCGGGTGCTTCCCCCGAGTACTTGAGGTACTGCGGGATCGTGGGTGACACGAAAGCTTCCCAGATCTTGTGGGTAAAGTGCACAACCTCTGCAGAGTGTAAAACTATTCGAATAGCCGTGTCCACGGTCATGGACAGTTGGGTGGTGCTACTTAAACTATGTCCAGAATTTTACAATCTCGGTGAAAGTATGTGTGTGTGTTGAGTCAAGGTGGTGACTTGACTCGTTGATGAAGAATTAAACTCTATTCATGTTGATATCTGTAACCTGTCTTCGAGGTTACCCAAATTTATTGATGCATGTTACATGATGGTAGAATATTTAATCTAGCTGGTAGCTAGGTTGCTCGTTGTTGTATATTTGCATTTTTACCTTGAACCAAATCATTGGTTGCTTGCGAGTACATTCAAAATTACTCATTGGCTTGCCACTGGTTATTTAATTGGCCAGGCTTGGAGGAGCAGGAATTTGAAGAAGAATTCTATGGAGACGAAGATGGGAACTAGGATGCTTTCCCAGTCAGAATGCATGTAGGGTTAAGGTAGATGGCATGGGTTCTACTTATCTACGAAGACTTCCGCTATTCGAGTTATTTGCTATTCAGCCCTTGAGGCTTTATCTATGTAAGACTTGGCCATAATGGTCATAATTTGTGTAAGACGGTATGTATGGATGTAAGACTCTTGTTATTCAGCTTCTGTGTGTTCAGTGAGCAATGATCTCTGGGATCACTATACACGTGCATTCGGTGATCTCGACTCTTAAGTCGGGGTCCCCACAGAGCTGGTATCCGCCTGTCAGCCTCCCCTCGCCCTCGCCCCTCTCTCCTCTCACTGACGCCAGGCCCCGCCCGTCAGGTTTGAAAACCTGGCGCACGCGCTGGCGCCCGTGCGCTGGGCTGATTCGCGCTGGGCCTGCGGCACTGTGGCCGTTCTGGCCCAGTTGCACATGACCCTTTTTCTTTTTCTTTTCTGTGGGGTTTTAAAATAATTCCACATGATTAAATATTTATCCAAATGAAATAATTCCAGTTCCTAAAAACTTGTAAAAATCCAACCTATTTTATGATGTCACTTTCACCCATATTCGTGGACCTTTTCTGTTCTGTTCAAATTTAAATCCATATTTGAACACTAAAACCTCTGTTCAAAAATTCATGTACCCCATTCTGTCACTCCAAATCTCAAACTAAGAATTTTGGCCATCTTTTTTCCCTCTAGTATTTGATAAAAATAAGTTGACATTTTTCGGGGCACTTTAGTTTTTCTGTTTTTATTATAGTCTTATTTTCCCGTTGTTTATTGCAACGATTAGATACCGTGTTTGACGAGGTTGCTGAAGAAGAAGGAGGGGAAGGATTTGAAGACCTTGAAAACCAAGCCAATCCAGGCAAGCAGCCCTTTGACCATGATACCGTTGTGTTCCTCGGAACCCCTTTTATTTCCGAATGCATGATGATAAGAGTGACGGTGGTGACCTAGTTGAGAGCCACCACATGATGCATACCCTACTCATGATCTTTACCATGTGTTTAGATGCATCGACAAATGTTTAGTAGTGATGTTTAGTGATGCATGTGTGCCATGAATCCTTTAGGTTGCAATCTTTTCGAAAACCCCATCGGGTGCCCCTAATGCCCGAGGGTGATGTTGAGTTAGGTCATCACTTGAGGAAGAAGTGGTGTGCCAAGAAAGATCTTGTGTGTGGGTGAAATGATGGATTAGATTTATGTGTGACTACCGTCCCAACCAAACATGTGCAACCACTCTACCGCTTATGGGACGGGGCATTATTGATTACTTAGGCTGATACTAGCATGGTGCCCACATCACTAGTGACGGGGAAGACTTAAGTCACTCCCGGGATGGGGTCGTGCTTGGATAGACGACCATGACTGTTTTTACAGGGCACCGGACACACCGTTGGTCCCTTCGTGTACGCGTGACATTGAAAATAGGGCAAGTCCCATGATCTATTGTTTGTACTCGAGGGCCGTGCACCAACGAGTGGACCCTATGCTAGTGTCGTCTAGGGAAAGATAATGACCGGGTGCTTCCCCCGAGTACTTGAGGTACTGTGGGATAGTGGGTGACATGAAAGCTTCCCGGATCTTGTGGGTAAAGTGCGCAACCTCTGCAGAGTGTAAAACTATTCGAATAGCCGTGTCCACGGTCATGGACAGTTGGGTGGTGCTACTTAAACTATGTCCAGAATTTTACAATCTCGGTGAAAGTATGTGTGTGTGTTGAGTCAAGGTGGTGACTTGACTCGTTGATGAAGAATTAAACTCTATTCATGTTGATATCTGTAACCTGTCTTCGAGGTTACCCAAATTTATTGATGCATGTTACATGATGGTAGAATATTTAATCTAGCTGGTAGCTAGGTTGCTCGTTGTTGTATATTTGCATTGTTACCTTGAACCAAATCAGGGGTTGCTTGCGAGTACATTCAAAAGTACTCATTGGCTTGCCACTGGATATTTAATTGGCCAGGCATGGAGGAGCAGGAATTTGAAGAAGAATTCTATGGAGACGAACATGCGAACTAGGACGCTTTCCCAGTCAGAATGCCTGTAGGGTTAAGGCAGATGGCATGGGTTCTACTTATCTACGAAGACTTCCGCTATTCGAGTTATTTGCTATTCAGCCCTTGAGGCTTTATCTATGTAAGACTTGGCCATAATGGTCATAATTTGTGTAAGACAGTATGTATGGATGTAAGACTCTTGTTATTCAGCTTCTGTGTGTTCAGTGAGCATTGATCTCTGGGATCATTGTACACGTGCATTCGGTGATCTCGACTCTTAAGTCGGGGTCCCCACAGTGGGAGACATAGATAGGGAATATGTGTCGATGATATTTCAAACCCAAAAAATGGAACATACGCAATGTGTGTGAAACTAAGGCCTAGCAAGATATAACATACAGAGGGGGTGATCCATGATAAGAGAGGGGAGGGATCATCGGCATGTGGTGTCGATAGAAAGAAAAAGAGGGATGAAGTCTATGCATGCGAGATTGCTAAAGAGAGGCTGCGAAATTGCGTGTGCGCATGTCAAAGATATAGGACGACTGGCCTACAAGAACGGGAGAGGGGAAATGACATTTTGGGTGTGCCAGGGAGAACTGACTATGGCGTTCGATCTTTCAGTGTGTGTGTTGGGGAGGGGGGACCTAACTAGAAAGGTAGATCGACTGGTACATGTGTGGAGAATAAGAGACCTAGCTACGTATCGAGGGAGGTCGATGCGCATCCATACATGTGTAGTAGAGGAATATGGTTGGGAGAGAGACTAAGCTAGGGTGCTGAAGGGGGGTTGGTGGAGTTGCTTCTCAGAGACGATGGTGGGAGAGGCCTAGTGGATAAACGGAGGGTACGACTGCAATCAATAAGAGAGGTGTGTCTGTGTGTGAGTGTGTGCGTGTGCGTATGTGCGAATGCGTGCAAGTCAGAGATGGGGTAGGAGGCATGCATGGATGGTGAGGGGGCGATATATGTGTGCGTCGGCAGGCCTAACTATATAGGTAGATAAATCGTTGTGTCAGAGAAAGGGAGATCGAAACATAACTATTAAGGTAGATCGATCGTTGTGTGGGGAAAATGAGGGATAATCGACCTAGCTATATGTATAGATGGAGATCAATCGGTGTACACATGCATGCGTTAGAGGCAAATAAGGCTGGATAGACAGACAGAGATAAAGGGATGCATCTAGGATGTGGTGTGAGTGGTGTACCAGACAGAGAGAAGGGAGGAGTGTGTGAGTTCGAGATCGATGAAAAGAAGGGCGAGAGTGTGCATTTGCGTGCGAGCGGGTGAGAGGTAGCTAGGGGCAAGGAGGGTGAGAGGAGAAGAGGGAAAGTGTGTATGTGGTAGGCAGGCCTGACTAGAGAGGTATATCGATCGATCTATGTCGAAAAGAAGGACCCGGGGACACCTGTATAGACTATGGGAGAACAACCTAAATAATAACGAATGAGTGAATTCTAGAGAATGTTGAGGGAGGTGGGAGGGCGAGGAGGGGTGTGTGCATGCACGAGAAACTAAGTGATAGCTATATAGAGAAGAGGAGTGTGTGGATTCTGATATTTGAATAATAGACCATGGTGTCTTAAACCCATGCCCATGTGAATGTAAAAGTGATATGTGTGGTGTGTTTTTAACATGCTATACTATATATACATATATATATATATATATATATATATATATATATACATATATATATACATATATATATATATACATATATATATATATACATATATATATATACATATATATATACAATCTCTTGAATTTGTGATAATGTGTGGCTTTTGCAGCTCCCATCTAAATACTTGTAGTTGTGGGGGGCACCATGCATAAATTGTGTCATAAACACACTATACATATGAAACATGGTTTAGATTATGAAGATAGCTAGAGCCTGAAATGTACTATTATTTGAAATCATTATAAAGTGGATTCAAAACATTGAATTCGAGTTTAATGGTACAAGTAGTTGATATCCAACCTGACAATAACCATGTGGTGTGTTGCGAAGATACTATACAAATGATGGTTTAACTTAACAACAACCGTACTTGTAGATTATTATTCAAATAGTGAAATGAATTAAAATTTAATTCATATATCAGCTGGTAGTATACATTTGGAATGCACTAAAATGTTCATTTGAGTAGGTTACATGGATTATACAAACATAACATAGATTCAAAGTATTGAATGGCACTTGTAGTAATTCATACAACAAAATGGGACAAGACACTCTTGTGTTGTGCGAAATTATTTTGTAGTGTATTGTTCTCCCGAAATTAAGACATGTGCCATATTATCCTGAAATTTTAAGCTATCTCTTTGTCTCTTTGTGGTCCAAAAATTCCCTACTCTTCAACCCCCGCCTTGCTATCTCGAAATTACAACACGCGTGAAGAGTCCCTCCTCCTGCGAAATCCCGACACACGAAATCCCCATTCTACTCTTCAGCCAGAAGAGCCGCCTAGTTCAAATCGGTGGGGCTATTTTCGTAACTTACCCCACATTTTGGACAAGCGCCCCCCTAATCCATGGTTCCTCCCTCCCATCCCGTCTGTCTCCCCATTCGTATACCGAGGCCACCAAAACCCAAGAAAACCCACCCTCCTCCGTCCGCCACCATACCTCCACCCAGCCGAAGCCTCATCCCTGATGACCTTGTCCACCGCAACAACTCGACATCACTCATCCAGTGCACCGGATGCGGATTCGTCATCGATCTTGTCATCCCACCGGTTCAGCTGCCCCGTCCTTCACCTCCAAGGACTTTCCCCGACGTTCGCCTCGTCTATCGTGCCTCATCCTTTCCAATAGCACTGCCTTCACCTGGACCACCGGAACCGCAATAGCATCACTGTTTCCTCGAAAGAAGCTCCGGCCTAGTCGATGCCACAAAAGAGGTTCTACACTAATCTCTGCATTTTCTCCTTGATTTTACCTCACGGTGCTGCCGGTGCTCGAGCCCGAGCCGCCATGGCACGACTCCATCAACGGCGGTGTCGCTGGCAATAACCTCCACGGTGTTGTTCCCTCGCCGGCGCCGGCCACATTCGTAGGAGCTGCTGCTGCTCCGGCTATCTCTCGCGCTACTGCTCTGCTCTTTCTCTTAGTTATGTGGCTACTCTCCTCTTACTCTTGCTTGCACTGCTGCTCTACTCTTGCTCACTCTGGTGCGGCACGAGCAACAAACTCCGGCTCTTGATTGCGCTCTTGTTGTTGCTACCCAACCTGCTGCTCGCGATGTTGTTGCACGGGAAGCAGCTGTGGCTCTCACCTGCACTCTTGCTACTGCTACCCGAGATGCTGCTTTGGATATCGCACACGATGTTGCTTCTGCACAACCAACTACCCCAGTTTCTTTCTAGCAGTATGTTCCCTGCCGGAGCGGCTACCAATTGAGATTACTGCTTCTCTGCAACTAGGGCTCGAGCGGCCAAAACTTCTTGTGCACTGCTTCTTTGCTACTAGTGCGTTCAGTTTCGATAGTAAAATTAACTTTCGACAGCAAAATTCAATTTTGATAGTTCAATTCTGTTTCAAAAGTGAAATTCCATTTCCACGGTTAAATTTAGTTTTGACAGTTAAGTTCAGAGATGAGCGGCTGATGTATTTTAAATCTAGCACTTTTGGTGAGGTATTTTACATCATCTATTGGAGATGCTAGTAGAATCCCACTTCAGTTAATGTTGTTTCTCTTGTCCTACTACAGCCTTGACGTCTACACCTCACCGGGGCTGCTTCAACGATGAAGCCGTCCTTCACAGCGGAGCAATGCCCTCGGTGCCATCTTCAGATGCCTAAGAACTCCTTCCCGGCCTCGGACACCCACATCAGCCATTGCATCATCAGCGACCCACCCAATGATGCCCAGGTCAACATGTGTTGACGTACTAGGACTGGGGAACCCAGTGCCCCTAACTTTTGCACAGACAATAATCGCAGAACCCATCGATGTAAGTTTGGTCAAATCCAAACCAGGCCAGTGAAGCCGCTCTTCGTGAGATCAAGGAGTGCAACAAGAATGTCGGCGTCCTAGGAATGGGGGTACCCAGACTTGCCTGCCTGCGGCCCGTGACGTGGCTCCATGAGCGGCCTAGTGCGGCCCAACTTCATCAACTACTACTCAAGACCCTCTCAAGGGGACAATCCTCGCGAGGCGGGCGACGACAATACCTCCCTGGGGGCAGTCTCTCTAGGCTGGCTCCGGAGGAGTGGAGATATCTATGCAAGGAGTACCTCGCGAGCCATGACGACCAGGGCCAGGCAAGGGCTAGCGGGCGCAGTGCGCCAGATTCCTCTTTGGTGCTAACGGGGCAAGCGCAGGCGCGGAGTCCCGTGGGATCAGGCAAGGGTTTCCATATCGGTGCAACAAGACCAAAGACCGTCAAGGCTGCAGAATGAAGGTCATCGTGGAGCCCAGCGCGGCGTCACCACCAAAGCCTTTGGGAGGCGAAGACTGCTTTTGTGAGGGTAACTTGTACTAGCTATTCCCCTTCAAATTTGGCCATTGTGGGATCCCTTCCCACGGATATTGGGAAGAGGACCAAGGCCACTATAATTAGGACCTAGCCACCACCATAGGTCGGATCTGATCTTGAGCTAGTTGGGATCAGATCCATTCCACCCTACTCACACCACAAGCTCACCCGAGCCCAAGAACACCTCTCCTCCGGATGCTGCTCATCCCTTGTACTAGCATCCTTAGCCGTACTAAGGCTATCCACCACACACACTGGAGTAGGGTATTACACCACAAGGTGGCCCAAACCAGTATAATTCTCTGTGTCCCCTGTTCTTTGACCACGACGAGCTAGGCCGCGGAATTGCAGGGTGAGCGCACTGGGGAGGGAGTGTTCTTCGTGCACACCCTAGAGTTCGAACCTCTCAAGGGTTTGCGGAACCAGAAATCCGACATTTGGTGCACCAAGTAGGGGTGTGTCGAGGCCTCTCTTCGGTCGATCGGCGCGTCACCACTCCATCGCTTCCATGGCTGACGCTCGCCGTGCCCGTGCTGAGCGACAGGCCGCCCTCGCCGCCCGTCGCTCAGACAGGTCCTGCCGGCGGACCTCCTCGCCGCTCTCCATCGCCTACCGCCAATGCCGCCACCGGCCCGGCACGGCATGAGCAGCAGGCCTCGTCGCTGCATCCCTCGGTGCGGCGGGATGGACGCACCGCAACCCCGTCGACGCCCCCGCTGGCTCGACGTCCTATGGCCGTCGTGGACCCGTGGACGCGCAGGCTGCGCTACTCATGGCGCGCGAACTCCTGCACTACCGCCCTGTCGATGACCTCTATGAGGACTGGCTCGACAGCATCACCAAGCTCGTCAGCGCCGCTGGGGGCTCTCCTGCCCCGTCTCTCTCATTACCTCGTCCACCTCCCCATGCGGGAGACGTGGCCCATGAAGCGCCTCCACCACCTCCGCGTCAAGGTGTCGTCCACGACCCAAGAACACATCCCCGCGGCGTGACCCACCGCGCGGGGCGCCCATGCATGAAGAAGGAAGCAGCTAAAAGTGCAGTATATCGACTAGAGGGGGGGTGAATAGGCGATTTTTATAAAATGCTTCAAAACATGGTAGTTTTGAAGACAAACGATAAACTCAATCCTATTAGTATGCAGCGGAAAGTGGACTACACTAGATAAGCCATAGTCATGTATTCAATGAAGTGAAAGCACGAAGACTAATAGCAGCTAGGCAGTAGGGATCATGATGTAAGAAGGAATGAAGCCAATCATAACAAGTAGATACTCAGTGAAGTCAATCAGATAAGGCAAGCATGCAATGACTTCACAACATAGAGCAGTAAGTAAAGGGAAGGAAAGGATAGAACCAGTAGCTCGGGGAAGATAGTGATTTGTTAGACCAGTTCCAGTTGCTGTGACAACTGTACGTCTGGTTAGGGAGGCTGAGATTTAACTCAGAAGACCGCGTCTTCACCTTGTTCCCCTTGAGCTAAGGACACCTAGTCCTCGCCCAATCACTCTGGTTAGTCTTCAAGGTAGACTTCCAAACCTTCACAGACTTCGTTCACCGGCGATCCACAATGACTCTTGGATGCTCAGAACGCGACGCCTAAACGGCTGGAGGAAACACAGTCCTCAAGTGTAATAAGTCTTTAGGTCACACAAACAGAAAGACTTCAGTGATGCCTAACACTCTTTGGCTCTGGGTGTTTAGGCTTTGTCCTCGCAAGGATTTCTCTCTCAAATGCTTCGGAGGTGGGTAGCTCTCAAACGACAAAAGCCGTGTAATAACTCTGAGAAGCCACCAATTTAAGGTGTAGGGGGTGGGCTATTTATAGCCACTGAGCAACCCGACCTGATTTGTCCGAAGTGACCCTGGGTCACTAAGGAACTGACACGTGTTGGAACGGTCAGATTTCAAACACACACGGCAACTTTACTTGAGCTACAAGTAAAGCTGACTCATCCGGCTCTGGATAAGATTTGCTCTCATTGTCTTCGCTCGAAGACATAGGATTTTGGTTGAGCATCACTTCAGTCACTCTGACTTAGTTCACTTGGACCCCACTTAACAGTATGGTGGTTCCTATGACTCAACAAAGAAGAAAAGGAAACAACGAAACATCTACGTCTTCGCTTTCCATAGTCCTCACACAATGTCTTCCCATGTCATAGTCTTCAATATGATTATCTTCATATACCACCACTAATATCAATGTCTTCATACATTTTTAGGGGTCATCTCCGGTAGGTAAACCGAATCAATGAGGGACTACTACATGTGTTATCCTGCAATTCTCACAAACACATTAGTCCCTCAACCAGGTTTGTAGTCAATACTCCAAAACCAACAAGGGGTGGCACTAGATGCACCTACAGCTGCCAAGAGATCTAGCGGCCTCGAGGAGGAGCGTGAGGAGGAGCGCCACTGCTCCCTCCACCGCCGCGTCGAGACCGTGCGCGGCCTGCCATGGTGGAGCGCGGGAACAAAGACCAAGCTCCGCCTCCGCAACAAGCTCCGGTATCAACAGCAGGCTGCAAGGCCCTCGCCCCCGAGCTGCACAATGTCAACTGGCCAGGGAAGCTCAAGCCCGACCTACCTCCACGCTACGACTACACCCTCGACTCTGCTGAGTTCCTGCAGCTCTACGAGGTGAGCATCGAGGCATCCAACGGTGATGAGAAGATCATGGCGAACTGGTTCCCCATGGCTCTCAAGGGCGGCGTGCGCTCGTGGCTCCTGAAGCTGACCATGGGATCGATCTCCTCCTGGGGTAAGATGCGCGAGCTGTTCATCGCCAATTTCCAGGGCACCCGCGACCGCCACTGGACGAAGGTGACCTGCGGCACATCAAGAAAGAACCAGGAGAAACTCTGCAGAAGTTCATCCAGCGCTTCAACAGCGTTCGCGTCAAGATCCCCAAGGTCACGGACGAGGCCGTCATCTCAGCGTCCTCCGATGGCGTCTGCGATGTCAAGAGGAAGGAGGAGCTCGCCATCCATGAAGATATGTGCACGACCCTGGAGTTGTTCAACCCCACGACCAAGTGCGCCAGAGCAGTGGAGGGGCGCCTCTCCCTCGTCGAGCTCCGCACCGCTGACCCTGAAGACAAGAAGGGCAAGGTCAAGGACGTGAAGAGCAAAGGGGTGGACGTGCTCGCGGCCGAACCAGAGATGAAGCTTGGCCGCGACCACCCGGAGTCATCCATGAGCAGCCGTCCATTTGCGCCTTCCACAACATGCACAACCGCAACACCAATGACTGTCAAGGGCTCAGGGCCATCCACGATGCGCGCATCGGCCGACGTCCCGAGTACAGCGACCGGGGCTACGACCATGGAGGAAGCCAGACCGAGGGGTGCTGGGACGACCGCGGCCCCCGTCAGGAGTGGCGAGATCAGTCTCGTGAGGACCGTTGGCACGATCAGCCTGGAGAGGGTGCCTGGAGGGACGAGCCTCGCGAGGACCATCCTCAGGGCAAGGCTGGCCTCCCTCCGCTGCCACCACCAAGGAGGAACGACGACCAAGACGAGGGGCTTGGGGGCTTCCAGGAGCCTCGCACCATCGCTTGTATCTTGGGCGGTGCGCAGGCTCCAGCCTCTCCGCGCCTCTTCAAGTAGTTCACCAAAGAAGTAAACACAGCTCTCCCCAGGATAGAGGCCACACAGCCGCTCAAGTGGTCCAAGTGCGCCATCACCTTTTGCTCTGCTGATCAGCTTAAGTGCGCGGCAACCACCAGTGCTCTCCCAATGCTCTGTTCACCTGTCATCGGCAACGTCCAAGTCACCAAGACCCTCATCGATGGCGACGCAGGGCTCAACGTCCTCTCCGTCGACACATCCGATCATCTCCATGTACCTTATGACCAGTTGCAACCCACCAGGCCTTTCTCAGGAGTGACTAACGGCTCCACCACCCCAATCGGACAGATATGGATCCCCGTTACCTTCGGCACCCCTGACAACTACCACACCGAGCTCATCGACTTCGACGTTGCTCACATCCGCCTCCCGTACAACGCCATCCTTGGGTATCCAGCCCTAGCCAAGTTCATGATCGTGACCTACCATGGCTACAACGTTCTCAAGATTCCAGGGATCCAAGACATCATCACCGTCGCTTGCGAAGAAAAGGATGCGGTGTGCTCCCTTGAGCGCTCTTACCAGGTTGCGGTGGTCGAAGATCCTGAAAACGAAGACACTGTCAACCCCCTGAAGCTATCCCAAAGAAGAAGAAGAAGCTGCTCGCCTTGGAGCCTGTCGGCGTTCTGGGAACAGGGGTACCCAGACTTGCCTGCCTGTGACCCAGGGCGTGTCTCGGCAGGTGGCCTAGTGCGGCCCAACATCTTCAGCGACCACTCAAGACCCTCGCGAGGGGCCAAGCCTCGCGAGGCGGACGGCACAAGGCATCCCCTGAGGAGGCCTCACTAGGCCAGCTCGTGAGGATCGGAGATATCAAGGCGAGGGGTACCTCGCGAGGTCCTCGTGACGTGAGCAGTGACGACCAAGGCCAGGCGAGCGCCAGCAGGCGCAGAGTGCCAGTTTCCTCTTTGGTGCTAAAGAAGCAGGTGCAGACGAAGAGTCCCGAGGCGTCAGGCAAAAGTTTTCATATAGGTGCAACAAGACCAATACCAGCAGGACAGCAGAATGGGGGTCATCGCGGAGCCCATGGCGGCGTCACCACCAGAGCCTTTGGCAGGCGAAGACCACCTTTTGTCAAGATAGCTTGTACTAGCTGTCCCCCTTCAAATTTGGCCGTTGTGGGATTCCTTCCCGCTCAATATTTGGGAAGAGGACCTCAGCCACTATAAATAGGACTAGCCACCACCTTAGGAAGGGATCGAATCATCGAGACCACCTACACACCAACAAGCTCAACCGAGCTCCAGTACACCTCTCCTCAGGAGGCAGTTCATCCATGTACTAGTTCTTCATCAGGCTCCAAGGCAATCCACCACACCACACTGGATTAGGGTATTACACCACAAAGGTGGCCCGAAGCAGTATAAATCTTGTGTCCCTTCGGATCTGACGAGTTAGGCCTAGGTTTGTTGAGTAGACGAGCTAGGGTGAAAGGAGAGATCTTCGTGCGCACCCTAGGGTTCGAACCTTAAGGGTTCTGTAGGAACCCCTGATCCGATATTTGGCGCGCCAGGTAGGGGTGTGCCGAAGTTTCCTCCCCATCCGTCCCACTCTCCGCTCACCAATTTCCCATGGCGGGCGTCCCTCCTCCGATGGGCTTGGTGGCCACGCGCGGCGGCGCTCCGGGCCATCGGGCCTTCACCCCCGCCTTACGGCTGGTACAGTGGCCACCCATGTTCAGGCCGAATCTGCCACCCCGCTACAACGGGGCAGCGGACCCATCCGTCTTCCTCCAGGCCTACGAAGAGGCCATCTCGCCGGACAGTAGCGACGACGAGGTCATGGCCAGCTGGCTCCCCAGGGCGCTCAACGGCGTGCCGCGTGCCTGGTTCTTCAGCTTGCCAAAAACGTCTGTGGCATCCTAGGAGGAGCTGCACGACCTCTTCGTCGCATGCTTCGGGGCACCGGCGCCCCACGCCATCGCGGCCCTCCTCGACGGCTCGCAAGCACCACCCTCCGGCCGTCACATCTAGCAGATCTTTCGCCAGGTGGGTGTTGCCTCCATACGCCAGGGGGCTCCTCCTGGATGGGTGGCGCCCAAGGCCGACCTCACCTTTGACTCGGGATACCACCCTGCCTCCACCGTGGGCTCAGGCACTCTCCCGATGCTCTGCACCGCCACCATATGCAACGTGGCCGTTACCAAGACCCTCATCAACGATGGGGCCGGCCTCTGTGTGCTCTCAGTGGAAGCTTTCAGCTTGCTCCAAGTGCCACTCGAGCGGCTACGCCCCACCAAACCCTTCTCTAGAGTCAGCAGCGGTTCCACCAGCCCTCTGGGGCTGATTGGCCTCCCGGTCACCTTCGGCACGCGAAATAACTAGCGGACCGAGCTGATCGACTTTGACATCGCCCGAATCGGCCTCCCCTACAGCGCCATCCTCGGGTACCCCGCGCTGGCTTAGTTCATGGTCGCGACCCATCCAGCCTATAAACTCATGAAAATAACAGGGAGCAGCGAAGTCCTTACCGTGACGGGAGACACAAAGGAAGCTCTAGCGGCCCTCAAGCGCATCTTCCGGACAGCCGCGGCGGCGCGTCCTATCGGGGAAGCTGCTCCTAGGACTGAGGGGGCTACACCAGCCAAGAAGAAGCAACTTTTCTCCCAAGACCAAGCCGAGACAAAGCAGGTGCTGGTGGATGAAGACGAGCCATCAGGTGTCGCCTTCACCATAGGTGCTGGACTTCCCCCAGCTCAAGAAGAGCCGCTGGTTGGATTCTTGCGCGCGAACAGGGACGTGTTCACGTGGGAACCCAAGGATCTGGCGGGAGTCCCGAGAGAGGTGATCAAGCATCACCTGAACGTGTGCCCTAATATGCGCCTCGTGAAGCAGAAGGCCAGGCGCCAATCTATGAAGAAGTAGTCCTTCATCATACATGAGACTCGTAAGATGGAGGCGGCAGGTATCATCCGCGAGGTCAGGTACCCGGAGTGGCTGGCAAACCCCGTCGTCGTTCCCAAGAAAGGAGGGAAAGAGCGCATGTGTGTCGCCTTCACCAACCTGAACAAAGCTTGTCCACAAGACCCGTTTCCTCTGCCCCGCATCGATCAGATCGTCGACTCCACCGCCGAGTGCGACTTGTTGTGTTTCCTGGACGCCTTCTCAGGTTACCACCAGATCAAGATGGCACTTCAAGACGTCGAGAAGACTTCCTTCCTCACCCCATGTGGAGTGTACTGCTACACCTGCATGCCGTTTGGGTTACGGAATGCAGGAGCAACCTTTCAGCGGTTAATGCACATCGCACTGGGAAAACAGCTCGGGAGAAACGCTCAGGCGTACGTAGATGACATCGTGGTAAAAATCTCAGGAGGCCTCGACCCTTATCACAGATCTAGAAGAGACCTTCACCAACATGCGCAAGGTAGACCTGCGGCTCAACCCGGAGAAGTGCGTGTTCAGCGTCCCTTCAGGCAAGCTCTTGGGCTTCCTGGTGTCGCACCAAGGAATCGAGGCAAACCCCGAGAAGTTCAAGGCCATAGAAAAGATGAGTCCGCCCAGGAACCTCAAGGACATGCAGAATCTAGCCAGCTGTGTAATGTCGTTGGGGCGTTTCATCTGCAAGCTAGGGGAGAGAACCCTCCCCTTCTTCATGGTGATGAAAAGGAAGGGCCCGTTCGAATGGACCCCTGAGGCTGATGCGGCATTTGAAGACCTCAAGAGATACCTCACCAGCCCACCAGAGATGGTGGCACCCAAGCCTGAGGAACCATTGTTGCTTTACCTGGCCACAACACCACATTCAGCTAGTGCTGCACTGGTGGCTGTACGAGAGGAGCACCAAGACAAGACCTTGCTACCCAAGGGCAGCACTCCTGAGGCCCCAGCTAGGCCAGGAAACGACCGCGTCCTGCAAGACGACTCCCCCGAGGCCGCAGCTACCCCAACTGGCGACCAAGCCTTTGAGTGCCTTCACCCAGTCAGACCACACTGCCACAGGCGAGTCCGGACCTCATCCCCGTAGAGCACCCGGTATACTTCGTCAGCATGGTGCTTCGTGATGCCCGAGCATGCTATCCCATGCCGCAGAAGCTCCTGCTTGTGCTCCTCGTCGCTTCACGAAAGCTGCACCACTACTTCCAGGGCCACCCCATCAAGGTCGTCTCAGCTTACCATCTGGAAAAGATACTCCGGAGCCCAGACGAGGTAGGAAGGGTCGCGGAATGGAATATAGAGCTGCAGGCGTTCCAGCTAGAGTTCAGCACCACCAGGGTTATCAAGTGGCCGCGCATGCTGACGTCATGGCAGAATGGACCGATGCCCCAGGGCCCGAAGCGAGACCGAACCAGTCCCTCTTGCCGGGGAGCGAAGCACCAGACGACTGGGTCATGTACTTTGACGGCGCGTTCCCCAGCCAGGGCGCGGGGGCTGGGGCTATGCTCATCTCGCCCACTCAAGACAAGCTCTACTACGTCGTACAACTCTGCTTTCAGCCAGGCAATAAGGTCTCCAACAACATCGCAGAATATGAGGGTCTCATCGCCGGTCTCAAGGCGGCAATAGCCCTGGGGGTGAAACGCCTCGTCATTAGGGGTGACGCCCAGCTCCTCGTCAACTTCTCCAACAAGGTGTACGAGCCAAGGGACGAGCATATGGAGGCATACCTCACGGAGGTACGCAAGATGGAGAAGCAGTTCTTGGTCCTGGAGCTGGAACACGTGCCCCGCGGAACTAATAAGGAGGCCGACGACGTCGCCAAGAGAGCATCCAGGCGCCTGCCCCAAGAGCGTGGCGTCTTCGAGGAAAGGCTCGTCAGGCCCTCGGCGGAACCCCCGCGGGAAGGACCGGCGAGGCCTCAGGAGGAACTCCCCCAGCCACCGACCTCGGGAGCCCCCGCCTGCGGCCCGGTCTCATGAGCTCGCTTGCTCCTGGTGCTCGAGCCTCGGGAGGGATGCTGGACCGAGGAATTCAAGTCATACCTAGTGCGAGGAGTGTTGCGAGAAAAGGAGGAAGATTCCCAGCGCGTGGCCCGACAGGCTACGGCATACTACATCCAAGTCGGTGAGCTTTACAGGAGGCGACCAAATGGCGTTTCGTTACGATGCATCACGAGGAAGCAGGGAGGCGAGCTGCTAGCTGACCTCCATGCCGGGGACTGCGGACATCACTCATCGTTGCTCACCCTGGTCGGCAAGGCATTCCGTACTGGATTTTACTGTCCCACGACACTCAACGATGCAACCGAACTGGTGAAATCTTGCGAGGCTACCAGTTCCATGCCAAACAGATCCATCAGCCGGCTCAGGGCCTGCAGACTATCCCACTCTCCTGGCCGTTCGCGGTCTAGGGGCTTGATATCCTGGGCCCTTTCCCACGAGTGCCCGGGGGCTACCGCTACCTCTATGTCGCCATCGACAAATTCACCAAATGGGCGGAGGTGGAAGCTGTCCGAACCATCCCAGCCGGCTCTGCAGTCAAGTTCATTAAGGGCCTCCTCAACCGTGTCACATCCCTAGTCAGTGCTTGCATTAGGACTAGCTAGAGTGTGCATCATGTTTACTTTCCATAGAAACTTGAAATGGGAATGACAGAAACCGCAGCACCCCTCTTCTAACAACTAGGGTTTACTAAAAACTTATCCAATGTACCCAAAATGCCCTCCAAAAATGTTCATCATCTTTGCCTTGGTCTTAAACCTCTGCCAAAAATGGTGCACAATTTTCTAGGACATCCAAAGGTCTCTGGATTAATTCATATTGTAATTGCATTTGGGCATTTAAATGCTATAAAATATTTTATGTGCCCAAATAATCATAAACTAAAATGTTCCATGTTGTTCATATTATATACAGTGAGCATGACTAGTTTTATGAGCTATAAAAATGTTCTGGCATTCTTATTAATTCAACAAAGTTGCAAAAGAAATGAAACAGAAAGAAAATAGAAAAGAGAGGTGAGAAAGAAACTTACCTGGCGCAACTAACAGGCCCACCTGCCGGCCCAGCCCAGCCACCGCTCCAGCGAGCTGCTTGGCTTGGCCAGGCAGGCAGGCAGGTGCTCGACGGCGGCCGCAGCGCGCGCCACGCAGCTGCCCGCCGCCCTGCTTCCTCCCCTCGCCGTTCTAGTGGTCGGGATCGACCACCCACTCTTTCCCCGAGCTCGCTGACACGCTCTCTCCTCCCCAGCTCCTCTCCCTCGCCTTCCCCGCACCATGGCCGACGCCGCCGCGTCCGCGCCGTCGTGATAGCCGCGTTCACCATCGTCCCCGAGCCTCGCCACCATGTCCGTTCGCTCCGTCGTCATCGACTATGTCGAGCAGGCCGAGCCCCGAGCGCTCGCTCGCTCTGGAGTCGTCCCCGACCCCGTCTTCCCCAACTTTGGCCGCAGAGATCGCCATCGCCACGCCGCTCAGCTCCGACCGTCGCCGAGCCCGCCTCGACGTTTACTGCAACCGCCGTGAGCTCAGCTCCGTCCTTCCCCTCTCCGTTAGCTCTCTCCTGCACCGTACGCACCGCACGATGCTCACCTGCACGAGCCGCCGCGGAGCTCGTCGCCGACGAGGCTCCGGCCACCTAACGGCCCGGCCATCGTGCCCACCAGCTTCACCGTCATGCGTAGGTGATGTAGGGTCACTCCACGCGCCTCCACAAGCACCGCCCGATGAGTTTGCCCTCGTCCGAACTCCGGCAGCCGCTGGACTCGTCGCTGGCATCGTTTACGGCGACCCCGAGGCCAGGCACCACCACCACTCGATGCGGCTCACTCCCAGCTGCCCGTAGGTGTGCTCCGCCGTCGTTTTGATAGCCGGAGCACAAATCCCGCACCTCAAAGCCGCGTTTAGCCTCGCCGGCGGCTAAACGCCAGAGAGTTAGCCCTGTTTGACCAAGGGTTTGACCCCCTTGGGTCACTGACATGTGGGCCCTGCGTGTTAGTCAAACCTAGGTTAGTGTCTAATCTAATTTTAATTAGTTAGTTAACTAACTGTGACACTGACCAGTGGGTCCCACTGGTCAGGTTTGACCTGGGCCACCCTGTTGACTTGCTAACGTCAGCATGATGTCATGCTGACGCAGTAAATGCTTGATTTAAAACAATTCAGGAAATTCCAGAAAATGCTTTAAACTTCAAAAAATCATATAAATTCAACAGTAGCTCAGATGGAAAAGATTTATATATGAAAATTGATTAGAAAAATCCAATCTATCCAATGGCACTAGTTTCATGCATGTTTGAGCATGCTAACCTTGTTGTTTACTTCAAAACATGATAATGCACTTAAATAAATAATAGTTTGGGTTTCAATTTGAATCTTTGATTCAATTGTGCTCAAACCTTTCTGTTTATAGATGCATTAGTCCAAAACACATGCATCTTGCCATACCATGAGCATGCATTATATTGTTGCATTTGTTTGCTTATTGATTGTATCGCCGGTGTTCTCCGTGTTAGGTCCTGCTCCCGAGGATACTTCTTCGTATACAACTGAAGAGCAGTACCCAACAACCACTCTATCAGGCAAGCAACCATTGATCATTCCGATACAAACCCATCTTCTCGCTCCTGCTCTCTTTTGCTGCATTAAGGCAACAGCGTGTGAACTGCTACTTGCTGCGGTAGTTGAACCCTATTCCCTTGCATGACCTGTCATTGCCACAGTAAATAGTTGAAACCCACTAGCATGTGTAGGAGTTGATTGAGCCATGTGATGTGTGATCCACCGTGCTATTTGTTTATGTTGCCTGCTATGCTTAGAGTTGTGTCAGGTCTGGTTCATCTGGGTGATGGATCAGAGTGAAATGATCATACTCGGTAAAGAGAGGGAAGTGTGGAACATGTTTGGTAAAGGTATCGATGAAAGGCCACGTAGGAGTACGTGGTGGGTTGTTTCATTGGAACCGTCTATAGGACCTGAGATCTGTATGTGTGGTTCAAGTTACAGCTACTACCACACATTGGGCCCTGAAATATGACCCCGCTCGACTTATTGACTGCCCATGTTCTCTGTCCAGGAGTTGCAACTAGTTTCTGGTGTTTGTAGTTTACTGGTGGTCGTGCGCAGCGCTGACCCTCGGGGTGGGCTGTGATGCGACAGGTACGTGGCCGGGTGTACCGAGCGCCTGTTTGGTGACTCGGGAACCCTGTACGCATCGTTTGGGGCCGTGAGCGACACCTCGGATGGATCTCCCCACGGATGGAACCCAAATAGGCGATAAACCTGGACGAGAGACTTGAGTGGTTGGTTAGGTTGTGGTCTACACCCACGTCGACTTTCGCTTGAAGTCTGCCGAGCACATGTCGTGTGCAGACGCTAAGTGGTGGAAACATGTGTGAGGAAGTACACCCCTGCAGGGTTACCAATCTATTCGAATAGCCTTTTTTCGCGGTACGGACTACTTGGTTACTCTTACAGTTCATAGACAAGTTAATGGATACTACTAAAAGCCTCAAGACAAGTGTGAGTGCCGTGAATGGCCCTTCCGTAGGATGACGGAAGAGGATCCACGGTGGTGTATTGTTGTGGTGAGTAGAGGACTCGTGTACGTAGTATTATCTTGCAATCTGTTGAGAGTCGTAGTATAGGTTAGCCAAGAGTCAAAGCTGGCTTTCTGCTATGAACTCCACTACCCCTGCTGGTAATGTTGCATGTATGACAGGTTCTGTTGTAAGACTTGCTGAGTACCTTTGTACTCATGTTTGCTTAATAACTGTTGCAGAGGAGAACCCTGCCCCTTCTGATGGGTTCTACATAGTCGTTGACGTCGACGAGTAGCTTGCTACCCAGACGGGGATCCTAAGCTTGTGAAGGGCCTTGTAGATAGTCAGGCTACACCAAGCCTGTTTTATTTTCCAAGTTGTCTGTACTCAGACATGTTAGCTTCCGCTTGTGCTTGTATGACTGTATGACTTGAGTGTTGCGTCATGTGACCCCTACCTGTATGGATATGTTATGTATGGCTCTTGGAGCCTCTTAAATAAAGTACTTTGAGTCATAGAGTTCTGTTGTGATGCAATGTTGTATTTGCACATATTGAGCATATTGTGTGTATGATTGAAATGCTTGGTATGTGTGGGATCCGACACCTAGTTGTTTACCTTTGGTAGCCTATCTTACATGGAAATGCCTCCTAGTGCTTCCAATGAGCCTGGGTAGCTTGCTACTTCTCGGAACACGTAGGCTGGCCGGCATGTGTCCTTCTTCGTTCCTGTGTCTGTCCCTTAGGGGAAATGTCACGCGTTGATCCTTTAAGTCCATGTAGCTTGCTACGACTTGGGTTCATACGTTGATGACCGACACGTTCGTTGCTGGGTCATGGATGCCTGTCTCTATAATTTAGTGCCACTTTTGGTTTATAACTAGCCATGTCGGCCCGGGTTCTCTGTCATGTGGATGCTAGCGACACTGTCATATACGTGTGCCAAGATGAGCAAATGGTCCCGGGCCAGGTAAGTTGGCACCCGTGGGGATACCGTGCGTGAGGCCGCAAAGTGATATGACGTGTTACAAGCTAGATCGGTGTGACTTAGGATCAGGGTCCTGACAGGGTTGGCATCAGAGCCGGACTGCCTGTAGGTTTCTCAAGCCAAACTGGTCGATGTTGAGTCTAGAAAAGTTCTTAGTTATATGTAGGGGAATTGATTGTGGGAGGGAACGTAAGGCTCTTTTTACTTCTTTACCTTATGCCTTTCTGATCTGAGTCAGTCTATTCTTTCTACGGGGGTTTAGGACTAGGCCTCTCATCCTTACTAGGTTCACGTGTTACTAATTCGTAGACTATTAGGATTGTTGGTTCTAAGCCTCAGTTTAGTTTCTACCTTTTTAGTATGATGATTAGTTTCACCCGGAACCTTGATATGATATTGTTGGGTGGCTATGCTATCATTTGTATGATGTCTCAAATCTTTTGAGCATTTACAGTTGTTATGTTGCCAGATTTCTTCCAGAATTCTAATGCCTTTGCATTATTTCGTGTTTCAGATGTCTGGCCGCACACCTCACCAAGTGGTCCATTTGACTCGGTGCATTAATGTGCCCGGTCACACGGCCATGCTAGTCCGTGTGTTGACTGAGACCGGTTATCGCTGGTATCCTGAGTACACCGTGGAGGAACAGTTTTGGGATTTCAATCTGAGTCAGTATTTCTGCACAGTCCGGATATACCCCTTGTATCCCGGAGCTAACGACCCCATCCATTGGTCTTATGGACTCGGGGTTACTATCGAGATGGCAGCGCAGGATGCCACTTATTCGATGATGACCATCATCCGGGCTAGGCATGCCCTGCTACTGAACACTGAGTTCTGTTACCTGCCAGCCTCACTTCCTGGAGAGGAAGGCTACTACACTGGTATGTATACTGATGCTGCTCATGAGGAGCCACTGCTTCAGACTACTGTCCAGATGCTGGAGGATAGGGACCGTGAGGTCCGTGCCCTCCGGATGGAGCTGTATAACACTCGAGCCGCCCACTGGACTACTTTGACATGGCTTGCACCTGCTGTGCACGCTGGATATCTGGATATGCGGGATTTGTACCCCGTGCGGACTCGTCTGCCTGATCGTATGGATTGGCGTGACGTTGGGGGTATTACACCTCCACGTGGGCGTCGGTTACCACCAGCATCAGGCCCAAGGCCACATCCATGTCCCTATGGTCCACAGCCTTCGAGTGCTCGAGACTTTCAAGATCCATCTGTTCCACTTCCAGGCTACGGTGGTAATCCTTACGAAGATTACTACGGGAATGTCTGAGCTAGACCGTGGCAGTAGTAGTGTCGTAGTAGTTGTATTTCCACAGTCCTGCGTGTCTTGTGGAATATGCCTTAGCTAGTACTGAGTTCCAGAGGTGTAGTTTAATAATGTATAGGAGCTTGGAATGCCTCTGATAAGATGTATCGTCTTTCACCGCAGTTGTACTTTAGCCTTGGCTTGTACTAAACTATGTATGGTGTGTATGACCACTGGTGTATATATGACAGTTTCTATATTACCATGTCATACGGATGAACATCGCTGCATTCCGGGTCATCCATTACATTCTGCACTCCTATGTCAAGTTTTGCCATCCTTGTCTAAACCGTTGTTTTGTTTTCCTAGGATGGTCAACACTCGCAGCACTCCTGCTGCTCAGGAGCAGGGTGAGGCTAGTGGGGCTAGAGATGAGAGTCTGGCCCAGCCACCCTCCTTGGCTGAAGTTATGCTCGAGGCAGAACGGAACAAGAGAGAGACCAACCGTCTGCTGGAACGCATAGAGCAGAACACTGGGTTTCGTCAGCGGAATGACGTGGTGTCAATCAATGACTTTATCAAGATGTGCCCACCGAAGTTCCATCACTCCACTAAACCTCTGGATGCGGATGACTGGCTTCGTAGTATCACCCACAAGCTACACTCTGCCCGTGTGGCCGAAGCTGACAAGGTTATCTACGCCGCCTACCATCTTGAGGGCCCTGCCAGTCTCTGGTGGGAAAACTTTGAGGCTATGCGTCCTGCTGACCAAATCACTACTTGGGCTGAGTTCAGTGAGGCATTCCATGAACATCACATTCCGGAAGGTCTCATGGATCGCAAGCGGGAGGAATTCTGCAGTTTCACCTAGGGCCGGTTAACAGTGGATGGCTATAGTCGCGAGTTTGGCAACTTGGCACGCTATGCACCTGAGGAAGTATCCACCGATGCCAAGAAGCAGGCGAGGTTCCGTAAGGGACTCAGCCCCGAACTCCGCCGAGATCTACGTCTGCACGAGTGCACCTCCTTCTAGAAATTGGTGAACAAAGCTATCAGTGCTGAGACGGGCCAGACTAATTTCGAAGCCACACGCAAGCATCCTCGTGATTCTGGTTCCTCATCCGGCTCTGGCTCTCACAAGCGTCGTGTGTGGGTTCCTAACACTGCCCTGCCACCCAAATACACACCGAGGCCATCCTATGAGGCGCCTCGCCCAACTCAAAAGTATGCACCTGCCAAGACTTATGGAGGACCACCTACCAACTTTGCTCCACGCACTAGCACTGTGACATGCTTCAAGTGTGGAGAACCGGGGCACTACATGCGTGAGTGTCCTCAGAACCAGCCAGGAAAGCCCGTTGGCCGCGGTAAGCCAACCGGCAAGGTGAACTTTGTCAAGCCAATCCCCAGTGCACGTGGTCATGTTAACTATGTCTCTGCTGAGGAAGCTTATGAGGATCCTAACGTCGTCCTTGGTATGCTTCTCGTTAACTGCCATCCGGCATCTGTTCTTTTCGATACTGGAGCATCTCATTCGTTCATATCTGAGAGCTATGCCCGAATGCACAACATGACTTTTTGTGACATGCCCACCACCATGGAAATTCAAACTCCCGGCTCTAGATGGCAAACCTCTAGATTAAGCCATGGAAATGAAATTCTTGTTGATAGACTTGTTTTCCTTGCATCACTAATCGCTCTCAAGTCCTCGGACATAAACATCATCTTGGGTATGGATTGGATGACAACTCATTACGCCAAGATTGATTGCTACACTAGGACTGTTCAACTTACACACCCATCCGGCAAGACAGTCAATGTCTTGACCCGAATGGCTGAGCGTCAGCTCTACTCTCTTAATGCCAGCCCTCTACCAGAACTCGAAGATATTCCGGTAGTCCGTGACTTTCCGGATGTCTTTCCAGAAGAACTGCCCAGTGTTCCACGTGACAGAGATGTCGAGTTCATGATAGATCTTATTCTAGGAACTGTCCCATTCTCTAGGAGACCTTATAAGATGGCACCCCTAGAATTAGCTGAGCTTAAGAAACAACTCGATGAGTCCTTGAAAAAGGGTTTCATCCGTCCTAGTTCTTCCCCTTGGGCTTGTCCCATCCTCTTCGTCAAGAAGAAGGATGGAACGGAACGGATGGTTGTAGATTACCGACCTGTCAATCTGGTCACCATAAAGAACAAGTATCCGCTCCCCAGGATCAACGACCTGTATGATCAGCTTGCTGGATCCTCAGTCTTTTCTAAAATGGATTTGAGGTTGGGCTACCATCAAATCAAAATCAAGAACGGGGACATTCCCAGGACGGCCTTTGTTACTCGATATGGCCAATACGAGTACACCGTCATGTCCTTCGGGTTAACCAATGCCCCAACCACTTTCTCCCGGCTAATGAATTCTATATTCATGGAGTATTTGGATAAATTCGTCGTGGTATACTGTGGGGACCCTGACTTAGAAGTCGAGATCACCGAATGCACGTGTACAGTGATCCCAGAGATCAATGCTCACTGAACACACAGAAGCTGAAATAACAAGAGTCTTACATCCATACAAATAGTCTTACACGAATTAAGGCCATTATGGCCAAGTCTTACATAGATAGAGCCTCACGGGCTGACTAGCAAATAACTCAAATAGCGGAAGTCTTCGATAACGGGTAGAACCCATGCCAACTGCCTTAACCCTACAGGCATTCTGACTGGGATGGCATCCTAGTTCGCATGTTCGTCTCCAAAGAACTCTTCCTCATAATCCTGTTCTTCCATGCCTGGCCAATTAAATAACCAGTGGCAAGCCAATGAGTACTTTGAATGTACTCGCAAGCAACCCATGATGTGGTTCAAAGTAACAATGCAATTGAATGGTAATGAACAATCTAGCAAGGGCTAGAATAAACATTCTACTATCAAGTTTATGCATCAATAACCTCGCGTAACCTCGAAGACAGGTTACCGATATCAACATGAATAAGATTCAACTCATTGAGCCAAGTCACCATCCTTGACTTATCACACACATACTATCACCAATGAGGTAAAATTCTGGACATAGTTTAAGTAGCACCACCCAACTGTCCATGACCGTGGACACGGCTATTCGAATAGTTTTACACTCTGCAGAGGTTGCGCACTTTACCCACAAGATCCGGGGAACTTCCGTGTCATCCATGACCCGCGGTACCTCAAGTACCCGGGGAAAGCACCCGGTCATTACCTTTCCTTAGACGACACTAACATAGAGTCCACTCGTTGGTACACGGACCTCGGGTACAAACAATAGATCACGGGACTTGCCCTAATTTCAATGTCACGCATACCCGAAGGGACCAACGGTGTGTCCGGTGCCCTGTGAAAACAGTCATGGTCGTCTATCCAAGCACGACCCCGTCCCGGGAAAGACCTCAAGTCTTCCCGTCACTAGTAATGCGGGCACCATGCTAGTATCGGCCTAAGTAATCAATAAAGCCCCGTCCCATAAGGGGTAGAGTGGTTGCACATGTTTGGTTGGGACGGTAGTCACACATAAATCTAATCCATCATTCCACCATGCACATGATTTTACCGGCACATCACTTCTTTCTCAAGTGAAGACCTAACACAACATCACCCTCGGGCATTAGGGGCACCCGATGGGTTCATGCAAAGATTTTAACTACGAAGGTTAAAATCACACATGCATCATTTAAGCATCATGACCAACTATTTGCATGCCATCTAGCACTTAGCAAGATCAAGATCAAGAATGCATCATGTGGTGGTTCATCTAGGTCACCATCGTAACCCTATCATCATGCATCGGAAACAAACGGGTTCCGAGAGCAAGTGTATCATGGTCAAAGGGCTGCTTGCCTGGATTGGCTTGGTCTTCAAAGTCTTCAAATCCTTCTCCTTCTTCTTCCACAGCAACTTCGTCAAATACGGGATCTATACGTCGCATAATAACCACGGAAAAATAAGAATACAAACAAAACAGAAAAATCAAAGTGCTCAGAAAAATGTCAACTCATTTTTGTAAAATACTAGAGGAATTTCTAAGGTGGGGAAAAAATCTTAGTTGGAGTTTTGGAGTTACAGAATAGAATCTATTGATTTTTGAATAGGAGTATTACTGCCCAAATTTGAATTTAAATTTGAACAGAACAGAAAAGTTTCATGGATTTGAATGGAAGTGGTACCATTAAATAGGTTGGAATATTACAAGATTTTAGGAGTTGGAATTATTTAATTTGGATCATTATTATTTTCTGTAGAAATGTTTAAAACATTTACAAAAAAAGAAAAAGAAAAAGTGTCCTGTGCACTGGGCCAGAGAAGGCCACAGTGCACGGCCCAGGGCGGTCCATCCCAGCCGCACGGGAGCCTGCGCGCGCACGTCAGGTTTTTAAACCTGATGGGCGGTGCCCGTGGGTCAGTGACAGAGAGGAGGGGGAGAGAGGTGTGGGGATGACAGGCGGGGCCCGCCTGTCATCTCCAACCTTGCGGCCACGGCGACGGCGAGCTCACCGGCGAGTTTTCCGGCCACGGCGACGGCAACGGAGGGCAGGGATGGACTCAGCGTCGTGTCGCGGATGCAGGGGTGGTGGTGCGGCACGCCGGGGAGGTCAGGTTCGCCGGCAGCGAGGTGGGACGGCGGAAGCTCGTCGGGAGGTGGTTGCTGTGGTTGTTTCCGACTGCAAACGGAGGGGGAAACAAGGGGGAAAGGATTAGTGAGGCGAGGGGGTTCCGAATCAGGTGAAAGGAAGGGCAGGGGAGGCCCGTACCGCGAGATCGCCGGCAGCCCGACACGGCGGAGCTCCGGTCGATCCCGAGTACTAGGACCTCTTGGGGGCGAGCTGAAGGTGCTGGGGGGCTCAGTGGAGTGAGGAGAGGTCGCTGATGCTCCTGGAGAGGCTCGGGAGGGGCTATATATAGGTGGTCGATGGAGGCCCGTGGTCCAGTGCGCCGGCGAGCTCCGGCTCGAGGCTACAGCGCACGGGAGGCCAAGGGAATGAGTCCGTGGAGTTCCTGGACGATCTCCACGTCCAGTAGAAGTGAGAGGAGGAGCGGAGGAGCGTTTGGAGCGTGTGCTCGTGTGAAGCAGCAGAGTGGCCGTCGCGGGCGGCCAGCGCGCGTGCGACGACGACCACTGGAGGGCGCAGGAGGAGGGGGGACAGCGCCGGGGTGGTTGCGGACGTCGAGAGGCCTCGACTGGCGCGAGGGGGAGGCCCGAGGCTGTCGGGGTCAGCGATTGGCCGGAGCCACAGTGCTTGTCTGCACTGTTGCATGCTCCAGAGCGCGCGTTTGGCTGGCATCGCCGCGCTCTCGCCGTCCTGGTCAAAACCAACGTGTCCAGCAGCTTCTAGAAGGTCAGGGGGGAAGTAAAGAATTGGCCTGAGGCCTTGGATGCCCTGGAGATGCTGAGAGAGAGTGAGGGTGCTGGTGAATTGGTGAAAACTTGCTGTCCAGCAAGGTAAAATAGGGTTCTTACCCCTCAATCATGGAGCTGGGGTGCTGGGGAAGTTATTGGAGGTAGCTAGTAACTCAATGATCATGTGGTAAAAAGTTGAGGCCATGGAGAAGAGTAAAAGTGATCAAGTTGGAGGTTTTAGTAAAAAGCCAGAAGGTGTTTGATCAGTGTTTGGTCAAGTAAATGACCTCCACTTGACATGGCACTTAACAGGGTTGAAAGACATGAGAAAATAGGGTGCTTCACCAAATTTGGGCTCATTTGAAGAAACTAGCCAATGTAACTTTGGTGAACCCTAGAAATCAACAGAAACAGCTTCATCTTGATTGAGTCAAGCTAATCATCTCCCCTTGATGCACCACTTGGTGTAGCATCATCATTTGGGGTATTGATCATGCCCACAAAGTTTGAAGCTCCAGATAAAAAGTTGGTAATGTAAAGTTGTTCAAATTTGCATTTGAACAGAAAGGGTTTTCAGGTGATCTGATCAAGTTGCTCTATTCCAAATCTTGTGTCATTTGGTCTAGATGCCTTATTAGGTCATTCTAGGATGTGCACCAAGTTTGAGAGCATTTGGACAAGTTTGGCAATGTAAAGTTGCTCAAACTTCAAATATGGACAGAATGGTTATGAAGGGGTTTGAGGATGTTTTCTTGCTTCCCAAGGCATGGGACTTGGCAAGATCATCAAATATGTCATATATGACATGATAGAATTTCCCTGGAATTTTTGGAGAAAATTCCCTTTGTGAATATTTCAAAAGCTTGAAATATCCAGAAAGGGTTTTAGAGGGTTTAGCCCATTATTTTGAACATGACCAAGTGTTGAAACTCTTATATATGGACAATATATGTCCTCTGAGTCTCTCTGAATTTTGGCAAATATTTTTGAAACAGTTAAATAATTTTTCCCTATTAAAGACCATTTCTGGCCTTAAGAAAAAGCTTTTAAATAAAATAGGAAAATAACTTTTAAATTATACCTTTGTGGTTTCTGGGAGTCCTATGACTACTAGGTCTCAAATAAACCTTTTGAAATAATTTTCTCACCCTAAATCAAGTACTTGCAGTGCAAATCCCAATTCAGGGGTTTTTGGAAAACTAAATTTATAAAAATACCTTTTGGCCAAATTAATTTTGTAAGAAAATACTATACTGCTATATAACACTTGGCATGATCATTGGGCAGAAGTTTTGGGTATGGAGATAAATCCTACAAGAGGTCATAGTTGACTTTAATGAGCACATGAAAAAGCACATGAAGAAACTCAATTCCGAATAAAAGCCAAATGATGCTAAAAAAATTTGCTGGTCCAAATTTTCATGCTTCAAAGGTACAAATAACATGTTACAAAATGCAGGGTGTGACATATACCTCGATGATATACTCATCTACTCCAAGAACAAGAAAGATCATGCCGAGCATCTAAGGCTGGTATTGACGAAACTTTGAGAGCACCGCCTTTATGCCAAATTCTCTAAATGTGAATTCTGGTTGCCGGAAGTGACCTATCTAGGCCATGTGATCTCTGGTAAGGGTATTGCCGTCAATTCCGAGCGAGTTTAAGCCGTCATTGATTGGACTCCCCCTGAATCGGTCAAGCAAGTTAGGAGTTTCGTTGGCTTAGCGAGCTATTGCCGACGCTTCGTCGAGAATTTCTCCAAGGTTGCTAAACCTCTAACTGAACTCCTCAAGAAAGATAAAAAGTTTGAGTGGACCCCACAGTGCGAGTCCAGCTTTCAGGAACTGAAAAGACGCCTGACATCTGCACCCGTACTGGTACCACCAGACTTTTCCAAGGATTTTATTATCTACTGTGACGCCTCGCGACAGGGACTAGGTTGCATACTCATGCAAGATCGTCAAGTGATCGCTTACGCATCTCGACAGTTGCGTCTACATGAGGATAACTATCCTACACATGATCTAGAGCTTGCAGCTGTAGTCCACGCACTCAAAACATGGCGACATTACCTTCTTGGTAATCGCTGTGAAATCTTCACTGATCACCAAAGTCTGAAATACATCTTCACCCAACCGGATTTGAATCTCAGGCAAAGACGTTGGGTTGAGTTGCTCACAGATTACAACTTAGGAATCACTTACACCCCTGGGAAGGCCAATGTCATGGCTGACGCACTAAGTTGTAAGTCTTATTGTAACAACTTGATGTTACAACAAGGACAACCACTTCTCCACGAGGAATTTCGTAAGCTTAACCTTCACATTGTTCCTCAAGGATTCCTTTCCACCTTGGTGGCGAAACCTACCCTTATGGATCAAATCATAGCTGCCCAGAAGCGTGATAAGGGTATATCCCGACTCCAGGAGAGCATTGCTAGTGGAGTCGCTAGAAGTTTCTCTACGGATGATCGAGGTGTTGTCTTCTTCGAGAACCGTTTAGTAGTTCCCAAGAACCAACATCTGCGGCAGCTGATTCTTAAGGAGGCTCATGAATCTCCTCTCACGATTCATCCCGGTAGTACCAAAATGTATCAGGACCTACGCCAGAGGTTCTGGTGGACTAGGATGAAGAGAGAAATCGCTCAATTCATTGCTAACTGCGACGTTTGTCGTCGAGTTAAAGCAGAGCATCAACGGCCTGCTGGCACCCTTCAACCTTTAGCTATTCCTGGATGGAAATGGGATAAGATCGGTATGGACTTCATTACCGGGTTTCCCAGGACCATGAAAGGGAATAATGCTATCTTCGTCGTTATCGACCGCCTCTCTAAAGTAGCCCATTTCCTACCTGTTCGAGAGAGTATAACCGCTAGTCAGCTAGCAGACTTGTATATCTCTCGGATAGTATCACTTCATGGTGTGCCGTTGGAGATTAACTCAGACCGTGGAAGTCTTTTCACTTCATGATTTTGGGAAAGTTTCCAGAATGCTATGGGAACTCATCTCTCTTTCAGCACCGCCTTCCATCCTCAGTCAAGTGGTCAAGTGGAATGAGTCAATCAAATTCTGGAAGATATGCTTCGAGCCTCTGTCATCTCTTTCGGTATGGATTTGGAGAAATATCTTTCATTTGCCGAATTCGCTTATAACAATAGTTATCAAGCTAGCTTGGGCAAGGCTCCCTTCAAAGTTTTATATGGATGAAGGTGTCGAACACCTCTTAACTGGTCAGAAACCGGGGAAAGACAATTCTTTGGTCCGGATAAGATCCAGGAAGCAGAAGAGCAAGTTCGCATCGTTCGTGAGAAATTGAAAACAGCCCAGTCTCGCCAGAAGAGCCAATATGATAGTCATCATAAGGCTGTGACTTTTGAAGTTGGCGATAAGGCTTACCTTCGGGTTACTCCTCTTAAGGGAACCCATCGCTTCGGTATCAAAGGCAAATTGGCTCCTCGTTACATCGGTCCTTTTCTCATTCTTGCCAAACGAGGAGAAGTTGCCTACCAATTGGAATTACCTCCGCACCTTTCCAGAGTTGATGATGTCTTCCACGTATCTCAACTCAGGTGTTGCTTCTCGGATCCTATCCGCGGAGTGGACCACGAAACGCTTGATCTCTAGGACAATCTCACATATCGAGAATATCCCGTTCGTATTCTTGATCAAACCGAGCGTACCACTCGACGTCGTAATATCAAGTTTCTCAAGGTTCAATGGTCACATCATTCCGAGGCTGAAGCTACTTGGGAAAGGGAGGATCGTCTTCGACTTGACTACCCCACCCTCTTTCCGGAGGAACCCGAATCTCGGGACGTGATTCTTTTGAGTGGGGGTGAGTTGTCACATCCCTAGTCAGTGCTTGCATTAGGACTAGCTAGAGTGTGCATCATGTTTACTTTCCACAGAAACTTGAAATGGAAATGACAGAAACCCCAGCACCCCTCTTCGAAGAACTAGGGTTTACTAAAAACTTTTCCAATGTACCCAAAATGCCCTCCAAAAATGTTCATCATCTTTGCCTTGGTCTTAAACCTCTGCCAAAAATGGTGCACAATTTTCTAGGACATCCAAAGGTCTCTGGATTAATTCATATTGTAATTGTATTTGGGCATTTAAATGCTATAAAATATTTTATGTGCCCAAATAATCATAAACTAAAATGTTCTATGCTATTCATATTATATACAGTGGGCATGACTAGTTTTATGAGCTAACAAAATTTTCTGGCATTTTTATTAATTCAACGAAGTTGTAAAAGAAATGAAACAGAAAGAAAATAGAAAAGAGAGGTGCGAAAGAAACTTAACTGGCGCCACTAACAGGCCCACATGCCGGCCCAGCCCAGCCACCGCTCCAGCGAGCTGCTTGGCTTGGCCAGGCAGGCACGCAGGTGCTCGACGGCGGCCGCAGCGCGCGCCACGCAGCTGCCCGCCGCCCTGCTTCCTCCCCTCGCCGTTCTGGTGGTCGGGATCAACCACCCACTCTTTCCCTAGCTCGCTGACACGCTCACTCCTCCCCAGTTCCTCTACCTGGCCTTCCCCACACCATGGCCGATGCCGCCGCGCCCGCGCCGTTGTGATAGCCGCGTCCACAGTCGTCCCCGAGCCTCGCCACCATGTCCGTTCGCTCCGTCGTCATCGACTACGTCGAGCAGGCCGAGCCCCGAGCGCTCGCCCGCTCTGGAGTCGTCCCCGACCCCGTCTTCCCCAACTCCGGCCGCAGAGATCGCCATCGCCGCCCCGCTCAGCTCCGACCGTCCCCGAGCCCGCCTCGACGTTTACTGCAACCGCCGTGAGCTCAGCTCCGTCCACCCACTCTCCGTTAGCTCTCTCCTGCACCGTACGCACCGCATGATGCTCACCTTCACGCACCGCCGCGGAGCTCATCGCCGACGAGGCTTCGGCCACTTAACGGCCCGGCCATCGTGCCCACCAGCTTCACTGTCCCGCGTAGGTGCTGTAGGGTCACTCCACGCGCCTCCACGAGCACCGCACCGACGAGTTCGCCCTCGTCCGAACTCCGGCAGCCGCTGGACTCGTCGCCGGCGTCGTTTCCGGCGACCCCGAGGCCAGGCACCACCACCACTCGACGCGACTCACTCCCAGCTGCCCGTAGGTGTGCTCCGCCGTCGTTTTGGTAGCCGGAGCACAAATCCCGCACCTCACCGCCGCGTTTAGCCTAGCCGGCGGCTAAACGCCGGCGAGTTATCCCCGTTTGACCAAGGGTTTGATCCCCTTGGGTCACTGACATGTGGGCCCTGCCTGTTAGTCAAACCTAGGTTAGTGTCTAATCTAATTTTAATTAGTTAGTTAACTAACTGTGACACTGACCAGTGGGTCCCACTGGTCAGGTTTGACCTGGGACACCCTGTTGACTTGCTGACGTCAGCATGATGTCATGCTGCTGCAGTAAATGCTTTTCTGGGATTATTTGATTTAAAACAATTCAGGAAATTCCAGAAAATGCTTTAAACTTCAAAAAATCATATAAATTCAACAGTAGCTCAGATGGAAAAGATTTATATATGAAAATTGATCAGAAAAATCCAATCTATCCAATGGCACTAGTTTCATGCATGTTTGAGCATGCTAACCTTGCTGTTTACTTCAAAACATGATAATGCACTTAAATAAATAATAGTTTGGGTTTCAATTTGAATATTTGATTCAATTGTGCTCAAACCTTTCTGTTTATAGATGCATTAGTCCAAAACACATGCATCTTGCCATATCATGAGCATGCATCATATTGTTGCATTTGTTTGCTTATTGACTGTATCGCCGGTGTTCTCCGTGTTAGGTCCTGCTCCCGAGGATACTTCTTCGTATCCAACTGAAGAGCAGTACCCGACAACCACTCTGTCAGGCAAGCAACCATTGATCATTCCGATACAAACCCATCTTCTCGCTCCTTCTCTCTTTTACTGCATTAAGGCAACATCGTGTGAACTGCTACTTGCTGCGGTAGTTGAACCCTATTCCCTTGCATGACCTATCATTGCCATAGTAAATAGTTGAAACCCACTAGCATGTGTAGGAGTTGATTGAGCCATGTGATGTGTGATCCACCATGCTATTTGTTTATGTTGCCTGCTATGCTTAGAGTTGTGTCAGGTCTGGTTCATCTGGGTGATGGATCAGAGTGAAATGATCATACTCGGTAAAGAGAAGGAAGTGTGGAACATGTTTGGTAAAGGTATCGATGAAAGGCCACGTAGGAGTACGTGGTGGGTTGTTTCATTGGAACCGTCTATAGGACCTGAGATCTGTATGTGTGGTTCAAGTTACAGCTACTACCACACATTGGGCCCTGAAATATGACCCCGCTCGACTTATTGACTGCCCATGTTCTCTGTCCAGGAGTTGCAACTAGTTTCTGGTGTTTGTAGTTTACTGGTGGTCGTGCGCAGCGCTGACGCTCGGGGTGGGCTGTGATGCGACAGGTACGTGGCCGGGTGTACCGAGCGCCCGTTTGGTGACTCGGGAACCCTGTAGACATCGTTTGGGGCCGTGAGCGACACCCCGGATGGATCTCCCCACGGATGGAACCCAAATAGGCGATAAACCTGGACGAGAGACTTGAGTGGTTGGTTAGGTCGTGGTCTACACCCACGTCGACTTTCGCTTGAAGTCTGCCGAGCACATGTCGTGGGCAGACGCTAAGTGGTGGAAACATGTGTGAGGAAGTACACCCCTACAGGGTTACCAATCTATTTGAATAGCTGTTTTTCACAGTACGGACTACTTGGTTACTCTTACAGTTCATAGACAAGTTAATGGATACTACTAAAAGCCTCAAGACAAGTGTGAGTGCCGTGGATGGCCCTTCCGTAGGATGACCGAAGAGGATCCACGGTGGTGTATTGTTGTGGTGAGTAGAGGACTCATGTACGTAGTATTATCTTGCAATCTGTTGAGAGTCGTAGTATAGGTTTGCCAAGAGTCAAAGCTGGCTTTCAGCTATGAACTCCACTACCCCTGCTGATAATGTTGCATGTATGATAGGTTCTGTTGTAAGACTTGCTGAGTACCTTTGTACTCATGTTTGCTTAATAACTGTTGCAGAGGAGAACCCTGCCCCTTCTGATGGGTTCTACATAGACGTTGACGTCGACGAGTAGCTTGCTACCCAGACGGTGATCCTGAGCTTGTGAAGGTCCTTGTAGATAGTCAGGCTACACCAAGCCTATTTTATTTTCCAAGTTGTCTGTACTCAGACATGTTAGCTTCCGCTTGTGCTTGTATGACTGTATGACTTGAGTGTTGGGTCATGTGACCCCTAGCTGTATGGATATGTTATGTATGGCTCTTGGAGCCTCTTAAATAAAGTACTTTGAGTCATAGAGTTCTGTTGTGATGCAATGTTGTATTTGCACATATTGAGCATATTGTGTGTATGATTGAAATGCTTGGTATGTGTGGGATCCGACACCTAGTTGTTTACCTTTGGTAGCCTATCTTACAGGGAAATGCCTGTAGTGCTTCCAATGAGCCTTGGTAGCTTGCTACTGCTCGGAACACGTAGGCTGGCCGGCATGTGTCCTTCTTCGTTCCTGTGTCTGTCCCTTAAGGGAAATGTCACGTGTTGATCCTTTAAGTCCATGTAGCTTGCTACGACTTGGGTTCATACGTTGATGACCGACACATTCGTTGCTGGGTCATGGATGCCTGTCTCTGTAATTTAGTGCCACTTTTGGTTTATAACTAGCCATGTCAGCCCGGGTTCTCTGTCATGTGGATGCTAGCGACACTGTCATATACGTGTGCCAAGATGCGCAAACGGTCCCGGGCCAGGTAAGGTGGCACCCGTGGGGATACCGTGCGTGAGGCCGCAAAGTGATATGACATGTTACAAGCTAGATTGATGTGACTTAGGATCGGGGTCCTGACAAACCGGTTCGGGGTACCAAACCGCATCATCATAGATAACGGCTGATAGTTCACTAGCAACCTTTTCAGACATATTGTGCTAACCTTGGAACGCAGATTTGCTACGCCTCCGTAGCGCACTCCAGAAGCAATGTCCATGTCGAGCGCGCCATCGCGGAGGTCCTGAGGGGCCTCAAGACCCAGACTTTCAAGAAGAAGCTCGAAGCTTGCGGAAGGGGTCGGCACGACGAGCTCTCGTCAGTGCTATGGTAGATCCGCGCCACTGCCACCAAGCCAACGGGCGAGACCCCATTCTTCCTCGTCTACGGAGCTGAGGCGGTCCTCCCTCACGAGGTCCGGCACCGATCACCGCGAGTCCTGGTGTTCGACGAGGCGCAGCAAGGCGCCGTGCAGGGGACATACCACATGCTGGGGGAGGAGCGCCGGCGTGACGCTTCACTCCGGGCTGCAAGATACCAGCAGGAGCGGCGGCAGTACCACTGCCGTAACATTCACCACAAGACACTCGAGGTAGGTGATCTCGTTTTAAGGAGATTTCTCTCCAGAGAGGGGCTGCACAAGCTCTCACCCATGTGCGAAGGCCGATTCAGGATCACCCACGTCTCTAGACCCGGCGCCATGTGCTTGGAAACAAGGGACGGCATCCCCGTTCCGAACGCATGGACTATCCAGCACCTCCGGAGGTTCTATCCATGAAACAAGGCCCTTGCGCCTGAAAATACTAGGCTCCGTGCCTGCGAGGAACAAGGCCCTTGCGCCTGAGAAGACTAGGCTCCGTGCCTGCGAGGAACAAAGCCCTTGCGCCTGAGAAGACTAGGCTCCATGCCTACGAGTAACAAGGCCCTTGCGCCTGAGAACACTAGGCTCCGTGCCTGCGAGGAACAAGGCCCTTGCGCCTGAGAAGACTGGGCTCCGTGCCTGCAAGGAACAAGGCCCTTGCGCCTGAGAAGACTAGGCTCCGTGCCTGCGAGGAACAAGGCCCTTGCGCCAGAGAAGACTAGGCTCCGTGCCTGCGAGGAACAAGACCCTTGCGCCTGAGAAGACGAGGCTCCGTGCCTGCGAGGAACAAGGCCCTCGCGCTTGAGAAGACTAGGCTCCGTGCCTGTGAGGAACAAGGCCCTGCGCCTGAGAAGCCAAGGCCCAGTGCCTGTGAAGCAAGGCTCCGGCCTGTGAAGATCTCTCATGACACTCTCACGTAATAATGAGTGGGGTTGTACACGCCCCGGAGTCTTCGGATAGCCGCCGTTGGGCCTCGGGGGCTCCCTCCCACGTCCTAGTGGCAGTACTTATCTCCGCGCTGGTGAGAAGACTAGATTAGGTGCCGGACGCGGCCATTCATTTGCTTTCTGGAGTTGGCATGCCCCTGTGTTCTTCTTTTTAATGGATTCTGAAGGTTCTGGCATTCCTTGATTGCTTGGTTTTGATTTCCCTCTATGGTCCTTCCCTCAGTTTTCGGGCTAGCTCGGGGAGAGCGGCAGTTTCACGGCGCTCTCCCCAGCGCTTCGCCTTTTTTAGCCTTCACGAGGCACCCAAAACAGGGCTTGCGACTGACACTCCCCCCATCCTTATGTTCGTGCCCCACGGGTACCGCGAGAAGGGGAGGCCGATCGTGCCCGACCCGTGCCAAGGGCCTCGGGTAGTAAAGGATAATAACCACCTAACGAGTTTTTGCATCCTCACGAAGGGTCAAACATCATGAGATGGGGGTAGTCCCGAGTACATCAAGATAAGTCTCCTCACCCTAAGGACTCGTAGTACACGGATCGCGCAATAATAGACAGGGACATTATGCATGGTGCCAAATGTCATAAAAGCACAGTTCATTACATGCCCTCCTAGGGCTCCATGCTTGTTTGATCAAACGATGCAGGAAGAAAGAAAGACTAAGAACGGCTAACGACAACCCTCCAGGCACGACTGTTCACGAGGACCTACACCCTGGGCTCAGCTAGAGCCCTCCTCACGCTTCACCCGAGCTTGACGACGAGACGACCTAGCGCCACCTTCCAGGCGGGCACGGAGGCGTGGTGGCTGGACATAGCCACCGCTGCTGGAGCTGCCGCTAAAGGAGGAGCCGCCGTAGCTGGACGAGCTGCGGCCATCGCCTAGGCCAAGCACCTCACCGCTGTCGTTGTCCTCGGGGCAGCACTCGGCGCGGTGCCCGTCTTCCCCCAACAACCTCACGAAGAGGGTCGAGTCGCCGCCGTACTTGAAGTGAAGGGTGCATCGACCACCCAAGCCGCGCGCGTGGGTGAACGTCTGCCGGCTTCGAGCCAAAGCCGCAACGCCCGAGGCGGAGGCCTCCACCGCGACCCATGAAACCCTGCTGCAACAACCGTCCGCCTGTAGCCAAAAGCCACCGGAGCTCGCGGTGAGGAGTTCGCCAGTTAGGGAGCATGGGAGCCGGAGCCTGGTGCCGGCTGGGCTCTCCGACCGCATGACAAACTCTAGCGCCACCTCCGTTAACCGGACCGCCAATGCCATGACGGCCCCTGCCGCTCGAAGAGCTGTCGCCGTGGCAACCAAGGGTGGCTACGGGCGCTGTGGGGGTCCGCCCACGCCCGCTCGCAGCCCCGACGAGAGTCGCGGCACACTTACGAGGACGGCCTCGTCCCCTCTTGGATGGTGGTGAGCCAGGACCCTCCTGCCGGGTTTTCCCCTTCTCAGCTTCGGAAAATCGTCGGATCAGCGCCATGAGCAGCTAGGCGGAGCAAAGGGCAAGGAAGAAGAAGTGGCGAGAGGAACGAAGGAAGAAGATGGGCACCAGGGAATCCACCTACCACCCTATTTATAGCCAGGAGAAGACCAACCACCGGCCTCCATGATCGCAGGTAATGATGATCTTCTATGAATGCAGAGACTTGTCAATTCGCGCAGTCGCCGAGGCTCCGTGGGGAAGTGGAGACGCCCACGTCCCATCAATCGCCACGCGTCAGTCAAGGCCACATGCCTTTGGGGCCTACGACGCTCCGCCCTTGGCCCTTGGCTTTGCCGCGAAGCCACGCCCGAGCGCACCTTGGGCCCGGGGGCTACTTTGTTCTGGGAACGGGGGTACCCAGACTTGCCTGCCTGCGGCCCAGGACGTGGCTCAGCTGGCGGCCTATTGCAGCCCAACATCTTCAGCGACCACTCAAGACCCTCGCGAGGGGTCAAGCCTCGCGAGGCGGATGGCACAAGGCATCCCCTGGGGCGCCCTCACTATGCCGGCTCATGAGGATCGGAGATATCAAGGCCAGGGGTACCTCGCGATGTCCTCGTGACGTGAGCAGTGACGACCAAGGCCAGGCGACCGCCAGCGGGTGCAGAGTGCCAGTTTCCTCTTTGGTGCTAAAGAAGCAGGTGTAGACGAAGAGTCCCGAGGCGTCAGGGAAAGGTTTCCATATCGGTGCAACAAGACCAAGACCAGCAGGACAACAGAAAGAGGGTCATCGCAGAGCCCATGGCGGCGTCACCACCAGAGACTTTGGTAGGCGAAGACCACCTTTTGTCAGGATAGCTTGTACTAGATGTCCCCCTTCAAATTTGGCCGTTGTGCGATTCCTTCTCGCTCAATATTTGGGAAGAGGACCCGAGCCACTATAAATAGGACTAGCCACCACCTTAGGAAGGGATCGGATCATCGAGACCACCTACACACACACCTACACATCCTAAGGAGGCAGCTCATCCATGTACTAGTTCTTCATCAGCCTACAAGGCAATCCACCACACCACACTAGATTAGGGTATTACACCACAATGGTGGCCCGAACCAGTATAAATATTGTGCTTCGGATCTGACGAGCTAGGCCTAGGGTTGTTGAGTAGACGAGCTAGGGTAGAAGGAGAGATCTTCATACGCACCCCTAAGTTCGAACCTTAAGGGTTTTGCCGGAACCCCTGATCTGACAGAGCCCCACGAAGATGCAGCACCCAGCGGCCGTTCTTCGGGACCCGCGCCCATGGACGGGGCGCCTCCCTCCCTCGCATAGGAAGGCGCGCTCGGCGTCCCCCTCAGGCTGGGCTTGGGGGCTCTCCTCTGGAGGGTCTCGGTCCTAGCCAATGTGCAGCGGAGCATCCTACGGCCATCTCCATATACACCGTCATAGCACCTCAAGCCCCAAGTGAACCTATCGGACTTAAGGTGAACCCGCTACTCTTCGAGATTTACATGAATATCATTTGGCCTTGGTCACTACCTCACCACGGAACATCATGCATCTTTAGGTACAAGGACGACCACCTCCATGAAGCCGGGGAGCATCACCAAGTCCACACGGAGACCTATGGAGAAGGAGGAGGAAGGAGAACGCCAAGATGCGGAGGACCGAAGACCTCCTGGACACCCTGCGTGCCCGGACAAGAGTATCCCCGGGTGCCCGGTCATGCGGCCGCGGGGTGGGCAAAGCCCCTGGACACCCCGGGTGCCCGGCCCCTAGAGCCCCGGGTGCCCGGCCTCCCCACCTGGGCGCACCCCCGGGTGCCCGGCCCCTCCTGCCATGGCCTCCCTGGGTGGCACGGGTGCCCGGCCTCCTCACCACCGGGTTGAAGGAAATATGCCCTAGAGGCAATAATAAAGATGATTATTTGTATTTCCTTATATCATGATAAATGTCTTTTATTCATGCTAGAATTGTATTAACCGGAAACTTAGTACATGTGTGAATACATAGACAAAACAGTATGTCCCTAGTATGCCTCTACTAGACTAGCTCATTGATCAAAGATGGTTATGTTTCCTAGCCATAGACATGAGTTGTCATTTGATCAACGGGATCAAATCATTAGGAGAATGATGTGATGGACAAGACCCATCCGTTAGCATAGCACTATGATCGTTTAGTTTTACTGCTATTGCTTTCTTCATGACTTATACATGTTCCTATGACTATGAGATTATGCAACTCCCGAATACCGTAGGAACACCTTGTGTGCTATCAAACGTCACAACGTAACATGGTGATCATAAAGATGCTCTACAGGTGTCTCCGAAAGTATTCGTGGTGTTGGCATAGATCAAGATTAGGATTTGTCACTCCGAGTGTCGGAGAGGTATCTCTGGGCCCTCTCGGTAACACACATCATAATAAGCCTTGCAAGCAAAAGACTAATGAGTTAGTCACGAGATAATGTGTTACGGAACGAGTAAAGAGACTTGCTGGTAACGAGATTGAACTAGGTATAGAGATACCGACGATCGAATCTCGGGCAAGTAACATACCGATGACAAAAGGAACAACGTATGTTGTTATGCGGTTTGACCGATAAAGATCTTCGTAGAATATGTAGGAACCAATATGAGCATCCAGGTTCCGCTATTGGTTATTGACCGGAGATGAGTCTCGGTCATGTCTACATAGTTCTCGAACTCGTAGGGTCCGCACGCTTAACGTTTGATGACGATCGGTATTATGAGTTTATGAGTTTTGATGTATCGAAGGAGTTCGGAGTCCTGGATGAGACCGGGGACATGACGAGGAGTCTCGAAATGGTCGAGACGTAAAGATCGATATATTGGACGACTATATTCGGACATCGGAAAGGTTCCGAGTGATTCGGGTACTTTTCAGAGTATATGGGCCTTATTGGGCCATACGGGAATAGAGGAGAAAGGCCAAAAGGAAGGAGGCGCGTGCCCCCCTCTGGTCCGAATTGGACAAGGGGTGCAGCCCCCTTTTCCTTCCCCCTCTCCACCTCTTTCCTTCTCTCCTACTCCGGAAAGGAAAGGGGAATCCTACTAGGACTTGGGAGTCCTAGTAGGACTCCCTACACTTGGCGCGCCCCCTCTAGGGCCGGCCTCTCCCTTGCTCCTTTATATACGGGGGCAGGGGGCACCCTAGGACACACAAGTTGAATTGTTCCAGCCGTGTGTAGTGCCCCCCTCCACAGAAACACACCTCGGTCATACTGTTGCTGTGCTTAGGCGAAGCCCTGCGCCGGTAAATACATCATATCCGTCACCACGCCGTCGTGCTGACGAAACTCTCCCGTGAAGCTCAACTGGATCAAGAGCTCGTGGGACGTCATCAAGCTGAACGTGTGCTGAACACGGAGGTGCCGTACGTTCGGTGCTTGATCGGTTGAATCGCGAAGAAGTTCGACTACATCAACCGCGTCACTTGACGCTTCCGCTTTCGGTCTACGAGGGTACGTAGACACACTCTTCCCTCTCGTTGCTATGCATCTGGTAGATAGATCTTGCGTGATCGTAGGAAAATTTTAAAATACTACGTTCCCCAACAGTGGCATCATGAGCCAGGTCTATGCGTAGATGATATGCACGAGTAGAACACAATGAGTTGTGGGCGATACTAGTCATACTGCTTACCAGCATGTCATACTTTGCTTCGGCGGTATTGTGAGATGAAGCGGCCCGGACCGACATTACGCGTACGCTTACGCGAGACTGGTTTCACCGTTACGAGCACTCGTTGCTTAAAGGTGACTGGCGGGTGTCTGTCTCTCTCACTTTAGCTGAATCAAGTGTGGCTACGCCCGGTCCTTGTGAAGGTTAAAACAGCACATACTTGACGAAACATCGTTGTGGTTTTGTATGCGTAAGTAAGAACGGTTCTTGCTAAGCCTGTAGCAGCCACGTAAAACTTGCAACAACAAAGTAGAGGACGTCTAACTTATTTTTGCAGGGCATGTTGTGATGTGATATGGTCAAGACATGATGAGTTATACGGTTTTGTATGAGATGATCATGTTTTGTAATGTTATCGGCAACTGGCAGGAGCCATATGGTTGTCGCTTTATTGTATGAAATGCAATCGCCATGTAATTGCTTTACTTTATCACTAAGTGGTAGCGATAGTCGTAGAAGCAATAGTTGGCGAAACGACAACGATGCTACGATGGAGATCAAGGTGTCGCGCCGGTGACGAAGGTGATCATGACGGTGCTTTGGAGATGGAGATCAAAAGCACAAGATGATGATGGCCATATCATGTCACATATTTTGATTGCATGTGATGTTTATCTTATTATGCTTCTTATTTTGCTTAGAACGACGGTAGCATTATAAGATGATCCCTTACTAAATTTCAAGGTATAAGTGTTCTCCCTGAGTATGCACCGTTGCGAAAGTTCGTCGTGCCGAGACACCACGCGATGATCGGGTGTGATAAGCTCTACGTTCAAATACAACGGGTGTAAGCCAGTTTTGCACACGCAGAATACTCGGGTTAAACTTGACGAGCCTAGCATATGCAGATATGGCCTCGGAACACTGGAGACCGAAAGGTCGAGCGTGAATCATATAGTAGATATGATCAACATAAGATGTTCACCATTGAAACTACTCCATCTCACGTGATGATCGGGCATGGTTTAGTTGATTTGGATCACGTGATCATTTAGATGACCGGAGGGATGTCTATCTAAGTGGGAGTTCTTAAGTAATATGATTAATTGAACTTTAATTTATCATGAACTTAGTCCTTGTAGTATTAGCATATCTATGTTGTAGATCAATAGCTCGCAATGTTGCTCCACGTTTATTTTTTATATGGTCCTAGAGAAAACCAAGTTGAAAGATGTTAGTAGCAATGATGCGGAATTGTTCCGTGATCTGAAGATTATCCTCATTGCTGCACAGAAGAATTATGTCCTTGATGCACCGCTAGGTGACAGACCTATTGCAGGAGCAGATGTAGACGTTATGAACGTTTTGACAAAAGCTCGATATGATGACTACTTGATAGTTTAGTGCACCATGCTTTACAGCTTATAACCGGGACTTCAAAAACGTTTTGAAACGCCACGGAGCATATGAGATGTTCCAAGAGTTGAAATTAGTATTTCATACTCATGCCCGTGTCGAGAGGTATAAGACCTCTGACAGTACTTTGCCTACAAGATGGAGGAGAATAGCTCAACCAGTGAGCATGTGCTCAGATTGTCTGGGTAGTACAATTGCTTGAATCAAGTGGGAGTTAATCTTCCAGATAAGATAGTAATTGATAAAGTTCTCTAGACACTATCACTAAGTTATTAGAACTTCGTGATGAACTATAATATGCAAGGGATGACGAAAGTAATTCCCGAGCTCTTCACGATGCTGAAATCGGCGAAGGTAGAAATCAAGAAAGAGCATCAAGTGTTGATGGTTAACCAGACCACTTGTTTCAAGTAAAGGGCAAAGGGATAGAAGGGGAACTTCAAGAAGAATGACAAGCAAGTTGTCACTCCCGTGAAGAAACCCAAAGCTAAACTCAAGCCTGAAACTAAGTGCTTCTACTACAAAGGAAATGGTCACTAGAAGTGGAACTACCCTAGATATTTGGCGGATAAGAAGGATGGCAAAGTGAACAAAGGTATATTTGATATACAGATTATTGATGTGTATTTTACTAGTGTCCATAGCAACGCCTCGGTATTTGATATTGGTTCAGTTGCTAAAGAGTAGTAACTCGAAATGGGAGTTGCATAATGAACAGAAACTAGTTAAAGGATGAAGTGACGATGTGTATTGGAAGTAGTTCCAAGATTGATATGATCATCATCGCACACTCCCTATACTTTCGGGATTAGTGTTGAACCTAAATAAGTGTTATTTGGTGTTTGTGTTGAGCATGAATATGATTTGATCATGTTTATTGCAATACGGTTATTCATGTAAGTTAGAGAATAATTGTTGTTCTGTTTACATGAATAAAACCTTCTATGGTCATACACCCAATGAAAATGGTTTGTTGGATCTCGATCGTGTGATACACATATTCATAATATTGAAGCCAAAAGATGCAAGGTTAATAATGATAGTGCAACTTATTTGTGGCGCTGCCATTTAGGTCATATTGGTGTAAAGTGCATGAAGAAACTCCATAGTGATGGACTTTTGGAATCACTTGATTATGAATCACTTGGTGCTTGCGAACCATGCCTCATGGGCAAGATGACTAAAACTCCGTTCTCCGGAACCGTGGAGCGAGCAACAGAGTTGTTGGAAATCATACATACTGATGTATGCGGACCAATGAGTGTTGAAGCTCGCGGCAGGTATCGTTATTTTCTGACCTTCACTGATGATTTGAGCTGATATGGGTATATCTACTTAATGAAGCACAAGTCTGAAACATTTGAAAAGTTCAAAGAATTTCAGAGTGAAGTAGAGAATCATCGTAACAAGAAAATAAGAGTTTCTACGATATGATCGTAGAGGTAAAATATTTGAGTTAGCGAGTTTGGCCTTCAATAAAAACAATGTGAAATAGTTTCACTACTCACGCCACCTGGAACACCACAGTGTAATGGTGTGTCCGAATGTCATAACCGTACTTTATTAGATATGGTGCGATCGATGATGTCTCTTACCGATCTACCACTATCGCTTCTGGGGTTACGGATTAGAGACAGCTACATTCACGTTAAATAGGGCACCATCTAAATCCGTGGAGATGACACCGTATGAACTGTGGTTTGACGAGAAACCTAAGCTGTCATTTCTTTAAGTTTGGGACTGCGATGCTTATGTGAAAAAGTTTCAACATGATAAGCTCGAACCCAAATCGGAGAAGTAAATCTTCATAGGATACCCAAAAAGAAACTGTTGGGTACACCTTCTATCACAGATCCTAAGGCAAGGTCTTTGTTGCTAAGAGTGGATCCTTTCTAGAGAAGGAGTTTCTCTCGAAAGAAGTGAGTGGGAGGAAAGTAGAACTTGATGAGGTAATTGTACCTTCTCCCGAATTGGAAGGTAGTACATCACAGAAACTCGTTCCAGTGATTCCTACACCAATTAGTGAGGAAGCTAATGATGATGATCATGAAACTTCAGATCAAGTTTCTGCTGAACTTCGTAGATCAACCAGAGTTCGTTCCGCACCAGAGTGGTACGGCAACCCAGTTCTGGAAGTCATGTTACTAGACCATGATGAACCTACGAACTATGAGGAAGCGATGATGAACCCAGATTCCGCAAAATGGCTTGAGACAATGAAATCTGAGATGGGATCCATGTATTAGAACAAAGTATGGACTTTGGTTGACTTGCCCAATGATCGGCAAGCCATCGAAAATAAATGGATCTTCAAGAGGAAGACCGACGCAAACGGTAATGTTACTGTTTACAAAGCTGGACTTGTTGCGAAAGGGTTTCGACAAGTTCAAGGAGTTGACTACGATGAGACTTTCTCACCCGTAGCGATGCTTAAGTCTGTCCGAATCATGTTAGTAATTGCCGTATTTTGTGAAATCTGGCAAATGGATAACAAAACTGCATTCTTTAATGGATTTATTAAAGAAGACTTGTATATGATGCAACCAGAAGGTTTTGTCAATCCTAAAGGTGCTAACAAAATGTGCAAGCTCCAGCGATCCATCTATGGACTGGTGCAAGCATCTCGGAGTTGGAATATACGCTTTGATAAGTTGATCAAAGCATATAGATTTATACAGACTTGCGGTGAAGCCTGTATTTACAAGAAGTGAAAGGGAGCACTACAACCTTTCTGATAAGTATATGTGAATGACATATTGTCGATCGGAAATGATGTAGAATTTTCTAGAAAGCATAAAGGAGTGTTTGAAAGGAGTTTTTCAAAGAAAGACCTTGGTGAAGGTGCTTACATATTGTGCATCAAGATCTATAGAGATAGATCAAGACGCTTGATAAGACTTTCGATGAGTACATACCTTGATAAGATTTTGAAGTAGTTCAAAATGGATCAGTCAAAGAAGGAGTTCTTGCCTGACTTGTAAGGTGTGAAGTTGAGTAAGACTCAAAGCCAGACCACGGCAGAAAAATATAGAGAGAATGAAAGTCATTCCCTATGCCTCAGCCATAGGTTCTATAAAGTATGCCATGCTATGTACAAAACACGTTGTGTACCTTGCCATGAGTTTGACAGGGAGGTACAATAGTGATCCAGGAGTAGATCACTGTACA
>LR738715.1:469282443-469475989 GCA_902687465.1 Secale cereale | reverse complement strand
GACTTGTTGCGAAAGGGTTTCGACAAGTTCAAGGAGTTGACTACGATGAGACTTTCTCACCCGTAGCGATGCTTAAGTCTGTCCGAATCATGTTAGTAATTGCCGTATTTTGTGAAATCTGGCAAATGGATAACAAAACTGCATTCTTTAATGGATTTATTAAAGAAGACTTGTATATGATGCAACCAGAAGGTTTTGTCAATCCTAAAGGTGCTAACAAAATGTGCAAGCTCCAGCGATCCATCTATGGACTGGTGCAAGCATCTCGGAGTTGGAATATACGCTTTGATAAGTTGATCAAAGCATATAGATTTATACAGACTTGCGGTGAAGCCTGTATTTACAAGAAGTGAAAAGGAGCACTACAACCTTTCTGATAAGTATATGTGAATGACATATTGTCGATCGGAAATGATGTAGAATTTTCTAGAAAGCATAAAGGAGTGTTTGAAAGGAGTTTTTCAAAGAAAGACCTTGGTGAAGGTGCTTACATATTGTGCATCAAGATCTATAGAGATAGATCAAGACGCTTGATAAGACTTTCGATGAGTACATACCTTGATAAGATTTTGAAGTAGTTCAAAATGGATCAGTCAAAGAAGGAGTTCTTGCCTGACTTGTAAGGTGTGAAGTTGAGTAAGACTCAAAGCCAGACCACGGCAGAAAAATATAGAGAGAATGAAAGTCATTCCCTATGCCTCAGCCATAGGTTCTATAAAGTATGCCATGCTATGTACAAAACACGTTGTGTACCTTGCCATGAGTTTGACAGGGAGGTACAATAGTGATCCAGGAGTAGATCACTGTACAACGGTCAAAATTATCCTTAGTAATTGGATGACTAAAGGAAATATTTCTCGATTATGGAGGTGATAAAGAGTTCGCCGTAAAGGGTTACGCCGATGCAAGCTTTGACACTAAATCCAGATGACTCTAAGTATCAATCTGGATGCGTATTGAAAGTGGGAGCAATTAGCTAGAGTAGCTCCATGCAGAGCATTGTAGACTTAGAAATTTGCAAAATACATACGGATCTGAATGTGACAGACCCGTTGACTAAACTTCTCTCACAAGCAAAACATGATCACACCTTATTACTCTTGGGTATTAATCACATAGCGATGTGAACTAGATTATTGACTCTAGTAAACCCTTTGGGTGTTGGTCACATGGTGATGTGAACTATGGGTGTTATTCACATAACGATGTGAACTATCGGTATTAAATCACATGGCGATGTGAGCTAGATTATTGACTCTAGTGCAAGTGGGAGACTGAAGGAAATATGCCCTAGAGGCAATAATAAAGATGATTATTTGTATTTACTTATATCATGATAAATGTCTTTTATTCATGCTAGAATTGTATTAACCGGAAACTTAGTACATGTGTGAATACATAGACAAAACAGTATGTCCCTAGTATGCTACTAGACTAGCTCATTGATCAAAGATGGTTATGTTTCCTAGCCATAGACATGAGTTGTCATTTGATCAACGGGATCACATCATTAGGAGAATGATGTGATGGACAAGACCCATCCGTTAGCATAGCACTATGATCGTTTAGTTTTACTGCTATTGCTTTCTTCATGACTTATACATGTTCCTATGACTATGAGATTATGCAACTCCCGAATACCGTAGGAACACCTTGTGTGCTATCAAACATCACAACGTAACTGGGTGATCATAAAGATGCTCTACAGGTGTCTCCGAAAGTATTCGTGGTGTTGGCATAGATCAAGATTAGGATTTGTCACTCCGAGTGTCGGAGAGGTATCTCTGGGCCATCTCGGTAACACACATCATAATAAGCCTTGCAAGCAAAAGACTAATGAGTTAGTCACGAGATAATGTGTTACGGAACGAGTAAAGAGACTTGCCGGTAATGAGATTGAACTAGGTATAGAGATACCGACGATCGAATCTCGGGCAAGTAACATACCGATGACAAAAGGAACAACGTATGTTGTTATGCGGTTTGACCGATAAAGATCTTCGTAGAATATGTAGGAACCAATATGAGCATCCAGGTTCCGCTATTGGTTATTGACCGGAGATGAGTCTCGGTCATGTCTACATAGTTCTCGAACCCGTAGGGTCCGCACGCTTAACGTTTGATGACGATCGGTATTATGAGTTTATGAGTTTTGATGTATCGAAGGAGTTCGGAGTCCTGGATGAGACCGGGGACATGACGAGGAGTCTCGAAATGGTCGAGACGTAAAGATCGATATATTGGACGACTATATTCGGACATCGGAAAGGTTCCGAGTGATTCGGGTATTTTTCGGAGTATATGGGCCTTATTGGGCCATACGGGAATAGAGGAGAAAGGCCAAAAGGAAGGAGGCGCGTGCCCCCCTCTGGTCCGAATTGGACAAGGGGTGCAGCCCCCTTTTCCTTCCCCCTCTCCACCTCTTTCCTTCTCTCCTACTCCGGAAAGGAAAGGGGAATCCTACTAGGACTTGGGAGTCCTAGTAGGACTCCCTACACTTGGCGCGCCCCCTCTAGGGCCGGCCTCTCCCTTGCTCCTTTATATACGGGGGCAGGGGGCACCCTAGGACACACAAGTTGAATTGTTCCAGCCGTGTGCGGTGCCCCCCTCCACAGAAACACACCTCGGTCATACCGTTGCTGTGCTTAGGCGAAGCCCTGTGCCGGTAAATACATCATATCCGTCACCACGCCGTCGTGCTGACGAAACTCTCCCGTGAAGCTCAACTGGATCAAGAGCTCGTGGGACGTCATCAAGCTGAACGTGTGCTGAACACGGAGGTGTCGTACGTTCGGTGCTTGATCGGTTGAATCGCGAAGAAGTTCGACTACATCAACCGCGTCACTTGACGCTTCCGCTTCCGGTCTACGAGGGTACATAGACACACTCTTCCCTCTCGTTGCTATGCATCTGGTAGATAGATCTTGCGTGATCGTAGGAAAATTTTAAAATACTACGTTCCCCTACACGGGTGCCCGGCCCCCCTCCCGGCGGAACCCCGGGTGCCCGGCCCCCTCCTGGGCGCGACCCCCGGGTGCCCGGTCCCCTTGACCCTGGGTGCCCGGACCCTCAACCATGGCTACGTTTTCTTCGGGATAAATGACCCTTGTATCACTCTCTCCCCTCTATTTCGTCCCTAGACTATAAGTACCTCCCACATAGCTCATTTGTAAGGATAGCAAAGTAGATGTGAGACATATGTGAGCTTTGCTCCTTCCCTCTTGTGGATCAAGACCCCTTTGGGGAAGAATCCTTATGGATTATCAAGACCCCCTTCTAGGGGAAGGATCCCCATCATAGGATCACCAAGACCTCATCTCCCTTTGGGATTTGGGATGAACTCTATCATGTATCCATGTTCCCCTTGTTGTTCTTGTACCTTTGTGGATCTTGTGTGTATGTGAGTCTAGTGGATAGTGTGATTTGGGCTTGTTCTTGAGTGTTTCTCTTGTGTTCTTCCCTTTGTGCTCATCTTGTTATTGGGGATTCCCCTCCAATTCGTGAAAGATCTCCACCTAGGGTTGCACCCTACAACATCATGGTATCTAGAGCTATGGTTTCTCGCAAAATTGGAGCCCGCTTCTTGTTTTCCAGCCTAATTTTGTTGTGTTCTTGCCTAAGTTCGAAAATTTCACCACCAAAAATAGCCCCAATTTGTTTTGTGATTTGTTGGTTTGATGAGGTTTTGCTGGATTTGATCCATGGATTTGCTTGGTTTCAAGTGGATCTAGCATTCCCCCATCCATCTCCACCTTTCCCTCCACGAAATCCACCAATTTCTTCCATTTTCCCACAATTTTCTGCCCAAATCAGACAACCTTGGGCACCCGGACCCCCCGTGCAACCCCGCTGACCACCCCGGGTGCCCGCACCCCTTACCCCCGGGCCATCTCTCCGCCCAACTACCCTGACCACCCCGGGTGCCCGCACCACTCACCCCCGGGCACCCACACCCCCCAGAATCAGCCGCGTGCACTTTATGTTTTCACTCATAACTTTCACTCCCGAACTCCGATTTGGGTGTTCTTTGGCTCGTTGAAAAGCTAGAGACGTGCCCGAGCTGCTTATCTTGGTTTTACCACCATTGTACTCCATCAAAAATTTGGCATTTTGGCAAGTTTGCCTAGGCCATCCACCATATCATCCACCATACCACCATAGCTTTCCGCAACCTAACCCCATTTCGACCCATATAGCATTTACGGTTGTTTTAGTGGTGACTTGAGTCTCCTAAGGTGCTTAGGCTACTTAGGGATGAGTGCTTCTTCATCAAACACCACCACCACTTCCGCATTTGCCATCTTCGACACCACCACCATCGCTTTCCACTACCACCATTTGACTTTGGCCTTTGAGATTTTGAGTTGTGGTTTTTCCGTTTCCTAAGGTGTTTCGGCTAATTAGGAACGGGTCGACTTTGACAACACCGCCTCTCATCATCATCATTGGACGGTAACCTCGACGACACCATTGTATATTACCCATGCAATTGCATTGTTAACCCCTAGCCCATTTTGCGTCACTTACCCATCGAGACTAGCCATTTGAGTATTGCCGGCAATATTACTTGTGCACATTAGTGGTCATTGATATACACCATCCATTCCATATATACCATATCATATTGGTATCATCTAGCTATCATAGTACCATCCCTCGTGTGCCACAAGATTGTTCCCACATATACACAATTGCTATCTTGGTTTGTGCATTTCGCACAGTGGCCATATCAAAAAAAAGAAAAAGAAAAGAATAAGCTTTTAAGAAAAAGGAAAAGAGAGTAAAGAGCTTGTGAGCAAGAGCCATAGCATCATACCACATTGCACATAAGATTGTCATATCCGATCACCTTGGATCATCTTGAGAAGAACACCGGGAACGTCATACACATAGCATACTTGGGATAGAAGGCTCATACATTTTGCATCTTATAGGTTGTTCACAAGTGTCGTCTCTGCCTATTGAGCAATCGTGCTAGTGTCTCTCTTGAGTTGTGCAATAGAGCGTTTTTCGTGGATTACACATTTTGTGCTCATTCCTTGGTTGCACGACACCATTTATCTATCTGTGTGTGTGTTTCCGTGTGCCACATTTTGCTATTGGTCTACTTGTTTCACTTGTGAATTTGTGAATCTCGTCCAACATTATTGACTCTTGGTAACATTTTGCATCATTTTTTTGTGCCACTATCCTCACCGAGCTCCACCATAAGCTTTAATTTGTAGGTGTGAGTGAACAAGTCCGGTACCAATTCCACTATTCTCTCATATCGCATTGAGTGACACGGGATACACTCTCAACTTTGGGAAACAGTATCTTGGTATTGTTTATCTCATCTCCTACTCACCCTCTACTCGAGTCTTGGGACGGATAGACAAAGCACATCATCTCCGGTCTTCGACATCGACAGCGCGAACAACTACATCCATGTGCAAACCATCGGACTACATCGAGCAATGCAAGAGCGCCTCGACAACATCGCCATAGACTTCCGAGACATGGTGGCCGACATCAAGTCTTCTTCCGCTTCGTCATCTTCTCGGCGGCGACGTTCAAGTCACAAACATCATGTGCACGACGACGACGAACGACATCTTCTACGAACTCAAGCATGGCAACGACACCATCATCATGAAGATGCTCGACACGCGCAAAACTACAAGTCCGATCAAGCTCTACTTCACTCCAAGGCCAAACATCAAGAGCACATAATAATACTACTAGACAAGAACCACCAAGACGGTGCTACGGCTACAACAACCACTTCGGCATCTTCGCCAAGTGCTATCAAGACATCTTCGCCTTTGGACGTACGGCATCTTCGCCTACTTCCCACAAGTACGCCTACAACGACTTCCTCAAGTCCAAGGCGACCACCTACGAGCGAGGGCGACATATCCATCATCGGAAGCCACCCACATCATATGAGCCTTCTACAACAAGACGACGACAAGATGATCGAGCATGGGATTTTCCCTTCGGTCATGGACAAGAGTGATGTTGTGCCATCTTCGGCCTTTATCCACGACGACGACTACGAGAAGGTTGAGCATGGGATTTTCCCTTCGACCACGGTGGCGTATGGTGATGAGTTGAGAGACTTGTGCCACCATACTGAGAGTGAGAGTGACTTCACCACTAGCCCCATATATGATGAGATGCCCCATTTCACATGTGAGGAGAGCCACCACCACCACCACTTGAGTGAGGGAGTGACTCCACTATATGTGACTATGAGTGCACCTACCTTGAGGGAGTGAGTGAGCCACCAACACATAGAGAGAGTGAGATAGTTGATAGGTCATGTGAGGCCACTTTCAACACTAACGACTTGACCTCTACCTCTATTGTGTCTTCTCATTTGGTGCTAGGTCCCATTTATGATGATGCACCGATCCGCGACGACTTTGTCCTTCCTATGGACAAGACGATGGCCATGGTGGACTATGATGCAACCCCAACATGGTTCCATCAAGTTGATGATGATGACCACCATTTGGTCTTTGCCACCTCACTTACACCACTTGAGTGGAATGAAAAAGGTAACATAGGTGAAGGTGATGCTCTAACCCCACTAGTGGACATTCTTGACATTGATTGCTTGCATGATGTTGATCCACCTATTGCCATGCTTCATACTAGCCCGACTACCTCATGTGATGCATTACCCATTTATGATGAGTATGATGATTGCCATGTGGAGTCTATTAGTTGTGATGCCATGTTGCATAGGATCTCTTGTGATCATTCTTTAGGTCACATCATGTTTGATAATCCGCTTGACTTGTCATATGCTATGCATGAGATCACTCGTATGTCATATTTTCAATCTCATCGTAGTAACTATGCATATGCCATTAAGATAAACCCAATTTGCACTTATGGCATAGATGACAAGCCCATGGTTATTGGCATTTGTTTTTCTTGTGATGATATTGACATGCCTCATTTGCATAATATCCATCATATGCGATGCCATGATTACCTAGCTTTGGACATGCATTGTTTTGGATGTTGTTCCACTTCGCCACATTATGCTTCTGATATTGCTAATGAGGAGACCCCCATAGTTTCCTCATACATATTAGGAGATTTTGATCAATCCCATCCATTGCACGATTCCCATGTTGGTGTGCATAATATGCTCCCCATGAATGCCAATGCTATTGTTGTGCCACATGCTTGCTCTAATTTGTGTACCCATCGTGTTAAACATGACAACTACTCTTTCATGATGGATGACCTATTTCTCTATCATGCATCATATTTCTTTGAGCAATGCCTATTGTGTGCTAACTCACACATGCACATACACATCATGATGGATGATGTGTACATTTACCACGCACACACTTTCTTTGGCTTGTGTATCTTTTGTGTAGGTACCCATACTTACTCGTCAACCTCGCAAGAGCACGAGTTGACAAAACGAGCTCTAGAGAGCAACGACAACTTGGGATCCCGTGGACTATCCTTACCGCCATTCTCTTTGCGCAATCTCTACGTGCATCTCTTTTACTTGGCTCTCACACGACTATGGGCACTTTACCACTTGTCATCTTATACCCATTCTATCGTGTTCACTTTGCATGTTATGCATCTTGCTATGACTTTGCCATGCAATTGTCACCCTTGCTTGCATTTGCCCATGATTCACCATTCTACTACTATTATGTGTATTTGCATGCTTGGAGGAGATACTAGTAGCTTTTGCCAAGATTTCTTTGTGCCCCATGCTATTGTTGATTCTTGTGTTGGGAGAGTCATGATGTTCCATTGCTATTTACATAGGACTTCTTACCACCACAATGATGATACTTTGCTCACATCTTCCTTTCATGCTTGCGCTATGCCATGTGCATTATTCATGCCTACTATTTGCACACATGACATGATTGCCATGATTACCTCTAGTATGTTGCATCTTCGCACTACTAGCTTGCTTGACTTGATCACTATGATTGCTTGCTATATTGCATCACCCATGTTCCACTCTTACTTGCTTTCTTGGGTTGATGACATATATGTTCATGCATTTCACATGATATATCTTGATCATTGTCACTTGTCTCAATTTGGTGCATCCCTCGTATCCACATACTTTGAGTGCAACCATGCTATGATTATTGATGTTGGAGACTTGGACACCTTACTTGTGATGCATGCTTATTTCTTTGAGCTTAATGCCTTTGGTTGTTATCGCATCATATGCTTCCATACATTGCCATGTCCCCTTATCATTTCTTATGATAAGAATGATGAAAATACTTGTTGGGTGAATCACCACACGAATAGGTTTTGCATTTTCGCTAACCTCATTTGTTTTTCCGAGTGTTTGTCATGTTCTTTAATTTTGAAGGATTCACAAGGCGGTACCATCACGGTGCATCTTGGACATGTGAAGGCATACACATTGCGCGACAATAACATTTTCGACATCCTCATCACGGTGCATTCCTTCCTAGTGAGCCATCCTCACATATGCTTGGATTTCCTGGATGCACCACCGGTCTACCACTCTTGCCACGACATTGAGCATGGGTATATCAACACTCCTTTGGCACATTGCACCCAAACCTTCATATTTGTTGATTGTGCGCCCACATGCCATGCTCCATGGTCATATCATACCCATAACAAATTTGCATCTTATGCATGGATTGACTCACATTATTATTGCCTTGTTGCATCTTGTATTCCCATGTCATCCATGATATATGAGATTTTTCATTTCCTTAGCAAATTTGATGTGATCTTTCTTGAGGGACTCTTCATACATATTGATCACATTGCCAAGCATCAATTGCATGATCACATACTCACATTGAGCATCATTTACCATGTTGATGCTTTTGATACACAATCCCATTTCGACATCATTTTGCACAATGGTAGCATTTGCAACTTCTTGCACAATGAGCTTGATCACATGAATGTGTTGTATGCCATGCTCTTTCATTTTGCTACAATTCATCCTCATTGCCACTATCGATTTCATTGGACGGACTCATGCTTAAATGATGGACACCTTGCATCCGCTAACCATTGTATTTCCAAGTGTCCCTTGTGTTTGCTTTTTTTGCATGTTTACCATCCTGACGACATCTTGGAGTACTTTTCTCGAGGCGTGACATACACATCGTGCAACTACAAGTTCATCCATGCCTACCGTGTACATGACGATAGGGTTCACGATCCGAGGACGGATCTTTTCCAAGGGGGAGGAGATGATGCGGAGCATCCTACGACCATCTCCATGTTCACCGTCATAGCACCTCAAGCCCCAAGTGAACCTACCGGACTTAAGGTGAACCCACTCCTCTTCGAGATTTACATGAATATCATTTGGACTTGGTCACTACCTCACCATGGAACATCATGCATCTTTAGGTACAAGGACGACCACCTCCATGAAGCCGAGGAGCATCACCAAGTCCACACGGATACCTACGGAGAAGGAGGAGGAAGGAGAACGCAAGATGCGGAGGACCGAAGACCTCCTAGACACCCCGGGTGCCTGGACAAGAGGCCGCGGGGTGGGCAAAGCCCCTGGACACCCCGGGTGCCCGGCCCCTAGAGCCTCAAGTGCCCGGCCTCCCCATCTGGGCGCACCCCCGGGTGCCCGGCCACTTGTCCCCGGGTGCCCGGCCCCTCCTGCCGCGGCCTCCCTCGGTGGCCCGGGTACCCGGCCCCCCTCTTGGCGCGACCCCGGGTGCCCGGCTATCTACCTTCGGGTGCCCGGCCCCCTCCTGGGCGCGACCCCCGAGTGACCGGTCCCCTTGACCCCGGGTGCCCGGACCCTCAACCGTGGCTACGTTTTCTTCGGGATAAATGACCCTTGTATCCCTCTCTCCCCTCTATTTCGTCCCTAGACTATAAGTACCTCCCACCTATCTCATTTGTAAGGATAGCAAAGTAGATGTGAGACATATGTGAGCTTTGCTCCTTCCCTCTTGTGGATCAAGACCCCTTTGGGGAAGAATCCTTGTGGATTATCAAGACCCCTTCTAGGGGAAGGATCCACATCATTGGATCACCAAGACCTCATCTCCCTTTGGGATTTGGGATGAACTCTATCATGTATCCATGTTCCCCTTGTTGTTCTTGTACCTTTGTGGATCTTGTGTGTATGTGAGTCTAGTGGATGTGTGATTTGGGCTTGTTCTTGAGTGTTTCTCTTGTGTTCTTCCCTTTGTGCTCATCTTGTTCTTGGGGATTCCCCTCCAATTTGTGAAAGATCTCCACCTAGGGTTGCACCCTACAACACAATGTCTCGAGGGAGGAGCTCGGGCATCATGTGGAGGCGTGCTTCACCACACGCTTACCTCTGGAGGTGTCAGGACCCCGATCCTAAGTCACACCGGTCTAGCATGTAACACACCAAATCACTTTGCGGCCTCACGCACGGTATCCCCACGGGTGCCACCTTACCTGGCCCGGGACCGTTTGCGCATTTTGGCTCACGTATATGATAGTGTCGCTAGCATCCATATGACAGAGAACCCGGGCCGACATGACCAGTTATAAACCAAAAGTGGCACTAAATTACAGAGACGGGCATACGTGACCCAGCAACGAACGTGTCGGTCATCAACGTATGAACCCAAGTCGTAGCAAGCTACAGGGACTTAAAGGAACAACGCGTGACATTTCCCCTAAGGGACAGACACAGGAACGAAGAAGGACACATGCCGGTCAGCCCAAGTGTTCCGGAGCAGTAGCAAGCTACCAGGGCTCAGTGGAAAAACTAGGAGACATTTCCCTGTAAGATAGGCTACCAAGGGTAAACAACTAGGTGTCGGATCCCACACATACCAAGCATTTCAATAACATACACACAATATGCTCAATATGTGCAAGTACAACATGGCATCACAACAAGACTCTAATAAACAAAGTATTTATTCATTAGGCTCCGAGGAGCCAAATTTTACAAACATGGGTCTCACGACCCAGCATTCAGAGCATACAAGCAACAAGCGGAAGCATAACATGTCTGAGTACAGACGTCTACAAATGAAAAAGGCTGAAGAGCCTGACTATCTACAACACTCGTCCAAGAACGTAGCTGAGGTACAAGCTACTTGTCGAAGTCCAAGCGGTACTACTAGTGAGACGTCAACCCTATCTGCAAAACATAAATTAAGCAAACATGAGTACAAATGTACTCAGCAAGACTTACATCAGATCCTATCATACATGCACTTGTATCAAGATGGCAAAGTGGGGTTTAGTTGCAGCAAGCCAGCTTTGACTCAGTGGCTATCCTATTCTACGATTGCTGGTAACTTTGAGGTGGCGCACACGAGTCCACTAAGCACCACACAATACACCACTATGGATTCATCCCCGTCTCCCTACGAGAAGGCCATCCATAGCACTCACACTTGTCTTGAGTATTTTAGAGTATCCACTTCAAGTTGTCTATGTACCACGTAAGCATCCAAGAAGTCCATAACCGTGGACCCGGCTATTCGAATAGATCATGTTAACCCTGCAGGGGTGTACTTCTTCACACACGCTCTCGCCACTTACCGCCATGTACACGTCGTGTATCTTGGCAACCTTCAAGCGGAAGCCTGGCGAGGGTGTCGGCCACGACCTGACTAACTACACAAGTCTCTCGTCCTGGTTTATCGCCTATTCGGGTTCCATCCGTGGGGAGATCCGGCCGGGGTGTCACTCACGGCCCCAAATGATGTGCGCAGGGTTCCCAAGCCCACCTCGTCGAGTGGATCTACGCTTGGTACACCGTGCCACGGTGCCTAGTCTGTTCCAAGCCCACTGGCCGAGTGCCACTTGGTAGACTACTAACACTACCTACAAACACCAGAAACTAGTTGCAAGTCCTGGACAGAGATCTAGTTGATTAATAAGTCGAGAGGGGTCGAGTTACCGGAACCCAATGTGTGGTAGTAGCTAGTCATTGGACAACATACTCGGAACTCAGTTCTTAGGGACGGTCCCAGTGAGACAACCCACCATGTACTCCTACATGGCCTCTCACCACCACCTTTACCAAATCGTGTTCACACACTTAACTCTCAGCATCAGAACATATCATTGCACTCCAATTCATTCCCGTTGAATCAGACCTGACACACTCTAAGCAATAGCAAGCAAGGCATGGTAAGATCACAACATGGCTTCAATCAACTCCTACACATGCTAGTGGGTTTTAACTATTTACTATGGAATGACAGGTCATGCAGAGGAATGGGTTCAACTACCGCAGCATAAAGTAGCAGTTGAAGTCGTTGTTGTCCTAATGCAATAACAGAGAGCAGGAGCGAGAGAGGGGTTGTATCGGAATGAACAAGGGGGTTTGCTTGCCTGGTAAAACAACGTGCAGAGCACTGCTCCTCTGACAGGTACTCTGGATCGGTCTCCGGAGCTGGACCTATCGAGAAGAACGGTGCCGACAATCAAACACAAGCATATGCAACAATATGATGCATGAATATGGCATGAAGATATGATGTTGCTGAGCTAATTCAACTAGCATTTTAATTGGTTGAACTCCATTTGAACCAAGGGTTCAAATGCAACTCTAAAATAAGTATTTTTAAATACCAAATATGTGTTTTCATATAAACAGTAGGTTTAACTTCATTTGCCATGCATGAAAATGGTACAGATGGATAGATTGAATTTTTCTGATAATTTTTCATATATAAATTATTTCATTCTGAGCTACGGTTGAATTTATGTGATTTTTTGAAGTTTAAAACCAATTTTCTGGAATAAATAAATCATTTAAGATTTATTTAAATACCAGAATTGGAATACTGCGTCAGCATGACCCAAGCATGATGTCAGTAGGTCAAAGGGCTGGTCCAGAGTCAAACCTAACAGTGGGGTCCACTGGTCAGTGACTCAGTTAATTAACTGAGTTATTTAACACTAAACTAATCCTAACAGAAATGTCAGCAGGGTAGGGCCCACATGTCAGTGGCTAATCTAATTAACCAAAATTAATTAATTAAACAAAACAGTCTACTAACTGAAGGGTTGGGGCCCGCCTGTCATTGACCCAGGGGGTCAAATCCTGGTCAAACCCCAGCTAACACGCCTACGTTTAGCCGCCGGCGGCAGCAAACGCGGCGGAGGGCGTCGGGATTTCCATTCCGGGGGTCTTTTGCGCTGCGGAGACCATCAACGGGGAGCTGGAGCTCGTCCACATCCAGCCGTGGTGGTGGCTCGGCCGGGGAGTGGCCGGAGTGGCGCCGGCGACGAGCTCGGCGGCGGCCGAAGCTCGGTCAAGCTCGGGCTCGTGGCTGTGGTGGCCTAGGCGGGGCAGCGCTAACACCTACGGCTTCTACGCGACGCGGCGAATGTGTTAGACGCACGCCCGGGACCAAATGGCCACTGGAGCACCACCGGCGACGAGCGCGGGCGGCGGCGCGTGCGGGTGAACGTGGTGCGGCAGCTACGGCTTGCGAGAGGGAGAACGGAGAGGGGGGAGCAGGGGCAGAAGCTTACGGCGGTTGCAACGAGACAAACGGCAGGCTCGGGGAGGCTCTGGAGCGGTCGAAGCAGCGATGGGGATCCATGGCGGCCGGCGGTGAAGACAAGCTCGGGGTCGAGGCCTCAGGGCGTCCGGCGACGTGTGACTCGTCGGAGAGGTCGGGGATGAGGTGGCGGAGCTCTCGGGCACCTTGGCTGGACGTGGGGTGGCCTGTGGCCACGGCAGCGGCAAGCGACGGCGACGGCGGCTTTCGGGGGTGCGAGGAAGAGCAAGGGAGAGGAGGGGAGAGATGACGGGAGAGAGCCAGAGGGGTCTGGGAGGGCGCGTGGCTCGTCCAGAAGCCACCTGGCAGCGAGGGGGACGAAGCAGGCAGGCAGGAGGTGGCGCGGCGCGGCGAAGCACGCGTCGGGCACGCGCCTCTGCCTCCTGGCGCGAGGTTGAGGGTGACTGGCGCTGCCAGTCACCTGGGCCGGCTGCTGGACCAGGCAGTTGGGCCACCAGGGTGGCACAGGTAAGTCCTTCCCTTTTTATTTTCTTTTCTATTTTTTTCTGACATTTGTTTTGATTTAATTTCTAAATTAAATGAATTATTTTCTTCTGACATTTTTATTTTACAGGGACCTAGGAATTAATTCAAGCCCCTCAAAATAAAGAATCAGAATTTTGGACATATATAAAATATATAATAAATATATATCCAAGCAAATAACTATTGCATTAATTCCAAATGCCCAAAATAAATACTTATGAGCTCCTAATAACATTGGTTTGATTTTTATCTCTAACCAATATTTTCAGAGGGCCACATGAACATTTTCTTGGACCTTTTTTGGAGCAATTTTTATTTGGGTCATTTTCAAAAAGGGTTTCTGAGGGTTTCACAAGTCCTCAATTCAATTTCATTTGAAATTTAAACATGATGCAAACCACAAGACTAACCTAGTGCATACCAGAACTAGGGTTGTGACAACTCGCCTCCATTCAAAAGAATCTCGTCCCGAGATTCAGGAGTAGGCGGAAAGAAGGTGGGGTACTCCAGTCGGAGACGATCTTCTCACTCCCAAGTGGCTTCTCTCTCGGAATGATGAGACCACTGAACCTTGAGAAACTTGATGTTATGACGTCGAGTGACACGCTCTGCTTGATCCAGAATGCGAACGGGATACTCTCAATATGTGAGGTTATCTTGGAGATCAAGCGTTTCGTGGTCCACTCCGCGGATGGGATCCGAGAAGCAACGCCTGAGTTGAGAGACGTGGAAGACATCATGAACTCGAGAAAGATGTGGGGGGTTCCAATTGGTAGGCAACCTCTCCTCGTTTAGCAAGAATGCTAAAAGGACCAATGTAACGAGGAGCCAACTTGCCCTTGATACCGAAACGATGGGTACCCTTCAAAGGAGTAACCCGAAGATAAGCTTTGTGACCAACCACATAAGCCACTTCCTTATGATGACGATCATATTGGCTCTTTTGACGAGACTGGTCTGATTTCAAATTCTCACGAATGATGCGAACTTGCTCTTCTGCTTCCTGGATCATATCCGGTCCAAAGAATTGTCTTTCACCGGTTTCTGACCAGTTCAAAGGTGTTCGACATCTTCGTCCATAAAGAATCTCAAAAGGAGCTTGCTTGAGACTGGATTGATAGCTATTGTTATAAGCAAACTCGGCGAAAGGAAGACATTTCTCCCAATCCATACCGAATGAGATAACGCAAGCTCTAAGCATGTCTTCGAGAATTTGGTTAACCCGTTCCACCTGACCACTTGACTGAGGGTGGAAAGCGGTACTGAAGGAAAGATGGGTGCCCATGTCAGTCTGGAAACTCTCCCAAAAATGAGAAGTGAAAAGACTACCACGGTCTGAATTGATCTCTAGTGGGACACCATGAAGTGACACTATTCGAGAAATATACAAGTTAGCAAGCTGACTAGCAGTGATACTCTCTCGAACAGGTAGGAAGTGAGCCACTTTGGAGAGACGATCAATGACTATGAAGATAGCATTATTCCCTCTCTTGGTCCTGGGAAAGCCGGTGATGAAGTCCATACCAACTTTATCCCATTTCCACTCAGGAACAGCTAGAGGCTGAAGGGTGCCAGCAGGTCTTTGATGTTCTGCCTTAACGCGATGACAAACGTCACATTTAGCAATGAACTCAGCAATTTCTCTCTTCATCCTAGTCCACCAGAACCTCTGGCGTAGATCCTGATACATCTTAGTACTACCGGGATGAATCGTGAGAGGAGATTCATGAGCCTCTTTAAGAATCAATTGCCGAAGATGTTGCTTCTTGGGAACCACCAGCCGGTTTTGGAAGAGAACAACACCTCGGTCATCTATGGAGAAACTACCAGCAATACCCTTGGCAATGTTTCTCTTGATCCGGGTAATTCCGATATCATGCTTCTGGGCTTCTATGATATGATCCACAAGAGTAGGTTTCGCCACCAAAGTTGAAAGGAATCCGTGAGGAGCAATGTGAAGGTTAAGCTTACATAATTCCTCATGGAGAAGTGGTTGGCCCTGCTACAACATGAGATTGTTGCAATAGGATTTACGACTTAGCGCATCAGCCATGACATTTCCCTTGCCTGGGGTGTAGGTAATCCCTAAGTCGTAATCTGAGATCAACTCCAACCAACGTCTTTGCCTAAGGTTCAAATCTGGTTGGGTGAAGATATACTTGAGACTCTGGTGATCGGTGTAGATCTCGCAACGATTACCAAGGAGGTAATGCCGCTAGGTCTTAAGTGCATAGACTACGGCTACAAGTTCTAGATCATGTGTAGGATAATTCTCCTCATGTTGATGCAACTATCGAGATGCATAGGCAATCACATGACGATCCTGCATAAGAATGCAACCTAGTCCCTGTCGTGAGGCATCATAGTAGATAACAAAGTCCTTAGTGAAATCCGGTGGTACAAGTATGGGAGCAGAAGTCAGGCGTCTTTTCACTTCCTGAAAACTGTGCTCACACTGTGGGGACCACTCAAACTTTTTATCTTTCTTAAGAAGTTCCGTGAGAGGTTTGGCCACTTTAGAGAAGTTCTCAACAAAGCGGCGACAATAACTGGCTAGACCAAGGAAACTCCTAACTTGTTTAATTGTTTCAGGTGGAGTCCAATCAAGAACGGCCTGAACTCTCTCGGGGTTGACAGCAATGCCCTTACCAGAAATTACATGGCCGAGATAGGTCACTTCTGGCAACCAAAATTGGCACTTGGAGAACTTGGCATAAAGGCGGTGCTCTCTGAGTTTTTCTAGAACAAGTCTAAGATGTTCGGCATGCTCTTCCTCATTCTTCGAGTAAATAAGAATATCATCGAGATAAACCACGACGAACTTATCTAAATACTCCATGAAGATCGAGTTCATCAAGCGGGAGAAGGTGGCTGGAGCATTTGTTAGACCGAAGGACATGACGGTGTACTCGTATTGACCATAACGAGTGACGAAAGCCGTCTTGGGGATGTCCCCATTTCTAATCTTGATTTGATGGTATCCTAACCTCAAATCCATCTTGGAGAAGACTGAGGATCCAGCGAGCTGATCATACAAGTCGTTGATCCTGGGAAGCGGATACTTGTTCTTTACCGTGACCAAATTAACGGGACGATAATCTACGAACATCCGATCCGTACCATCCTTCTTCTTAACGAAGAGAACGGGGCAAGCCCAGGGAGAAGAACTAGGATGGATGAAACCCTTTTGCAAGGACTCATCAAGTTGTTTCTTAAGCTCAGCTAGTTCTAAGGGTGCCATTTTGTAGGGTCTCCTAGAGATTGGAGCGGTTCCTGGGATAAGCTCTATAACAAACTCTACATCTCGGTCGGGTGGAACACCTGGTAGTTCCTCTGGAAAGACATCCGGAAAGTCACGGACTACCGGAACATCTTCAAGATCTGGAAGAGGGCTGGCATTAAGAGAATAGAGTTGACGCTTTGCAACTCTAGTGGTGACGGTGACTATCTTACCAGATGGATGTGTAAGCTGAACAGACCTAGTGAAGCAATCAATCTTGGCATGATGAGCTGTCATCCAGTCCATACCTGTCAGATATTGTAAACCGGCTTTATTATATTATCCTTGGTTGTAATATTTAGTAAAGGCTACGGAGCATGAGATCTTAGGGCCCATGTATAGAAGTGTGGTTTGTAAACCGCCAAGCGATGTAACTTGAGAGATAAGGAAGAAAGAACAGAGACCGAGGCGGACACGATTATGAGCCGGCCTCGGGATTCTGTAAACCGGACCAGGCGTACCCTCTATATAAAGGGGCGACCCGGCGACGGTTCAGGGACAAGCAACAATCAACCCGTCGAGGCACAGGCAAGCGAATCCACTCCCTGTAATCCGACGCCCAAGAAATACCAAACCAACTAGACGTAGGCTTTTACCTTCATCGAAGGGGCCGAACTAGTATAAACCCTCTGTGTCCTTTGTGTGCTATGAACCCCTTCAAGCTAACCTGTGCGATGGTTCCATCTTCAAGTCCGCTAAACCGGACATCTGCCGTGCTATTTCCACGACAGTTGGCGCCCACCGTGGGCCTCCGCACGATGGTTTCGAGTTCTTGAAGGGCAGCTTTGAGGGGCTCAAGGGTTACGCAGTCGGCCGGATGACCAAGAGTCGCCGCGGCCGGATCTACATCGACGACGCAGGCTGGGGACCGGAGGCCGATTCAATCGAATACGGGTACCGGGTTCCCTTCGGTGGCATACAAGTCTTCATTGGCAAAATCGGTGAACCGGGACCTGAGCCGGACGTCTTCCCCAACATCGTCGAGCCGGCTCAGCGTGCGAGATCGGCCCGGATTCAGCCCGCTGTGAAGCACGTGTTCGTTGGAGCAATCCACGGAGTTCGAACCGAGGACGGATCGGAGTCCGATGGTGCAACAGTTGTCTACTCTGATGACGAATCTTCATCCGGAGAAACTGAATCTCTGTATCAGTTGCAGGACGGGCGGTCTAAGGGCGAGTCCGATGGAAACAGTATTCCAGACCCCTTCGACCCGCCAAACCGGGTGGCGGTCTTTATGGCCGGTTCACAGCCTCCGGTGAACGGGACGACAGCTAAAGCTGGCGTAAGAGGGAGCGGCACGACCCTCTCACTTACTGATGTTCTATCCACCTTGATGGATGAATTCACGGCTAAAGCTGTGGAAACAGTGGCTCCAGCAGACAAGGCGCATCATGATGCAGAACTCCTTCAGTTGAAAGGCCGGATTGATCAGTTAAAAGAAGACCTGAAGGCAGAGAGAGAGATGATAGCGGTAAGACAAGCGGAGCTGGATGATCGAGCTTTTCACCTAAGGATGGAGAAAGCTTCTATGGAAGGAGTAAGGGGACGAAAGTACCAGTCTCGTATACCGCCGGTTTATGAAGCAACGAATCTGTTCAGGACACCTGGGGCTGGGACTAGTAATAATCCGGCTTCAAACCGGAGGGCACCCCCAGCCAGGGAGGAGCCAGTTCAGCAACCCACCGCAGAGCAGGATCATCGGATCACGTCGGCACCTTACGTTCCCACCCCTCCAGGTCATTATTCAAACCCTTTGGATAACATCGCTGCAGTTGCTGCGCGTTTGGCCGCTTTACCCGTGGAGGAAACGTCTCCGGTAGCATTGGAGGCGCGCAGGGTCAAGGAGCTGCTTAATACGGCGTTGATACAGCAGCAAGCATATTCTCATAGCAGGGAAAGGTTACATTCAACACCACGTCCCAGCCGAAGTTATACTAGGCATTGGGAGGAGCCAGAAGTGTCTAGCAGTGAACGCAGGAGGCATCAGCGCAGGCAGGATAATCCGGCAGGTGCGGCGATACCAGCTCCGGATATAAACCGGGTTAGATCAGGAGCTAGGGAGGAGGTTCGTCAAACAACACCGGTTCACACAGCCACTGCAGAAACAGGAGTTACGAAGAGTTCCTTCGGGGTGCAGTGTCTTGTCCCCGCTTTACGGGGTGTCAAGCTGCCTAAAGATTTCAAGGGGCCCCGCAAGGTACCTAATTACACAGCCGATTTAGCTCCGGAAGCTTGGGTTGAAAGTTATGAGATGGCCATGGAGATGCTGGACGTGGATGAATCGGCTTGTGCGAAGTATTTTACTATGATGCTCGAAGGCACGGCCCGGACCTGGCTGAAAGCTCTACCCCCGAACTCTATTGGATCATGGGGGGAACTACGCAGCCAGTTTATCAAAAACTTCAAAGATACATGCAAACAGCCGATGTCAGTGGTGGATCTAGCAGCTTGTGTGCAAGGAGAGCAGGAGTCTACAGCAGCTTGGGTACGGAGAGTGGCAGAGATTTTACACTCTTCGAATGGTATTAATCCTAGTACGGCGATAGTGACTTTGGAGAACAATTTCCGGTTTGAATCTTTAAAGTTAAAGCTCGGACGGCTTAAAAGGGACTGCAATGATATGAGAACTCTCATGAGTGCCCTGGTGAAATACGGAGATTCTGATAATACCAAGTATCCAGAAGCGGAAGGAGACAAGACTGGGAAGGTTAGCAAGTCTGGTAAACCGGCGCCAATTAATCCGGCAACCTCAAGTTTTTTGGGCAAACGGAAAGCAGAGGGTGGCTCTGACTTCGTGGCCAACACTCAAGTTCAAGGGGATTTTCAGCGTAGCCTGGGAGATCCGTCTTCACAAACCGGCGGAGGAGCTCTTAGCTGGGATAAGGAGTTAGATCAGCCTTGTCCAAAGCATAGCGTAAAAGGGAAAGCGGCAAAGCATACCATGAGAGAGTGCATACCCCTTATGAAGGCAGTGGCGGGCCGTTTCAATCCTCATAATCGACCCCCAAATGGTGGTTTAGGTCCTGGATTTTATGGTCCGGGTCATCAGGGGAACAGCTCCGGATCAGGATATAGGGGCAATAGCAATGGTTATCAAAACCGGGCGGGTAATCAGAATAATCAAGGGAATTATAGTGGCCAGGGCAATCAGTCGCATCATCAGGGTGGTTACAATAATCAGAGTAATCAGCAGCAGAGCCAAGGGAATTATAATAGTCAGGGAAGTCAGCAGCAGCAGCGTCAGCAGTAGCAGCCGCAATCTGGATATCAGAGTAATCCGAAGGAATTGAACAGTGGGCAATATCATGTCTTCACCACAAGTCTGTGTAAGAGAGACCAGAAGGTTTTGAATCGGGCTGTTAATACAGTTGAACCGGCGACACCGCAATTTCTTCGCTGGTCAGAGCAACCCATTGTATGGAGCAGGGAAGACCACCCAATGCGGGTGGATAATCCGGGCCATTTAGCCTTGGTGGTAGCACCTCAGGTCGGAGGCTACAAATTCACTAAAGTTCTCATGGACGGTGGTAGCAGTATCAATATCTTGTATTATGAGACTTTCCGTCGTATGGGTCTGACGGATAAGAAGCTAAGGCAATCAAATACAGTGTTTCATGGAGTGGTCCCAGGTAAGTCAGCTTATCCGGTTGGAAAGATTGATTTGGAAGTTACCTTTGGGAATGAGTATGATTCCAGATCAGAGATGATCACTTTCGAAGTCGTCAAAATCAAAAGTCCGTATCACGCTCTGTTTGGAAGGACGGTTTATGCTAAGTTCATGGCTAGGCCGTGTTATGTTTATTTGCAGCTTAAAATGCCGGGTCATAAGGGCACGATCACCGTTCATGGAAGCCGTAAGATAGCAGTGGAATGTGAGGAGGGAGATGCAGCCTATGCAGAAGCAGTATGTGCCACAGAAGAGTTGAAATTTTATAAAGATAATGTTGATCCGGCAGATATGACTCCACTGAAGAAGCCAACTACCGAGCATGATCCGGCATTGAAGTTTAAATCAGCAGAAGAGACCAAGCAAGTTGATTTTGTGCCGGGAGATTCATCTAAGCAGTTCACTATCAGCGCTAACCTTGATCCCAAATAGGAAAGCGCGCTCATCGAGTTCATCCGTGAGAACCGGGATATCTTTGCATGGAAACCTTCTGACATGGCAGGTATACCGAGGGAACTCGCTGAGCACAGTTTAAACATCGATCCGAAATTTAAACCGGTCAAGCAGTATCTGCGCCGCTTCAATGAGGAGAGGCGCAAGGCTATAGGAGAAGAAGTGGCCAGACTTTTGGCCGCAGGGTTCATAGTAGAAGTTTTTCATCCGGAGTGGTTGGCTAATCCGGTGCTGGTGTTGAAGAAGAATGGGAAGTGGAGGATGTGTGTGGACTACACAGATCTCAATAAAGCTTGCCCAACTGATCCTTTTGCTCTCCCTCGCATTGATCAGATCATTGATGCCACAGCGGGATGTGAGCGGCTAAGTTTTTTGGATGCATATTCAGGGTATCATCAGATCAAGATGGCAGTTGAAGACCAAGAGAAAACAGCTTTTATAACTCCTTTTGGTGCTTTTTGCTATGTGTCTATGCCTTTTGGACTCAAATGTGCACAAGCAACTTATCAACGTTGCGTTCAGAATTGTCTAAAAGGGCAGATAGTGAGGAATGTTCATTCTTATGTGGATGACATTGTAGTCAAATCAAGGAAGGAAGGAACAATGATAGAGGATCTTAAGGAAACTTTTGATAATCTTCGAGCCTATAAGATGATGCTTAATCCGGAGAAGTGTGCTTTTGGTGTTCCGGCAGGTAAACTACTGGGATTCTTGGTCTCAAACAGAGGAATAGAAGCTAACCCAGAGAAGATCAAAGCCATCACATCTTTGACTAAAACGGTTTGCATCAACGATGTTCAGCGCATAGCTGGCCGGATCACAGCTTTAAGCCGGTTCATCAGCCGTTTGGGAGAAAAGGCGATTCCACTTTACCAGATGTTGAGGAAAACTGACCGGTTTATATGGAGTGATGAGGCAAACGCAGCATTTGAGGATATGAAGCGGCAATTGGCAAAACCACCGGTTTTAGCTGCTCCTATTGACAAAGAGCCGTTGCTGTTATATGTCGCTGCTAATGCACGGGCAGTTAGCGTTGCGATTGTGGTTGAGCGCAAGGAAGCAGGGAAGGAGTACCCGGTTCAGCGCCCGGTTTATTACGTGAGTGAAGTACTCATTGAGTCCAAGCAGAGATACCCTCATTGGTAGAAGTTGGTATATGGTGTATTCATGGCAAACCAGAAGCTGAAGCACTATTTCCAAGGGCATCCAATAACTGTGGTTAGCTTAGCACCGTTGGGGGATATAATCCAAAACAGGGAAGCTACGAGCAGAGTAGCAAAGTGGGCCATTGAGCTCAGCCCGCATGAGTTGAAATATGTACCACGCACTGCTGTAAAATCTCAGGCATTGGTAGACTTCATCAATGATTGGACAGAGTTGCAGACTCCTGAGGAGAAGCCGGATCTTACTTACTGGACGATTCACTTTGACGGTTCAAAACAGTTGGAGGGCTCGGGGGCTGGAGTTGTCTTAACTTCCCCCAGAGGTGATAAATTTTGTTATGTCCTCCGCTTATTGTTTCCTTGTACTAACAATGCAGCGGAATATGAAGCATTACTTCATGGGTTGCGGCTAGCAAAGGAAATGAACTTGAGCCGGGTTAAGTGCTTGGGCGACTCAGATCTGGTAGCGTAGCAAGTTTCTGGCAAGTGGGATTCAAGAGATCCCCTCATGGCGGCTTATAGACGAGAGGTTGAAGCAGTCGCAGGATACTTTAAAGGATATCAGGTGGATCATATAGACCGGCGGAGGAACGAAGCAGCTGACGCTTTAAGCCGGCTGGGGTCGCAACGTAAACCGGTGCCACCAAACACCTTCTTGGATGAGTTGCACAGTCCTTCGGTTCAGATACCGTCGGAGGAAGACCTAGCTGTTCCGGACCCAGAGGCACAGTTAGTTGCAGCGCTCCGTATTATTCCGGATTGGACACTGCCCTATTTAGCATACCTGAGCCGAGGAGAGTTACCAAATGATGAAGAAGAAGCGTGACAGATAATCTGGCGCTCTAAGTCCATGACAATTGCAAACGGAGAACTTCACCATCGCAGTACTTCTGGAGTATTTCAGCGATGTGTATCAGCTGAGGAAGGTTGTGAGATTCTTCGCGATATTCATGAAGGGGATTGTGGTCATCATGCCGGTTCAAAATCATTGGTGGCTAAGGCATTCCGGCATGGTTTCTATTGGTTAACCGCTCATGCAGATGCGGCAGATCTGGTCCGGAAGTGTGACGCTTGTCAGAAATTCTCAAGACGTGCTTTGGTCCCAGCACAGGAACTCCGGATGATACCAATAACTTGGCCGTTTGCGACTTGGGGGCTTGATATGGTTGGACCTTTCAAGCGATCGCAAGATCAGAAAACTCATCTACTAGTGGCAGTAGACAAGTTTACAAAGTGGGTTGAAGTGGAGCCTATAAGCAAGTGTGATGCGGCAACGGCAGTCAAATTCATCAAAAAAGTAATGTTCCAGTTTGGCTTTCCACACAGCATCATCACAGACAATGGCACCAATTTATCTCAGGGTGAGATGGAAGAATTCTGTCAATGAGAGCATATTCGTTTGGACGTATCTTCTGTGGCCCACCCCCAATCCAATGGTCAGGCTGAAAGGGCAAATCAGGAGATTTTGCGAGGAATCAAACCCCGGCTCATGACACCTTTGTAGAGAACCCCAGGATGTTGGGTTGAGGAATTGCCATCTGTTCTTTGGAGTATTAACACTACACCAAACCGGTCTACAGGTTACACACCTTTCTTCATGGTTTATGGTGCTGAAGCAGTTCTTCCGAGCGATATACTTCATGATTCACCAAGGGTGACGGCTTATGTGGAAGCAATCAACGAGGGGTCAAGACAGGACAGTTTAGACCGGCTGGATGAAGAGCGTGATATAGCTTCAGCACGATCTGCGATTTATCAACAAGACTTACGCAGATATCATAGCCGCCGGATTAGAACAAGGACGTTCCAGGAGGGTGACTTGGTACTCCGGCTCATCCAAGATCAAACAGATATGCACAAGCTATCCCCACCTTGGGAAGGGCCCTTTGTGGTCAACAAGAATCTGCACAACGGTTCATATTACTTGGTGGACGTTCGAGAACACAAGGACTCACGGACATCAGAAGAGGAGACGAAGAGGCCATGGAACATCGCCCATTTACGGCCATACTATACTTGAGCTACGTGCTCCAATGTATCCTATGTATATATTATGAGTAATGAATAAACTGGCACCCTCGGTAAACCGGGGGCTTAGCCCTTTTTCCATATACAAAAATCCTGTGAAAGCAACCATACAAGTTTATTATCAGACATTATATTTCAATATATTGGCCGGTTTAGAAATTGATTTTTTGCAGAATATGCAAAGGAGCAATAAAACTCTCTAAAAAACATGAGATCATATCCGGTTCGAGGAGAGGAGGCTTCACAATTTACCCACCGGTTCAGGAGGAACCCTGGAGACCCTCTGAAAAGTTGGATAATTCCACGTTCAGTGATTGGTTTGAATTTACCCACCGGTTCAGGAGGAACCCTGGAGACCCTCTGAAAAGTTGGATAAATCCACGTTCAGTGATTGGTTTAAATTGACCCACCGGTTCAGGAGGAACCCTGGAGGCCCTCTGGGAATGGCAACGTCCATGTCCCAGTGATCGGATCAATTTCTACGGTTCTATCGGCCCTCTGAAAAGTTGGATAATGTCACGTTCAGTGATTGGCTAGGCCCTCTGGGAGTGTTGGACAAACCACGTCCCATTGATTGGCTCAGTTTTTATTTGCGGTTCTTTCGGCCCTCTGAAAAGTTGGATAATGCCACGTTCAGTGATTGGCTAGGCCCTCTGGGAGTGTTGGACAAACCACGTCCCATTGATTGGCTGAACCTTGCTTTGAGCCTGGCAGCTCTTAAAAAGCCTCGACTACATGGTCTTATTTGCAAAATTTGCATCTTTTTGGTGTTTGTGTTTTATAACCCTTTAAACCGGAGTGGAGCTGCTACGGAAGTTGACCACATACCTATAAAGTGAAAAGTCTGGGTTATGAATACCAGCATGAGTAAACCGGTGTTCATTAAAACCCGGATCATATATCAGGCAAAAAGCTACAAATCTCCAAACAAAGTTTTGAAGAACAAGATAAACCGGAATTTATCATCAAGATGAGCCGGTGTGTTTCGAATTTTTAATTGGATCCATGAAGGTCTTGGTCAAGCGACTTTAAGGTTCTACCGGATTAAGAATGTTGGGCGTATATGATCTCAGGTATACAGTCATTACTGGTACAAAGATATACTTATTTGTCGTTTTAAGAGAACAATTTAATCCGTCCAGTGGTAAGCCACTAGGACATATTTTCAGTATTATTTCTGCAGAAACAGAAGATATGCAAGATAAACACTATCAGACAACATTTTCAATCGGCAAATATTCCACATAGAGAAAGACAGAATATCCAGAATAAAGCAGATCAAGTTTAGCTATCCTATTACAAGGCATAGGAAGCCCGACGGATTGGAAATATTGTTTGGCGAAACACAGACTGCGATTACAGCAATAAAGTTTTAAAGTTATGCTCCTCCTTGTTGAGACGGCTGGCCATCACCTCGATCCGGAACTTCTTCATCTTCTTGAAGCGGTTAGAAATCCGGCACACGCCAGTCAATCTTCGCCAAGGCCCGGAAATACATCTCTTCGTTGATCAGTTCAAAAGGTTCGATATCTGGAGCGAAGGTATGAGGACGAACCGGCGGGATTAAATTCACGGTATCATAAACCGGCCGCTCCACCCGTTCGTTTTGCAAGTCATATCCAGGATGATACCTGGATAAATCGGACTCAACTGCAAGCTTGCTGGCGAGGGGGCGCATCTCCTTTGTCAAGGCATAAAGGTCCTTTGCAGTAAAAGTCGAGCCGTCATCCTTTGTATCAGGAAAACCGGTCATAGCTTCCTCCGGATCAAGATCTGGGACCCAAGCCTTAGCCCTGGTAAGGGCCAGAAGAGCGCCACCTCGGACAGCGGATTTTTTAACTTCTTCAAGACGAGCCGGCAAAACAGACAACTTGTTCAACGTATCTTGGATCGTCAAAGGGGCCGGTTTACCAAAGGAAGTGGCACTGATGATCCTCTGAGCGCCAGAATACAGCTGCTCGACCAATGTGTAACATGCTTTAAGCTTCTTCCGTAAGTCATCCCCAAGATGGGAGACACGGCGACCTGCACACAGATATAACGGTTAAGCCGGCACAGTTAGAACATTATAGGGATAAACCGGGACTTCAGATTATACTTACCAAAGATTGCAGTGGTCATCATTTCAACCTGCTGCTTTAAACCGGTCAATTCCTCTGTAACCGGGTTAAGCGCCCCTTCAGCGTCCTGAACCCTTTTCTCCAGATCTTTCTTTTGAACCTCAAAAGTGGTCCGTTCTTCTTCAAAATATTTCTTCAGATCTTCAGCAGTCTTTAAACTCACCTGAAGATCTTTTTTAGCTTTTGAAGCAGCAAATTCTGTTTCAGTAAGACGGCTACGAAGTTCATTGATTTCAATAGCATTCCGGTTCAACTCAGCCTGCAAGCATAGTTAAAAAGACAAGAGGTAAAAATCAGACAAGTCTCAAGCACACAAACAATTTGTCTGCTTGACACTTTGGGGCTAATGTATGGTTGAAGTATCATCAGCAACTTTTACAAGTATCAAATACATAAACAAGTTATCTACTTGATACTTGGGGGCTAATGTAAAGATCAATTGTTCAAACTACAAGTTCCGGTTCACCTTCAGCACGCAGCTAAACCGGAACTTGGGGGCTGTTATGGGATAGAAACACATCAAAGGTACAAAGTCAGAAGAAGAGGTTTACCTCATATTTCTCCCTCATTAAGTTAACCAGGCTTGCTTCATAGTCTCGGCTGCTGTGGAGCCGGTTTAGATACCCAGAATAAATGTCTTGGGCACTCGTATCAGCAAGATTGGATACTTCAGTACTCCATTTGCCTTTTTCTTTATATAACTTCTCCGTTTTAGCCGTATGCTTGGCTAAAACGGTGGGTTCAGCTGGAGCAACAAAGGCAGTCCCAGTTACCACAACATCCGGAGAAGCAGGTACATTTGGGGGAGTGGCAGTTTGGGCCGGATTGGGAGACGCCGGATTAATCTGAGGAGAATTGACCCGGGCCGGACTTGGCGGATTATGGGCATCTTCAGCAGTAGGATTCTCAGGAGCAGAGATATGATCTGTAGGCGTAGGGTCTTCAAGAGGAGCTATGGGATCGCCCTCTGAAGGAACAGTTGTTGCCGGATCATTGCCGGATCATCTGCAGTGGTCTCAGCAGGAGGCTTGTTTGCCTTGGGCTTCATGCTGGGTTTTGGTTTGCTGGAAAGAGTGCAAAATGAGTATTAACATCATAAAACAAAAAGGAATCATAAACCGGAAGGGTTAAAAAGTTACCCTGGGACAGTTTTCAATGGAGGAAGCTGTGTGGCAGTCGATTCACCAGAAGAAGACAATGGAGTTTCCTGATAATCAGGGTCAGACGGTTTAAGAGGTTTTCGGATAAGCCCGGCCTTGGGATGAAGGAGAGTCGGAGAAAGTATCACCTCAGCACGGTGCTTTCGAGCCGGAGTCAAAGAAATCCCGGATGATTCCACCGCCAGGCCACTATGGCGAGTGGTCCGGCGAAGAGCTTCGTGCTGTTGCTTCTTCAAAATAAAGTTAGGGTCCAACTGAGCATAAGGGTGAGAAAATTGGTATTTCCGGACGGTCCGACGACTTTTTTGTGGAAGAGGTTCTGAATCAGAAGAAAGAATGGTTACCTCAACTTCGGCCGAATTATCACCTTCAGGCAACTCCTGTGGAAAAGTTATCGTTAGATATAATTACAAGTTCAAAAAAGCAAAATCTGAACCGGATTAAATCATACCTCGGAATCCGGATCATCATCTTCGGTGGGAGAACTGGCGTCAACAGCTGCTTTCCTTTTCTTATTGGCAAAGGTTTTCCGGCGAGCTTGTTTGCCGGTTTTCTCCTGAGGTTTTCTCTTCCAGAAAGGGTCATCAGCCTAGTCAAAAGCAAGAAAGGTAATTGAAAGACGGTTTAAAGAAACGGATTACGAATACAGGGCAAGGTAAAACTTACTGCAGGCAGCTTGTTCTTCTTATAATAAGGAGCTAACCCGACCTTGCTGCAGTCAGCCAAGGAAACATTGAGAATTTTCTTGGCTGATTCTATAACCTCCGATTCAGAGAGTTTTTCCTTGGTAAACCTTTGGGGATCATCCGGTTTGCCAGAATATTTGCACATCAGCTATGATCGCCGGCTCAAGGGAAGGATGCACCAAGACAACCAACAGCGTAGAAAATCAGTTCCAATCAAGCCATTAGCTATGAAGGCTCTTAACTTGGAGAGCTGTGATGAAAATCGGGTCCGTTCAACAAAGCCGAGCTGTTGTGGTAAAGGATGATCTTCCGGAATACGGGTCTCACGAATACCCGGCAGAGGGTTCTCCCCTTCAGGAGAAGTGTCAATACAATAAAACCATGACTTGTTCCACTCCTTTGGATGTGTGTGTAAAGCGGCGTGACGAAAAACAACGTCTCTCCTCTTCTGAATACTAACGCCACCAAGCTCCTAATGTGGTCCACTGGTGAACTCTGTGCGCCGGTTTAAGTGAAAGAAGTCCCGAAACAGATCGACGGATGGTTCTTCTTGCATATATACCTCCGAAAACACTTGGAAGTCACAGATGTTTGAAACAGAGTTGGGTCCAATGTCCTGAGGGTGGAGTTGGAAGGCAGCAAGAACATCCCGGAAAAACTTTGAACCGGGGGGAGAGAAGCCTCGAGATATGTGATCAAAGAACACAATGACCTCCCCGGACCTGGGAGTAGGAGGGCATTCATTCCCCGGGGCCCGCCATTTCAAAACAGACTGAGGGCCTAACGTACCAGTTTCAGAAATCTTGACCAAATCTTCCTCAGTAATGATAGAAGGGACCCAATCGCAAGAGACATACTACTTGGCCATTGCAACGAAAGGACAAGTACTGGAAAAGATAAAGTGCAGAAAACGGATTATGAAGGTACAGCGGTATAAACCGGAAACTATCTATGAAAGTTACGCAACGGTTTGAACTGAGGACTAATGGCATGGTTAAACCGGCAATTACAGCAAGCTACACCATTTCCGGTTCACGGCAGTAAAAGAGGAACGGCTAAACCGTCGCGTTTAAATTATAAAGTTTCGCAAGAACAGGGCATAACAGTTTAAACCGGAACATACTTAACAGATCTACCGAGGAGAAAAACAGGTTTTCAAAGACAGTTAAGGTGGAATAGATCTGAGCATACCAGAAAAAGAGAAACAAATGTAAGAGAATACAGGAAGAACTACAAGGGCCTTATAAAGAGCGGATAAATCTACAGGTTAAACAAGAACGATGAAGATCTGAAGCATTTACAGCGGGGTAAAAGTACAGTTTAAGGGGCAAGATCTAAAGGAAAAGGTTACTGAAAACTATCGGCTTAAAGTTGAACAAGGTAAAGCTTCCATTGAGGCTCTAATGGCGGCGGCGTGAGAAGGAACCCTAGAAGTTACAGATCTATAATGAAGAAGAAGGACGTACCTGGAATAGCAAGGATCAGCGGCGGAAGTTCTCTGGTCAAGCTCAGGGTGATGCAGCGGCCGGCGAGGACTTGGATTCAGCGGTTGACGGCGGCGGTTCGAGCTCGGGCAGCGATGGAGTCGGGCGACGGAGGAAGAAGAAAGAGCAGGAAGAAGATAATGAATGGGGACAGCGGTATTTATAAGGAAAGTCAGATCCGAAGCGACAGGTGCGGGATTCGAGGAGATAAAGGATCGGATAAAGATCCTCTGACGCCACGATTATCGGGATAACCCTTAAAACAAAGCTACAGTACAGCTCGCGGCGTTAAATGCGGAGATGATGTCACGGTCAGATCTAGTGAATCTTGAAGATGACGTCAGAGCCGGTTTACAAGAAAGTGAAGACAGAAGAAATTTATACAAGACAAGATTGATATGAACAAGTTCAAATCATTCTGGGGCCTAATGTCAGGGATATGACTAACGGGTATAAACCGGATATTGTAAACCGGATTTATTATATTATCCTTGGTTGTAATATTTAGTAAAGGCTACGGCCCATGAGATCTCAGGGCCCAAGTATAGAAGTGTGGTTTGTAAACCGCCAAGCGATGTAACTTGAGAGATAAGGAAGAAAGAACAGAGACCGAGGCGGACACGATTATGAGCCGGCCTCGGGATTCTCTAAACCGGGCCAGGCGTACCCTCTATATAAAGGGGCGACCCGGCGATGGTTCAGGGACAAGCAACAATCAACCCGTCGAGGCACAGGCAAGCGAATCCGCTCCCTGTAATCCGACGCCCAAGCAATACCAAACCAACTAGACGTAGGCTTTTACCTTCATCGAAGGGGCCGAACTAGTATAAACCCTCTGTGTCCTTTGTGTGCTATGAACCCCTTCAAGCTAACCTGTGCGATGGTTCCATCTTCAAGTCCGCTAAACCGGACATCTGCCGTGCTATTTCCACGACAATACCCAAGATGATATTAATATCCGAAGAGTTGAGGGCTACAAGTGATGCAAGGAACACAAGTCTGTCGACAAGGATTTCATTACCATGGCTTACACTAGGAGTTTGCCATCTGGATCCAGGAGTTTGAATGAGTAGTGGGGAGGGCATATCACAAAATGACATGTCGTGCAAGCGGGCATAACTTTCGGAAATGAAGGAATGAGATGCTCCAGTATCGAATAGAACCGATGCCGGATGACAATTGACAAGGAGTGTACCAAGAACGACATCTGGATCATCATGAGCGTCTTTGGCTGAGACGTGATGCACACGTCCATGTTCTGTGGGAGCTGACTTAACACGGATCATCTTGTGTAATGATTTATCACGTCTAATAGGTTTCTCGGACTGGGATGGAGCAACACGGGTCTGAGTGCATATACGGGCAATGTGTCCCGGCTCTCCGCACTTGTAACAAATCCTGGAGGTAGGACGTGGACCCGTATTGGCAAACGGTCCATCAATAGACCTGGGTGGAGCATACTGCTGCACTGGAAGAGGTACCACACGAGATGGCCTCGGAGGATAAGTGGGTGGAAGAACAGAGTTCGGAACCCAAATCCGGCGCTTCTGGGAACTAGTACCAGAGGAAGATCCCAAATCAAGGAGGTGCTTACGAGACTCATCATAAGTAAGCTGAGTTGTCTCTGCATTGATGGCCTTGTTCACAAGAGCATGGAATGTGTTGCAATGATGCAAGTGGAGATCACGACGCAGTTTGGAGTTGAGACCCTTCCGGAACCTAGCCTGCTTCTTGGAGTCCGTGGACACTTCTTCTGTAGCATAGCGGGCGAGATTCTCAAACTCTCGACTATAAGCATCAACAACCATCTTAGCATGTGTAAGACTACAGAACTCTTCTCTCTTACGATCGATAAGGGCTTGAGGGATATGATGCTCACGAAAAGCCTCGGTGAAATCTCTCCAGGTAGGAATCTGGCCAGCTGGAATCATGGCCTCATAGTTCTGCCACCAAAGACTAGCAGGACCTTCCAGGTGATAAGTGGCATAGATGACCTTGTCATCTTCAGCTACGTTCGCAGAACGCAGCTTGTGAGTGATACTACGGAGCCAGTCATCTGCATCGAGTGGCTCAATGGAATGATGGAAGGTGGGTGATTTCAGACGAATGAAGTCATGGATGGTTGCTGATTCCTTGCACTGTTGTGCGGTGTTCTCCTCAATACGTGCCAACAAGTAGTTAGACTCACGCTTGTTTCTCTCCATCTCTAACATTAACTCCGCCAACCAAGGCTGGTCGGGAGGATCCTCCTCATCCCTACCACCTCCGTGGTTCTGTCTACGAGCAGCTGAGCTTCGCTTAACTGAAGACATCCTGAGAAGCGAAACCGAAGACGGAAACATCAACAACTATAGGATGCATAAGGTAGAACAAGAAATTAGTATCTCTCGAGCTACTAGGATAATTCCGGCAGCATAACGGCAGTAAAATGCTCAGAATGAGACATCCTGCTAACAAAGGGTAGTTCAACATCTCAACATCATCACTCAAGGTACTGTGATAGTACTAAACAAACTATACTGGAAGAGCTTGAAAACATAAGTAGGACACTGATCAACCAATCCTAAGGGACTACGGAGTAGTAACTCGTGATCCTAATAGACAGAAGAGAAAGCCTAGTTCCTTAACCTCGTAGGAAAGGTAGGATGACTCAGATCAGAAGACATGAGGTATAAGGAGTAAAAAGAGCCTTACGTTCCCTTCCACAATCAATTCCCTTATATAACTAAGGAATTTCTAGACTCAACTTCGACCAGTTGGCTTGGTAATCCTACAGGCAGTCAGGCTGTGATACCAACGCTGTCGGGACCCCGATCCTAAGTCACACCGGTCTAGCATGTAACACACCATATCACTTTGCGGCCTCACGCACGGTATCCCCACGGGTGCCACCTTACCTGGCCCGGGACCGTTTGCGCATTTTGGCTCACGTATATGATAGTGTTGCTAGCATCCATATGACAGAGAACCCGGGCCGACATGACCAGTTATAAACCAAAAGTGGCACTAAATTACAGAGACATGCATACGTGACCCAGCAACGAACGTGTCGGTCATCAACGTATGAACCCAAGTCGTAGCAAGCTACAGGTACTTAAAGGAACAACGCGTGACATTTCCCCTAAGGGACAGACACAGGAACGAAGAAGGACACATGCCGGTCAGCCCAAGTGTTCCGGAGCAGTAGCAAGCTACCAGACCTCAGTGGAAACACTAGGAGACATTTCCCTGTAAGATAGGCTACCAAGGGTAAACAACTAGGTGTCGGATCCCACACATACCAAGCATTTCAATAACATACACACAATATGATCAATATGTGCAAGTACAACATGGCATCACAACAAGACTCTAATAAACAAAGTATTTATTCATTAGGCTCCGAGGAGCCAAATTTTACAAACATGGGTCTCACGACCCAGCATTCAGAGCATACAAGCAACAAGCGGAAGCACAACATGTCTGAGTATAGACGTCTACAAATGAAAAAGGCTGAAGAGCCTGACTATCTACAACACTCGTCCAAGAACGTAGCTGAGTTACAAGCTACTTGTCGAAGTCCAAGCGGAACTACTAGTGAGACGTCAACCCTATCTGCAAAACATAAATTAAGCAAACATGAGTACAAAGGTACTCAGCAAGACTTACATCAGATCCTATCATACATGCACTTGTATCAAGATGGCAAAGTGGGGTTTAGTTGCAGCAAGCCAGCTTTGACTCAGTGGCTATCCTATTCTACGATTGCTGGTAACTTTGAGGTGGCGCACACGAGTCCACTAAGCACCACACAATACACCACTATGGATTCATCCCCGTCTCCCTACGAGAAGGCCATCCATAGCACTCACACTTGTCTTGAGTATTTTAGAGTATCCACTTCAAGTTGTCTATGTACCACGTAAGCATCCAAGAAGTCCATAACCGTGGACCCGGCTATTCGAATAGATCATGTTAACCCTGCAGGGGTGTACTTCTTCACACACGCTCTCGCCACTTACCGCCATGTACACGTCGTGTATCTCGGCAACCTTCAAGCGGAAGCCTGGCGAGGGTGTCGGCCATGACCTGACTAACCACACAAGTCTCTCGTCCAGGTTTATCGCCTATTCGGGTTCCATCCGTGGGGAGATCCGGCCGGGGTGTCGCTCACGGCCCCAAATGATGTGCGCAGGGTTCCCAAGCCCACCTCGTCGAGTGGATCTACGCTTGGTACACCGTGCCACGGTGCCTAGTCTGTCCCAAGCCCACTGGCCGAGTGCCACTTGGTAGACTACTAACACTACCTACAAACACCAGAAACTAGTTGTAACTCCTGGACAGAGATCATGTTGATTAATAAGTCGAGAGGGGTCGAGTTACCGGAACCCAATGTGTGGTAGTAGCTAGTCATTGGACAACATACTCGGAACTCAGTTCTTAGGGACGGTTCCAGTGAGACAACCCACCATGTACTCCTACATGGCCTCACACCACCACCTTTACCAAATCGTGTTCACACACTTAACTCTCAGCATCAGAACATATCATTGCACTCCAATTCATTCCCGATGAATCAGACCTGACACATTCTAAGCAATAGCAAGCAAGGAATGGTAAGATCACAACATGGCTTCAATCAACTCCTACACATGCTAGTGGGTTTCAACTATTTACTGTGGAATGACAGGTCATGTAGAGGAATGGGTTCAACTACCGCAGCATAAAGTAGCAGTTGAAGTCGTTGTTGTCCTAATGCAATAACAAAGAGCAGGAGCGAGAGAGGGTTTGTATCGGAATGAACAAGGGGGTTTGCTTGCCTGGTAAAACAACGTGCAGAGCACTGCTCCTCTGACAGGTAATCTGGATCGGTCTCCGGAGCTGGACCTATCGAGAAGAACGGTGCCGACAATCAAACACAAGCATATGCAACAATATGATGCATGAATATGGCATGAAGATATGATGTTGTTGAGCTAATGCAACTAGCATTTTAATTGGTTGAACTCCATTTGAACCAAGGGTTCAAATGCAACTCTAAAATAAGTATTTTTAAATACTAAATATGTGTTTTCATATAAACAGTACGTTTAACTTCATTTGTCATGCATGAAAATGGTACAGATGGATAGATTGAATTTTTCTGATAATTTTTCATATATAAATTATTTCATTCTAAGCTACGGTTGAATTTCTGTGATTTTTTGAAGTTTAAAACCAATTTTCTGGAATAAATAAATCATTTAAGATTTATTTAAATACCAGAATTGGAATACTGCGTCAGCATGACCCAAGCATGACGTCAGCATGTCAAAGGGCTGGTCCAGAGTCAAACCCGACAGTGGGGTCCACTGGTCAGTGACTCAGTTAATTAACTGAGTTATTTAACACAAAACTAATCCTAACAGAAATGTCAGCAGGGCAGGGCCCACATGTCAGTGGCTAATCTAATTAACCAAAATTAATTAATTAAACTAAATAGTCAACTAACTGAAGGGGTGGGGCTCGCCTGTCATTGACCCAGGGGGTCAAATCCTGGTCAAACCCCAAATAACACGCCGGCGTTTAGCCGCCGGCGGCAGCAAACGCGGCGGAGGGCGTCGGGATTTCCATTCCGGGGGTCTTTTGCGCCGCGGAGACCATCTACGGGGAGCTGGAGCTCGTCCGCATCCAGCCGTGGTGGTGGCTCGGTCGGGGAGTGGCCGGAGTGACGCCGGCGACGAGCTCGGCGGCGGCCAAAGCTCGGTCGAGCTCGGGCTCGTGGCTGTGGTGGCCTAGGCGGGGCAGCGCTAACACCTACGGCTTCTACGCGACGCGGCGAACGTGTTAGACGCACGCCCGGGACCAAATGGCCACCGGAGCACCACCGGCGACTTGCGCGGGCGGCGGCGCATGCGGGTGAACGTGGTGCGGCAGCTACGGCTTGCGAGAGGGAGAACGGAGAGGGGGAGCAGGGGCAGAAGCTTACGGCGGTTGCAACGAGACAAACGGCGGGCTCGGGGAGGCTCTGGAGCGGTCAGAGCAGCGATGGGGATCCACGGCGGCCGGCGGTGAAGACGAGCTCGGGGTCGAGGCCTCAAGGCGTCCGGCGACGTGTGACTCGTCGGAGAGGTCGGGGATGAGGTGGCGGAGCTCTCGGGCACCTTGGCTGGACGTGGGGTGGCCTGTGGCCACGGCAGCGGCGAGCGACGGCGACGGCGGCGTTCGGGGGTGCGAGGAAGAGCAAGGGAGAGGTGGGGAGAGACGACGGGAGAGAGCCAGAGGGGTCTGGGAGGGCGCATGGCTCGTCCAGAAGCCACCAGGCGGCGAGGGGGACGAAGCAGGCAGGCAGGAGGTGGCGCGGCGCGGCGCGGCGAAGCACGCGTCGGGCACGCGCCTCTGCCTCCTGGCGCGAGGTTGAGGGTGACTGGTGCTGCCAGTCACCTGGGCCGGCTGCTGGGCCAGGCAGTTGGGCCACCAGGGTGGCACAGGTAAGTCCTTCCCTTTTTATTTTCTTTTCTATTTTTTCTGACATTTGTTTTGATTTAATTTCTAAATTAAATGAATTATTTTCTTCTGACATTTTTATTTTACAGGGACCTAGGAATTAATTCAAGCCCCTCAAAATAAAGAATCAGAATTTTGGACATATATAAAATATATAATAAATATATATCCAAGCAAATAACTATTGCATTAATTCCAAATGCCCAAAATAAATACTTATGAGCTCCTAATAATATTGGTTTGATTTTTATCTCTAACCAATATTTTCGGAGGGCCACATGAACATTTTCTTGGACCTTTTTTGGAGCAATTTTTGTTTGGGTCACTTTCAGAAAGGGTTTCTGAGGGTTTCTCAAGTCATCAATTCAATTTCATTTGAAATTTAAACATGATGCAAACCACAAGACTAACCTAGTGCATACCAGAACTAGGGTTGTGACAGGAGGCCTCAAGGCGTGAGGCACCAAGCGCTCAGGAGTTCATCAACCGACCATCAAAGACTTGCAGGTGCCAAGGGCAATGCGGGGTGAGCACCGCCCGGCACCCCAGAGTCTAGCTGTCGTCCCCGCCTCGGGCGACGGGATGCGCATCTGGGTCAACGTCCCTGGACTCAACAAGATCGCGTCTCAGGAGCTCTACTGGTACTCTCGGGTGGGCCGGTGTGAGGGTCCCCCTCACAGCTATGTTCGCATGCCCTTTAGCTTGCCGAACCAGGCGGCCTTGCACTAGCGCCACATGCAGGTATTCCTGGCGGCTCGCGAGGCTAGGCATCAGGAGAACTTGTCGGAGCTGGCCTCGGTTATTCGCGAGCTTTCTGAAGCTCTGGAGCCTCGCGAGGCCCCGGAGTGAGGCAGCTCGTGAGGAGCGGCATCTGCAGCAAGCGTTCTCAGCTACATCAGCACCTCTCCAGCATCAATGCCTAGTGACTTTGTTTTAGTTTGTTCAGTTGTGGGCACCCCTCGGGCTACATCATCCCCAAGTCGCACGGGCCTTCCCCTACGACGTGTATCCTTTTTGCATCTTTAGCTTTCTCTCTTGGGGGTGCCCCTTGGGCTGCACCATCCCCAGGCCGCAGGGGCCTATCCCTGTGGCATGTATCGCACCAGCATCACCTAAGCCTTCTTACCCCTTTTCCATGAGTCTACTTCTTGCTTATACCTTCCCGACACCAGATACTTCGAATATCGTACACCTCGGCGCCCCTCGACAATGGGAGCTGAGCGCCATTTGTTTTTCGTTAGGATCAATCACATCAGAAGACTGGGCACGGCGTCTATGCTCGGGTCCGTCCCTGCAGCGTCGGCAAATCCAACGACCGAGCTCTGTCTGGCGGGCCGGCCCCATTCACGTCACCTCCTGGGTCCATTGGTGTCCATCCTTCTCATGTGATCGCCTCAAAAAATTCATTCAGCGCATGTGACCTAACCATCTCGCAGGCCCCCCGCAGCTACCAAGGACCAAGACCAGGCGCAACCCTCCTTGAGGTAGAGCCTCGTGAGTCCCGCGCTGCCTCACAGGTGCCCAGACACAACTCGTCTGCCCTGTCATGCAAGCCACGTGTTAGGGCGGGGCTCTACACGCCCGGGGGCTCCACTCAGAAGGAGCCCTCACCCACGCACTAGTGGAAGCACCATGCTCCGTGCTGGCAGTCGACACGGTCGAGGAGCGGCTATGCTCGTGCAAGTGCGGAAGCGCCATGCTCCGCGCTGGTGATAAACAACCGAGGGCAGCCCCTTGGCCGCACCAACCTAGGGGAGCCGACAGGCTCGATGCCATGCCCCGTTGCAACGCCTCTCCTCGGGAGAGCCGCACAACGGCGGTAGAGCACAGGGGCTGCGCGCAGGTCACGCCCAGCGTGCGCCCCACCAAACAGGTATGAAGGTCTATTCGTACGTGAAGGGGGACCCCTGTGCATCGCGTCTCCGGGGCCTAACTGGCCACGTAGCACCCCACTCCCTGGTCTTGTCCTGGTGATCCAGACAAGCCAGCGGTGGCTGAGGTATGCGCGGGATCGGGCTCTGCCGACGCAGAACAACGAGGCCTAGCTACGTATTCTCCCCTAAAGGCCCGTTTACACGTAAAGGAGGACTCCTGAGCGTCGCATCTCAAGAGCCTCACTGGCCACGTAGCCCCTCACCCCCTGGCTTGTCCTGGCGATCCGGACAAGTCAGCGGCGGCTGAGGTATGCGCGGGGTCGGGCTCTGCCGACGTAGAACACTAAGGCCAGGTTTCATGTCCCCTTCCCGAGGCCCATTTGTACGTCAAGGGGGACCCCTGAGCATCGCGTCTCAGGGGCCTAACTGGCCACGTAGCCCCTCACTCCCTGGTCTCATCCAGGCGATCCAGATGAGGCAATGGTGGCTGAGGTACGCGCGGGGTCGTGCTCTACTGACGCAGAATGCTAGGGCACGCGAGAAGATGGACACAAAATTCTAGTAATTATTACAAGACATATTGTTCTTCAAATACTTGGGCAAGAGTTTAAACGCCTCCACGAGGCACGGTGTCTTTTGCGGGAATAAGAACGGAGGAAAGCGATACCGATGGGACTCATCTTCAGCCATGGACATCATCGGATGCCGCCGCGGGAGCGGCGCCGTCACCAGCAGTAGGCGCAGGGTCGACGGCACGGAACTTCTTCAGCAGGGCATCCACTAGGTTCTTCATGGCTTCGGCGGTGGCTGCGTGATGGCTTCTCGCCCCTCGTTGGTTACCCCAAGTGGAAGGTTTGAGATGCTGTGTAGCGGTAGTTTTCCCTTGGCAAAGATACCAAGGATCGAATTCCCCTGAGACTCCAAGGTTCAACAAGAAGGTGTCAACTGCTAATGGCGCCAGATACTTAGCAATTAACTAGACCTGCACACAGATACAAATAACTTTGCTCCCAACCAGTACAGAGAGGTTGTCAATCCCTCCGGCCTTGTCGTTTACAAAGGATCAAACGCAAGAGATAACAGTGATAGGTATAATTGCAACTAGTAAGTAAAAGCAGAAAGTAAATAGCGGATGTGATCGATGATGGTAATATGGACCGGGGTCCCATGATGTTCACTAGTGATGTCTCTCTCCCAAAAGACGATAAAACAGCTATGTGAGGTAAACGAATTACAGCTAGGCAATTGACAGAATTATGTGTGCAAACCAATGCTAACTATGCTGCAAGAAAGGTTGAGGCTCAAAAGCATGGGCGGTACGCCAAGGTAAGTAGACCGAAATCCATCTGCATCTACTACTAATCATCCACCTTGAGATATCTATCCAGAACATCTCGCTGGTATTAAGTTGCGAGTCCCACCCATAGTGTAAACTCAAAGCAACAGACAACTGCATTAAAAGAACTTTGCGTAAAGTAAACAATCCTTGCACCCGCGAGTACAAGCACCGTTGTTTTCCCCCTTGTGGCAACAGCACATCCCCTAGACTCATGTTTCTGTCACTCAAACTAGTCATCGAGGGGCATGAACCCACAATCAAGCATAACGTTCCCACTTGGAGTTACTACCTACTACTCGGCCAAAGCAATAAACAGCAACGGAGAACATGCAAGAATTACTCAAGAACATAAATATAAAAGAGGTGAATCAAATATATTACTCACACACAATCTGAACATAATCTCACAATCCATCGGATCCCAGCAAACTCAACATAGCAACAGCATAAGGATTACATATGTGCCTCGATCATGTAGGGCAGCTCACGAGGTCTAATTAGTGAAGAACAAAGAGGGGAGGAGAACATCACATAGCTACTGGTCATGGACCCATGGTCCAAGGGAGACTACTCACAACTCATCCGGGAGGCGTCCATGGTGGTGGAGAGGCTCCCGGTGGTGATCCTCCCCTCCGGCAGGGTGCCGGGAAGAGTTCTCCTGGTGCTCTCGATCTTGGAAGCGCGGCGGCGGCGGAACAGAGATGAGATCGCGAAAAAGGGTTCCTTCCTCGAGGTTTTCGGGACGCGGTGTAAATATATGCCAAAGGGGGGCATCAGCGGAGACCTGGGGGGCCCAGGCGCCCCCCGGCGCGGCCAGGAGGGGGGCCGCGCCACCAGGGCGCCTGGAGCCCTGGTGGCCCCCCTCCGGCCCTACTTTGGCCGCAAGGAAGCTTCCAGAACGCTGATTTTTTATATAATTTTTCCGGGATTTTTCTGGCAGTTTACGTGATGGGAAAACCTGAAATACAAAAACAGCAGAAAACAGAAACTGGCACTGGGGTGCACTGAGTTAATAGGTTAGTCCAAATATGATCAAAAGTGTATGGAAGTGTATAAATATCATAGCAATATCGCACAAAAGAGGCATGGAGCAAGCAGAAATTATAGATACGTTTTGGACGTATCAACATCCCCAAGCTTAATTCCTGCTCGTCCTCGAGTAGGTAAATGATAACAAGCATAATTTCTGTGGTGACATGCTATTAACCATATAAGAACTTTTCATAGTCACATGACAAGTGCTTACTGAGACAATGAATCTGTAGTAATTAAGTTGCCTTATGAGAAAATCACAAAGAACTGAAAGTTTTACAATATGATACTGAAATACTCAAAAGATTTGTAATGAGCATGGTGTGCAAATATGATAAAGTGGTACCTCGCTTTCCCCCTTTAGTGAAGCAAAACATAAATGCAGGGGCACCTCCAAGGTTTAAGTGATGACTAGATACAATGATTTCAGAATAAACGATATCATAATCATGCAAAAGACAATGGTACTTTGGGACAATGCACATTACACTCAGAATGACAATCATGCTCTCAGTAGTTGGTGCTTTAAAGAAGGTGGAGACTCTCGAACTGTGGCTTTTGATGGCAAGGTTGAAAACCCGTGGTCAGAAACAAAAACTAAACATGTACCAGAGCTCTTGGTTTTAAAAACAGAGGTAATAATTTTTTTTTGAATATGCATGTTTCGTCAACGAATGCTAGCAGATAACTCAATCACTTCTTGAGCTGGACAAGTTTCGAGGAACGGCTCCCGAATGAGGACGATCACATCCTCTTAATCTCCTTTGTTTATCACTGCCAATGTTTTCTGATTTCTCATGAACAAAGCGTGAAGGAGGATTTGTTTGTTGTATAATTTTTTAATGAGCCGGGCGCACTCTATGCCAGTTCCTTCTCGTATTATGGGTTTGCACATTAGACATGCAATCCCGGGGTGAAGCTTGTCCAACTTAAAAAGATCATGAATTAACTACTACTTCCTCATGAACTAAAACAGAGGCACAAAAGAGAAATGTTTTTTTGAATAATTTCCAGATGGTACATGAAAGTCTTCGTTAGGAATGGCAGGTAAATACCATGTATAGGAAGGTATGGTGGACTCATATGGCATAACTGGTTTAAAAGATTTTGGATGCACAAGCAGTCAGTCCGCTTAGTACAGGCGAAGGTTAGCAAAAGACTGGGAGCGACCAACTAAAAGAGCAATGACGGTCATAATCATGCAGAGCGACAAAGCAACATTGAATCAGGCATGGAAGTTATATCGCTACTCAGAAATTAAAGATCATCAAGGCTTGATAGACTTTCTTTACAGTCTTAAATATGCGTGAGCATACGCCAAGTCAATCAAAATAAAATCTTGAAGGAAGATATCACTAAACCATACCACATCATAGGCAAACAAATCATGTTGGTACTCCAATAACACATTGAGAACCCCCCAGCTATTTGAGACTAACCATAAGAAAACATGAACTACTAAGCATCATTATGCATATAGCATTTTATCATAGACATATCAACCAATGCAACAGAAGCCAACTCTCTTAATAAGATAAGCATGATAACTAAAGAGAGTTCCAGCGACCAAATAAACAAAAGCTCTTTAAAAAGATAAGCATGAAAACTAAGAGCTGAACATGATAGTAGCTATTGAAAGACCAAGAACACACACAGCAAAGATAGACATGAAAATTCTATGTGATGTTCTAGGTTGAAGTGGAGCGTGTTTCTCTCCCACACAAAGAAAGATGAGTTCCAACTCGTTATGAACAGCAAGCAAAGCTAAAGAAAACTAAAAAGGAAACTAAAAGCAAGACGCTCCAAGCATAGCACATAACACATGAAGTGATAAAAATATAGTGGAACGAAAGACGAACTGATAATTGTTGATGGAGAAGGGGATGCACAGGGGCATCCCCAAGCTTAGACGCTTGAGTCTTCTTGAATATTTCTTGGGGGTGCATGGGGGCATCCCCAAGCTTGAGCGTTTGACACTCCTGGATCTTTCTATCATCTTCCCTCGCACACTTGAAAACTCCCTTCATACATAACTCATCATAATCTGATTAGCGAGGTTAGTACCCATAATAAAATAATTGTTCCTTGCTGGAAATAAGGATATTCTTGAAGGTCTACTGTTTCTCAAGATTGCCAAAAGGTTTTTGCAAAGAAAAAGCAAGCTCAAGGTTTGCAAAATGAAGGAAAGGCAAAACAGGACAGAATCTGTGAAAAACAGACCAACAGGTAGTAAATAATTTTTTCGGGGCACTTCTGCAACTCAAATCAAAAAACTCAGAACAGAAGCCCGAAAGACAATTGTATAGAGCACGCTGTCAAAACAATTCAGACAAAGAAGATGATCTGGTGATTTTATACGAATTTTTCTATCCAAGGACAGAATCTATTTCCTGGACAGCACGTCACAACTTTTGAACTTTCTTGCAATCAGAGGCTAAACTTGGCACAAAGCTGAAAAGTAAAGATACAATGATGATGTTACTGTAGTAAGTACATCAAGACACAACAAAAGCAAAATAAAATTTTATTCATTGTGGGCTGCCTCCCAAAAGCGCTTTCTTTTATGCCTTTAAGCTAGGCATAATGCAAAGAGGAATCAATAATCATTATAATAATCAGAGTTATAAATTGCTTCAAATGGTTCCTCAACAAGTTCACTCTTGTTCCTTCTAGGAAAGGGGTACACACATTTTGCCTTTCCGCGTAAGCGGATTTGTCCCTTACCTATATCGATGAAGCCTTTTACCGCTCGGAGGAAGTCCCTTCCAAGCACTATATTTCCTTGGTTTGGCTTCATGATGAAGAAATCAATCATTGCAATCCCTTTAAGGAATTTAACTGGCACGTCTTTTATTCTTCCGTGGATTTCAGAAATATCTCCATTAGTGTGTTCATGATAAGATGATAATCTATCCATGTCAAGTTTTAAAGAATCATGAACAATTTTTGGCATAGTAGAATCATAGATCCAATATCACAATAAGCAAGGAAGTCTTGATTAGAGATGCTAATCCTAACAAAAGGCTCCCAATCATTGTCTATTTCCAAAATATCTCTCTTATTGGGTTTGGGTTTATCTACCTTCATCAAGCCTAGAGCATCCATTCTCTTCTCAATAGTAGCAAGTCTATCTATGACAGTATCAAAGTTATGATCATAAACAAAGTAACTAGATAGACCATGTATAATTTCAAGAGCTCTAGCTTCATCACACTCTAGGAAATCTCCTTCAGCTATAATATCAAGAGAGTGTTTACACCATTTAAAAAGACCATGGTAAAAATTTCTAAGCACAATTTTTATAGGTATCCAAGGCATAATTCTCCTATGTGCATCAGAAATTCTGTCCCATGCCTTCTTCATATTTTCTCCATTCCTTTGATGGAAATCTAGGACTTCTGATTCCCTCAAAGCACCAAATCCTAACATGCTTGACTAAACAGAAAGGACTACTAGCAAATAATAATAATAAAAAATTTGTGATTTTTGATAGAAGACACTAAAGCAAAAACTGAAAGGTAAACTAACAAGACTAAAAAGCAAAGGTAAAAGATAGCGTGCAACTCCCCTATCTTGAAGAATGGAGTCCCCGGCAACGACGCCAGAAAACTTTGCTTGATGGCTTCTCGCCCCTCGTTGGTTACCCCAAGTGGAAGGTTTGAGATGCAGTGTAGCGGTAGGTTTCCCTTGGCAAAGATACCAAGGATCGAATTCCCCTGAGACTCCAAGGTTCAACAAGAAGGTGTCAACTGCTAATGGCGCCAGATACTTAGCAATTAACTGGACCTGCACACAGATACAAATAACTTTGCTCCCAACGAGTACAGAGAGGTTGTCAATCCCTCTGGCCTTGTTGTTTACAAAGGATCAAACGCAAGAGATAATAGTGATAGGTATAATTGCAACTAGTAAGTAAAAGCATAAAGTAAATAGCGGATGTGATCGATGATGGTAATATGGACCGGGGTCCCATGATGTTCACTAGTGATGTCTCTCTCCCAAAAGACGATAAAACAGCTATGTGAGGTAAACGAATTACAGCTAGGCAATTGACAGAATTATGTGCGCAAACCAATGCTAACTATGCTGCAAGAAAGGTTGAGGCTCAAAAGCATGGGCAGTACGCCAAGGTAAGTAGACCGAAATCCATCTGTATCTACTACTAATCATCCACCTTGAGATATCTAACCAAAACATCTCGCTATTATTAAGTTGCGAGTCCCACCCATAGTGTAAACTCAAAGCAACAGACAACTGTATTAAAAGAACTTTGCGTAAAGTAAACAATCCTTGCACCCGCGAGTACAAGCACCGTTGTTTTCCCCCTTGTGGCAATAGCACATCCCCTAGACTCATGTTTCTGTCACTCAAACTAGTCATCGAGGGGCATGAACCCACAATCAAGCATAACGTTCCCTCTTGGAGTTACTACCTACTACTCGGTCAAAGCAATAAACAGCAACGGAGAACATGCAAGAATTACTCAAGAACATAAATATAAAAGAGGTGAATCAAATATATTACTCACACACAATCTGAACATAATCTCACAATCCATCGGATCCCAGCAAACTCAACATAGCAACAGCATAAGGATTACATATGTGCCTCGATCATGTAGGGCAGCTCACGAGGTCTAATTAGTGAAGAACAAAGAGGGGAGGAGAACATCACATAGCTACTGGTCATGGACCCATGGTCCAAGGGAGACTACTCACAACTCATCCGGGAGGCGTCCATGGTGGTGGAGAGGCTCCCGGTGGTGATCCTCCCCTCCGGCAGGGTGCCGGGAAGAGTTCTCCGGGTGCTCCCGATCTTGGAAGCGCGGCGGCGGCGGAACAAAGATGAGATCGCAAAAAAGGGTTCCGTCCTCGAGGGTTTCGGGACGCGGTGTAAATATATGCCAAAGTGGGGCATCAGCGGAGACCTAGGGGGCCCAGGCGCCCCCCCGGCGCGGCCAGAAGGGGGGCCACGCCTCCAGGGCGCCTGGAGCCTTGGTGGCCCCCCTCCGGCCCTAGTTTGGCCGCAAGGAAGCTTCCGGAACGCTGATTTTTTATATAATTTTTCCGGGATTTTTCTGGCAGTTTACGTGATGGGAAAACCTGAAATACAAAAACAGCAGAAAACAGAAACTGGCACTGGGGTGCACTGAGTTAATAGGTTAGTCCAAATATGATCAAAAGTGTATAGAAGTGTATAAATATCATAGCAATATCACACAAAAGAGGCATGGAGCAAGCAGAAATTATAGATACATTTTGGACGTATCACTGCGTAGCGCTCTTCGTCCACAGGCTCGAGCAGGGCCCTAAGGTCGATGCTCGGGTTGCGCCGGTGGAGGTGGCTGAAGACGCGCGTCAAGGCCGAAGAAGAGAGTCAACGGGCCTCTCCTTCCACCATTTGGCCGATCCCGCTGACGACTCCCTCAAGCGCCTTGACGAGTTGGGGCAGCAGCTCGGCGGGGCCTTCCTCAGCGTTCACCAGCGGCTCCTCCAGGCCCTTCCCATAAAGCTTCTGCAAGGCCTTACGGTACTGCAGCTCGAGGGACTCGAAGACTTTGCGATCTCTAGCCAGAACCTTTGCCTTGGCATCTAACTAAGTTTTCTTCGCCTCTACCTCACCCATCAGCTTCTCCAGGCGGCCGCGCTCCGCGGCCTGCCCCCATGCCAGTTGCTCCAGCTCGATGTCACGGCTGGCGACCGCTTCCTCCTGGGCCTTCAGCTTCTCCTCGTGTGCCTTGAGCTGGCGGGCCTCAGCGGCTTGCTAGTCGCGAAGGGTCTTCAACTTGGCCTCCAGCTCCTAGCAACGTCCCTCCATGGCCTTCGTGTCCTTCAACGCCGCGTCACGCTCTGCGCGGCTACACCTGCAGCGCGTTCACCTTTCTCGGAGGCTTTGGCGGCCTGGCTCCAGGCTGCACAGACTGTTGCATCAGAACGCAACCACCCCGAGATTAGCTCCAACCGCCCCGGCGCCGGGCGGTGATCAGGACCTCGGAAGTCATCATGAAGCTGAGTCAGCACAGAGATGGCCCTCTCCAGGACGTCGGGCGAAGCAGGAAGGTCGTGACCCGGCAGCTCGGTAGAAGGAGGAGGGGGCAGCGCTGGCGCCAAGACTTGCAAGACGACTGCTTCAGAAGAGACAGGAGGCTCTTGAGCCCTCGGAGTTTCGGAGGAAGGGTCGAGGGCTGGCGCCTCCATGGCCGGTTTGACCACAGGGCCACCTTCTCCTAACAAGTCTCGAGACCTTGCGGGGGTGATCCGGCGGCTGCGGCAGGGACGCCGTCCACCCGCCTCAAGGGCGGCGCGACCGCAACAGGTGGTTGAGCCACATGAGTCACCACCGAGTCCCTCCTCTTCTTCGACACTAACGCTGGCCTAACAGTGCGGGGGAGAAACATCAAGAAGCAGCAATGAATTCAGGGACAAGGGTCAAGGCGAAGCTCTTACTGGTCCACGACGGCATAACCCCTTGCCCTCTTCTGGAGCACGAGGTCTGAGAGAATCGAGGCAGGGGCACGGGCGCTTGAGCCCCCAGAGCAGATAGGGAAGCGACATCCGGACTCGCCGCGGCGCCGGCCAGAGTTGAAGCAAAGGTACCATCCTGAAGAACCAGCGAAGACCGCCTCTTTTTCGGGATCCCGATCTGCCGCCTCATCGGGGAGGAACCCTTTGACCTTGTGGTGACCTCGGTGGGGCGCAGTGGCTCCTCAGCTGGCTGATCGCCATCGTCGTCATCGTCTGGCATGGGGGAGAATGCTCTCCCAAGCCTTCTTGGGTCGCCCCCGAGTCCGTCTGCCCCCCATGCCGGACTCATTGGAGAACAGCACCGCTGAGGCCCCGATGGGCACTGGCGGTAAGAGCCCGTGCTCGCTGAAGGCGGGTATAGCGGTAGCAATTTGGGCCCCGTCCGAGCGGTGGTACATAGGAAGATGGGAGTCAGGAGGGTACCCTTGGTCCTCCGACATCAAAATAAGGAGGATCTGGCCTAGGTCCCCGTCTGGCAAGGCATCTGGGTGGAAGTGGAGGTCATCGCCTTCTTCCATCAGCCTCCACAGGGGGCGCAAGTGCGCTTGGAGTGGAGCCAGGCATCGCATCAGGAACTCCTTGATAATCATGGCCCCCATCAGCTTCTCCGCCTTGGGGTCGTCAGGCTTCAGGTCAACCATCATCCTTGCCAATAGCTAGTCAGCCCGGGGGTCGCTGAGCTTCGCGCTGTTCCACCCGTCGTGGGACTATGTCACCTTTGTCGGCGGCACCAGCAGCGGGTGGGAGGTCTTCGCGTCCATGAGGATCCACTTGCTCATGAAGCCCTACACATTCTTCCTGGCTCTCGAGATTACATTGGCCCCATTGGCCGCAATAAGGTGGGTGCAACCTGAGCATTGGCCCTCCTTGATCGAAAGGTAGAAGAAGTGGCGAAGCAACGCCACAGATGACATCACTCCCACAAACGCCTCACAGTAGAAGGCGAAGATGGACAGAAGAAGGACGGAGTTGGGGTGAAGATGAAGAGCATGGAGATTATAATGGCGTAGGACAGCGAAAAAGAAGTCGGAGAAAGGGGAACTAGCCCCGCGAGGATGCTGTGCATGAAGAAAGGATAAAAAGTGTGGCCTGGGGGCTCCGGCACGGCGGAGCCTGCCCGGAGCTCAGGCTCCTTCCCCTCATCGCCGCCACCCGCCGCCATCAAGCACGTGGTGGCGAACTTCTTCTCCGAAACCGTCGGCGTGCTCAAGGCAGGCTCGAACCAGGAGGATGAGCGAGTGGCTTTAACCTTGACCAGCACCATCGATTGTGGGCTCAAGAAAGAAATCAGGCGGATCCGTAGACTCCGGGGCAGGAAGGAGAAGGGGATCTGGAGCAAGGCGAAGGAAGGTAAGAGTTAACCTAACAACACTTGCTAGCCTTTTGTTAGATTGGGCAGTTGTCGAGGCAGCGTGGGGAAGCGGAGACGCCCACGTCTCATCAAGTCGCCACGTGTCGGCCGCAAGCACTTGGGGCCCATGGTGCTTTGTCATTGCCCCTTTGGCTTCGCCTCAAAGCCAAGTCCTTGCGCGCCTTAGGCCCGAGGGCTACTGTTGGTGTCCTGGGAACGGGGGTACCCAGACTTTCCTGGCTGCGGCCCGTGACGTGGCTCCATCAGCGGCCCGGAGCGGCTCTACTTCATCAACTGGTACTCAAGACCGTCGCGAGGGGCCAAGCCTCGCGAGGAGGGCGATGGAAAGACCTCCCTGGGAGCATTCTCTCTAGGCTAGCTCCCGAGGAGCGGAGATATCTATGGAAGGAGTACCTAGTGAGGTTCACGTGATGTGAGCCATGACGACCAGGTCCAGGCGGGCGCCAGCGGGCGCAGTTCTCTTTGGTGCTAAGAGGACAAGCGCGGGTGCGGAGTCCTGAGGGATCAGGCAAGGGTTTCCATATCGGTGAAACAAGACCAAAGACCGTCAAGGCTGCAGAACAGAGGTCATCCTGGAGCCCGGCGCGGCGTCACCACCAGAGCCTTTGGCAGGCAAAGACTGCTTTTGTCAGGATAACTTGTACTAGTTGTTCCCCTTCAAATTTGGCCATCGTGGGATCCCTTCCCAATGATATTTGGGAAGAGGACCAAGGTCACTATAAATAGGACCTAGCCACCACCATATATCGGATCTGATCTTGAGCTCGTTGGGATCGGATACATTCCACCCTACTCACACCACAAGCTCACTCGAGCCCAAGAACACCTCTCCTCCGGAGGCTGTTCATCCCTTGTACTAGTTCATCCTCAGCCGTACTAAGGCAATCCACCAAACACACTAGAGTAGGGTATTACACCACAAGGTGTCCTGAACCAGTATAATTCTCGGTGTCCCATGTTCTTTGAGCACGACGAGCTAGGCCACGGAATCGTAGCGTGAGCGCGCTGGGGAGAGAGTGTTCTTCGTGCGCACCCCAGAGTTTGAACCTCTCAAGGGTTTGTGGAACCCGAAGTCCGACAAAGAAGACGAAACTAGCATTCAAGACAAAGACTCTAACAGAAGCAACCTCTCCTGGCTAGGCAACGCCGGCAGGGTCAAAGCAACGGCCCAAAGCGGTCCCAAACTGCGCCAGTCACGTCCATGGTGCATGTGGGGGACCAGGGCGCACACATCTTCAAGAAGACCCGGGAAGCCATCCCTCGGCAGGCGCGAGCCGATCAACCACGGCTCCGATGCATCGGAACGCCAATCACTTGTCGATGCGGTGTAGAGCTGTCAGGTGGCTAAGTGGCTCTCGCTAAGCACGTGGCGGGTTGCTGGAAGGCATATTATGCCCGTTTGACACTCGTCCAAAGGCGTGTCAAGATAATGAGCAATAGTTAGCTAAAGCGGTGGTAAAAGCTTGCCGGGAATGCATTCCCGCACGCCACCTAGGCTAGCATCTATGGCATTTTGTCCTAAGTGAAAAAGTTAGGTATGACTCTTTGCTATCTAATCAAAAGATAATGTATGTTTTTCAACCGTGGTTACCCCTTGAGCTATAAAAGGAGGCCCAAGGCAACCTAGCTAAAGATTCGGACCATTGGACACTTGTACTCACGTAGCAGCTCTCCCGAAGGCAACCTTGCTGGTCTTGAGCGTTGCATGTGCTCCGTGCTCCTCCATTCAATCCACCAAAGCAGGAATAGGGTTTTACACTTCTTAGCAGCCCGAACCTGGGAACAAACACCAGTGTCTCATTGTCGTACTGCCTCACCATCTCTGCACTTTGTGCAATGTAACCTTCCCCTGTCGAACCACAAGGGAGGCATGGCCCCATAGGTCATTGTGTGCATGGCGCCCCAACATCTTTGGCGCGCTAGGTAAGGGAGCGTCATTTGCGTGAACCTGAGATCGTGAGCAGCGCATCAATCTTCGTCATAGTCTTCTTCAACTTCGATGGCCCCCTCGCACACAACTACGGACACCATTGGCGCCATGGCGGCGACGAGCGAGGTGGGCATTGTGGGCGACGCGACCAGCGCAGGAGGCGCCCCCATCGTGTCCCCCGCGGCCGAAGCTGGAGCAGTAAACACCGGGGAGGAGCAGCAGCAAGAGCATCTTGGCGAGCTCGGCCTAGGAGCTGCGGGTGGAGGAAACGATTTGTCTCCACCTCCCCGTCGCACTGGTGGCCATGGACGCAACAACGGCGATCAATCCGGAGAAAGCCACGACCCCGCGGCTATGCGTGTCACAGGCGCGGCTACTGGAGGCATGCCTCGCTCTGAGCAAGATGGTGTGCCAAACAGGGCCGTCGATCCATAAGTTCGGCCTCCTCCACATCAGACCGCCCCAGCAATCAATGCGCGGCGATAAGAATGTGGCGAACCTCCTGTTGGTTCCACCAAGAGTTGAGCGACGTCGTGATCTGCCTCCCTAGCCATGCCGGCCATGGCAGCAGAAGCAATGGCGCTAGCCCAACTGTTGTTGAATTTCCCGCCAGCGGCGGACAAGATGGATGAGTGGAGACCCACCATCCAGAGTTTGATCGGATTCGTCGAAGCTAGCTAATCGTGGCATGTAGAGACGTTGCAAAGCTCGTGGATGGCGATGACGGCCCAGGATGATGGCCGTGTCGACGGGGCCGCGCCAACGGTGCAGTCCCCTCCGCGAGAAGAGAAACCGAGGCAGCCACAACAAGTTTCACATGCCGACGAGCCTAACGAAGCGTCTATGGTTTCGTCAGGCCCACTCGATCGTCGAGACCAGTGGCGTGTTTTAGAAGACCGACGCAGGGAAGACGCGCGCGTCACCGTAGAGCAACGCCGGGAAGCACACCGTCAATCTGACAAACGCAATGGCCCAGATGTTGGCGACCCCGCGCCCAGTACTGGTGGGTGCTTGCATTAGGACTAGCTAGAGTGTGCATCATGTTTACTTTTCAAAGAAATTTGAAATGGGAATGACAGAAACCCCAGCACCCCTCTTCTAACAACTAGGGTTTGATAAAATCTTTTCCAATGTACCCAAAATGCCCTTAAAAAATGTTCATCATTTCTGCCTTGGTCTTAAACCTCTGCCAAAAATGGTGCACAATTTTCTAGGACATCCAAGGTCTCTGGATTAATTCATATGGTATTTGCATTTGGGCATTTAAATGCTATAAAATATTTTGTGTGCCCAAATAATCATAAACTAAAATGCTCCATACTGTTCATATTATATACAGTGGGCATGAGTAGTTTTATGAGCTATAAAAATGTTCTGACATTTTTATTAGTTCAACAAAATTGCAAAAGAAATGAAATAGAAAGAAATAGAAAAGAGAGAAGAGAGAGAGAACTTACCTGGCGCCTAACAGGCCCACCTGCCGGCCCAGCCCAGCCACCGCTCCAGCGAGCTGCTTCGCTCGGCCAGGTAGGCAGGCAGGTGCTCGACGGCGGCCGCAGCGCGCGCCACGTAGCTGCCCGCCGCCCTGCTTCCTCCCCTCGTCGTTCTGGTGGGCGGGATCGACCACCCACTCTTTCCCCGAGCTCGCTGACACGCCCACTCCTCCCCAGCTCCTCTCCCTCGCCTTCCCCGCACCATGGCCGACGCCGCCGCGCTCGCGCCATCGTGATAGCCGCGTCCACCGCCGTCCCTGAGCTCCGTCACCGTGTCCGTGCGCTCCGTCGTCATCGACTACGTTGAGCAGGCTGATGTAATGCCCCGGATGCAATACTTTCCCTTTTGGGTATATAATATATCTCCGGCTTCATCTATTTCCATTCGGGGTTCTTTGTCTTTCGGGTTTTCGTCGTTTTGTTGTGTGAGTGTGTGGCATTCATTCATATCATGTAGACATGTGCATCGCATTGCATTTGTGTTGTCGGTTGCATCCGGTTCCGCGTGTTTCTTCCCGTTGTCCGTTTCGCGTTCCGGAGCTCCCTCACGTGTCCGTGACGTCCCGTAGGCCTACTTTGTTGTTCGGGCGTTTAACGTTACCGGTGTGCCGCGAGGTTGTTGTGTGTGTTGTTGTTTTGTTGTGTGCAACCCGCCTCTCAAATCTCGTCTCGTTTGGACTCTGTTGTCTATCACATCCGTTGTTCGTGTGGTTCCGAAGTGCCTTCACTTCGTGTCCCGGAAACACCCCTACTGCATTCTTTTATCTCTTCCTAGGCCCTTTAAATCTATCCCCGCGATCGGATCCGTCGGATCGCGATCGGAGGGCTCCTAGCACACCTAAATCTCCCCCTAACCCTAAAATCTACTATATATTAGACCCTAGTCTAATTTTGGGCATCCCTAACCCTAGCCTCTTCTTCCTCCTTCCTCTACCCCTCATTTTTCGGATCTGGCCAACCAGCCTCAGCCACTTGGCCAGTTCCCGAGGAACCAGCCACCGCCCGACCAGATCCCTCCGTTCCCCGATCGGGTCAACGTAGCTCCAGCGCTGGCCTCGACCGAGCCGCTCCGGCCCTCTCCTTCGATCAGGCAGGCCCCAAGGACCACATCGTCGAAGGGAGCTGGGCCTCTCCTCCGACCGCATCAGGCAGCGCTCCATCGATCGCCAGGCCTCGCGTGCCGTTCGCACCAGGCCGGTCTCCACTTCGCCAGATCTCGCCACCGCAGCGGGCCACAGCTCCGGGCCTCCTTCCCCGGCCCGTACGCCGCGCCTCCGAGCCGCCGCGTCACCTCCCGCCTTCCGCCTCGGTGGGCCGGCCGCCTCCGAGCGGGCCTCGCCAGCCGCCGCCAGGCTCCCGCAGCTCCAGGCCCAGGCGCCTCCAGGCCAATCGCCTCGCCTCGGCTGCCTCCTCCGTGCGGGCCCAAGCGCGCGGGCCGTACGCCGCCGTTCCTCTCGCGGGCCGCCTCCGCGCCAGCCGGCCGGGCCGCGCCCTCTGCCTCCAGCTGGGCCAGATCGGGCCAGATCCGCCCGGCCTCGTGTTTTTTTTCAGATTTGAGAACTGAGGTTGACCTCCCCCTTTTTCACTAAGTACCAGTTTTCATCTGTCTGATGCTATTTTTCAACTGCTCTAACTTGGTGTGTGCTTATCCGTTTCGCGCGTATAATATGTCCAGACGTTCGTGGAGACGTGCTCTACGTTTTACCTGTTGTTGTCATGCATGTTAGAGATCGTTTAGGTGCTCGTTTTGCTGTTGCAAGAGTGCATCATGTTATAAACTGCTGCTATGTGTTATTTTTATGCCACCTTTGCCATGTGATATCTTTTAGCTCGTTTGTCCGAATGATGCAAATGACATGTCCACGTGTTCGTCTTGCCACGAACTACGTGTTGTATGTGATAGGTTGCATGGTAGATTTATTATTGCCTTGTTATCATCGTTGCAAAGTGCCATGTGGCTGTGATGTGTTTTCACTTGTTATGAAATGCCATCTTGTTGAGCTCGTTGTGATCGTTGTGTTCACCTCTATGAAGCATGCTTGTGTGTTTCGGGATCACCTTCATGTGTACTTTGATGAGGTGCTTACCTTTTGCCATGACTAGTTTCGAGGTGACTTAACCATGCTCCTTTTGATGCTATGATGATATTGCTGTTTTAGGACTTAGTGGTTTTTTCACTAAGTCTGAAATCTGTAACGTTCCGATGCCATGTTCGTGTGTTGTTCTAGGACAAAGCATGATAGTTTTGGAGTGGATGTTGATTGTTCCTTGTAGTATATATTGTTGTCTTTCCATTCATGTCCTCACATGTCTATTTAAGTGGCTGTAGCATGTTTATCTTTTGCTCCAAAGTTTCAATAAAATTCTGTTGCCAGAATTTTATTGTCAAGTTCAATATGTCCAAGATCATTGCTATTCATCCGTGGCTCCGTTGGGGGTGCACCTTTGGACTTAGTTGTTGTACTATATGTCTAGTTTGTGTTCATGCCTTTTGTCATGTTATTTAAATGCTGTAGCTCAATTATTTTGAGCTCCGAAGTTGCTATGTTGCTGTAATTTTCAGCTTTCGCTCAAATCTTGTTTCGGGCATAACTTTTCGCCCGTAACTCCGATTTCAGTGAATCTTATATCAAACTTGGTTGATTTTCTGTGTAGATTAATAATATCAGATTGTTATCATGTTTTGAGGTGTTTTGCTTGAGTGATATTTTCCGTGCTCCGTGTGCGTCCTTAGTGCATCCATCATGCATTCATCTTTTCCGAGTGCGTATTGCATCTTGTTGATTGGTGCTTGGTGTGATTGTTTTGTTTAGAGCCGGAAGCCGAGACTGAGTTCGAGCACGAGCACGAGGTTTCCAACGAGGTTGAGCATGAGGACCCTTCTTACGATCCGAACGACTTCTCTTCAGGCAAGATGACCGAACCCCGATAACATTACTATCTTTGCCTATTGCTAGTAGTCTCGATCTATAGTTTTGCCTCGATGCCCATGATCTTCTTGTCAGCCTCCTATTTGTAACCAATTGCAATGTTTAACCAACCTACCTATGCAAACCGTTGCTTGGCTAAGTACGCTTCGCTCAGCCCTTCTTATAGCATTGCTAGTTGCAGGTGAAGATCGAAGATGCTTGCTTCATGTTGAAGTTTGGTTGGGTTATATCACACTATATAAATGCTTTAAATTAAATCATCTATATATTGGCAAGGGTGGAAGGCTAAGCCTTTTGCTTGGTGATTTGTTCCACTCATGCCGTTAGGATCCGTATAAGCCGGTATTATGTTCCTTGATTATGCGTTCCTAACACGGTTGGGGTGTATGGGACCCCCTCGATAAACCGCTAAGTGCTAAGTCTTTTCCAGCAAGTCCCAACATTGGTACTATTTGCCTAATAACAAACTAAACTTGCATAGGGAGTAATTAACCCTCTTTCTTAATCAACAACCCCGGGCCAGTGCTCCACATGAGTGTTGGTCCGAAACGAGCAGACTGCGGGGCCGCCTCGGGGCAACCTGAGGTATCTGGCATACACCTGTAGGATGACTCATTCGGTCGTGTCCTGAGAATTAGATACGCGCGGCTACTATCAGGGTGTCGACACGCCGGGAGGATTTGCTGGATTAGCCTTACCTTAGTTCGGTATATCTTGAGCACGGGATTCCGAGGATACTCGGGTCTTCCCACTATGGAGTTGCGACTCCGCGGATCGTGGGCTTGTAATGGGTCAAGTTGGAACACCCCTGCAGGGTTTGAACTTTCGAAAGCCGTGCCCATGGTTATGTGGCAGATGGGAGCTTGTTAATTCCGGTTGTAGATAACTTGACACAATGTTTCTAATACACTACCAGTGTGTGTTCCGTGACTGTCAATTTCCGAATAGGGATTCGGGAGTTGAACACGGAGGGGTTATGATTGTGGATCTTGTAGCTAGGATCACTTCGTGATCACTTCTCGCCGAGGCCTTCTCTTCTCGCTCTCACTTACGTAAGCTAGATGCTAGTTGCTGCTGCAGACTTATTCTTTTCTTCAGCCTTATCCTCACCCAAAGGCTTTGATAGTCTTGTTACCCGGAGACGGGATTGCTGAGTCCTCTGTGGCTCACAGTTACTTCACCACACCAGATGCAGGTCCAGCTGTGAGCTATCCAGGTGATGGCACCAAGCTGGATTGGGAGTACGACGAGGAGCGTAGTCGGTACTATGTGCGCTACCCGGACGATCAGTAGTGGAGACTCTTACTAGGATTCGATCCGCCTGTGGTTTATTTATCTAAGTTTGGTACTTTGACTTTTGGATTTATCCCTTAGAGGGTTGTGATGTTCTTAATGTATGATGTTTGAGACTTGTTATGTAATTCTGTGACGTGGCGAGTGTAAGCCAACTATTTTCTGTTTACTATCCCCTCTTTTACATGAGTTGTGCAAAGATTACCAAACTTGAGATCATTCTAGGATGGATTTATGCCTTTAAGTCATGCCTCGACACGTAGGAGGTATAACTCCATCCTGGGCATTACAAGTTGGTATTCAGAGCCTTCTCCGACCTAGGAGCCCCCACTATTTGATCGAATCGTTGACGGTCGAGTCTAGGCACACACTGAAAACTTTTTGAGTCCTATATTATATCGGAGAGTAGGATCTCTTTGCTTCTCATCCCCTTTCTCTCTGGTGAGGACTCCTGACGTCTACTCTTGTCTCTCCTATCTTCAAAAATTGCACAAATTTTTTTTTAGGAATCCCGCGAGTATTCTGTGATTGTTTCGATGTTCTTGTGACAAGGATATTGTTCTCGATGCCTCCTGTTACCGAGGAGTTGAGCTTCGGGGTATCATTGACACAAGCATATCGCGGCAGTACTAAATACTTAAGACGGCCGACATCGAAAATCTCCCCTATACGGCCAGTGGCAAGATAACCCCGACATCACCCAGTACTGGGGAGGTAGTTCGGGAGTATTGCCATAGCTTGTTATAGTGGATACTTTTCGAAGGTCCGAGGTACACAGTTTCCGAGAAAGACTGGTTATGTGTTGAAGGATGGATACAGCTGGATGTAGGTTTAGAGTTGATTGCGTGGTGCTTCCCGTGTATCCCCAACACCTGATTGCATAACTGGAATCTTTCGGAAATCTATAGGTGGGTTTTATCCAGTAGATCGTAGGCATTCTTCCAACGAATGCAGGTTAGTGAGTTCGGGGTTCGACATTGAGTGAAGGGGTTATATGACCGATGTTACTATCAGGAGTTGCATCTTAAAGGGTCCTTGGCTATGCTGATCCGGGGATTGCAAAACCTTTTCGTAACGCGTTCATATGCTTTCAGCACAAAGATGTTAGAACAAAACTCCTCTCTTGTGTTTGTTCCCGTCTGTACCTTGTTGTTTTCTTATTTTATCCTTTTGATCCATATGTGGCTTCTCGTGAAGACTGATGTTATCATTTAACTGAGAATATCATTCATTCCTCTTGTTCGGATGATTTCATTCGTTCTTATTGTTCGAATGATTATTGTGAAGACTTGTTGCAATTCATTCCATTGATTCAGCTTATTCCTTTTGTCAATTAATTGCTGATTCGTGGTCATCTCTTACAGGATGGCTCCGAAAAAGGTTCCCAACGCTAACCCAGAGGTGGAAGAGGTCCCAGATCATCCTCCTTCCCCTCCTCCTCCGCCTGAGGCTTGGAGAGCAATTATGCAGACTACTGCCCAGAACACTCAGTTGATGATGCAGATGATGCAGCAAATGCAAGCTATGCAAGCTAATCAGGGTGTTCCAGGGAACCAAGGCAACTTCTTCCAGCAGCACCATGCCACTCTCAAACAGTTCCTGGCTAACAATCCTAAAGCTTTCAGTTACTGTGTCGACCCTCTTGATGCTGAGGATTGGTTGACCGACATAAAGAAGCATTTTGAGTGCAGTAACGTGAAGGAAGATGACTATGTGAAGTTTGCAGCCTTCCAACTGAAAGATCAAGCAGCTGACTGGTGGCAGCAGTACAAAGACTCCAGGCCGGGTCAAGTGATCTCTTGGGAGAATTTCTGCAAGGATTTCCGCTCGCACCACATTCCTACAAGTGTCATCGAGGGTATGCGTGAGCAATTCCGCAACCTGAAGCAGGGCTCCATGACAGTCTATCAGTATAATGTCAAGTTCCAAAACCTCGCTCGCTATGCTAAGCAAGACATTCCTGATGCCAAGAGTAAAATCTATCAGTTCCGTGGAGGTCTCAAAGATGAACTTCAGCTTGCTCTCACTTTGTTCGAGCCCGATGAATTCGACAAGTTCTATAACATGGCTTTGAAACAAGAAGCAGCTCAGCTCAAGATGGAGGCTTCTAAGAAGAGAATTTGAGATGCTGTTCACTCTTCCTCATCGTCTTAGATGGTCTCGAAGCATCAGAAATTCTGGCTTCCTCCTCCTCCAGTGATTCGAGCTCCATACAACAACTCCAACAACTTCAACAACAAGAACTCTAGTGGTCGTGGTTTCTCCCACCCACCCAACCCGAGCAACCAGTCGAAGAAGCAGTTTCAGTCTCAAGGCTCCAAGTCCAGTGGTTCTCATTTCCGTCCTCTCTCTGAAGTGGTGTGCAACAAGTGTGGCCAGAAGGGTCATTATGCCAACAGATGTCCGAATCCGAAGCGTCTTCCTCCTCCACCTGTGAGTTCAGCTATTGTCAGGCATGATCCAAAGGCAGCAAGGGTTAATCTGATGAATGCAGCACAAGCGGAGAATGCTTCTGATGTCATTTTGGGTAACCTTCCAGTTAACTCTTTTCCAGCTAAAGTGTTATTTGATTCGGGTGCTTCATGCTCTTTCATGTCTCAACCATTTGCATCCAAGTATAATGTTGACATCCAAAGTCTGCCTCAGAGGTTGCAAGTAATTTCTCCGGGCAAGTGCATGTCTTCCAACATATTTGCTCCGAATGTTTCTATTCGCATGGGAGATTATCGTTTTATGGCTAAACCGGTGATTCTTGGTAATTCTGACATCGACCTCATTCTCGGAATGGATTGGCTTTCTCAGCATGATGCTCACATTGATTGTGCTCAAAAGGAAGTCAAGTTGACTCATTCTGATGAAGATGTGATTATCTTCGCCTCTAGGGATAATACTATTCGGCTTTTCTCTCTTAATGATAAGGGCGAAATTAATGCCATAAATCAAATTCCGGTGGTGAACGAATATCAAGACGTCTTTCCAGAAGAACTTCCAGGCATGCCTCCACACCGTCAGGTGGAGTTTGTCATTGAACTCGAGCCGGGCACTGAACCTGCATGCCGGCGTCCGTACAAGCTCTCTCCGGATGAATTGAAGGAATTGAAGAAGCAGCTTGATAAGCAGGAGAGTATGGGTCTCATCAGACCGAGTACATCTCCGTGGGGCTGTGGTGTCTTATTTGTCAAGAAGAAAGATGGCACGGAGCGTCTCTGTGTTGACTACCGGCCATTGAACAAGAAGACAATTAAGAACAAGTATCCGCTCCCCAACATCAACGAACTCTTCGAGCAGCTCAAAGGAGCTAAAGTGTTCTCTAAGCTTGACCTCCGAATGGGCTATCATCAAATTCGCATTCGCGAGGAAGACATTCCCAAGACGGCCTTCAGAACGAGCTACGGTTCACACGAGTATACCGTCATGTCCTTCGGTCTCGCCAATGCTCCTCCTACCTTTTCAAGGATGATGCATTACATCTTCAACCCCTATACTGGCGAGTTTGTGCTTGTGTATCTGGATGATATTCTGGTGTTTTCCAAGAATGAAGAGGATCACGAAAAGCACTTACGCCTGGTTCTTGATCGACTCCGAGAGCATAAATTCTATGCCAAGTTCTCCAAGTGCGAGTTTTGGCTCGATAAGGTTTTGTACCTGGGCCACATCATCTCAGCTGACGGTATTGCAGTTAATCCCGAGAAAGTTGAAGCAATTGTCAACTGGGAAGCTCCTCAGAACGTCAAGCAGCTCCGCAGTTTTCTGGGTCTTGCCAGCTATTGCAGAAGGTTCGTTGAGAACTTCTCCAAGATTGCCAAGCCTCTTTCCAACCTGCTTCAGAAGAATGTCAAATACTTTTGGTCTCCAGAGTGTGAAGTGGCATTCAAAACTCTCAAAGAGAAGCTTGTCTCTGCTCCAGTTCTGACTCCTCCGGATGAAACCAAGCCCTATGAAGTATTCTGTGATGCTTCTCTTCAAGGTCTTGGTGGTGTGCTTATGCAAGATAAGAGAATTGTGGCATACACTTCTCGTCAGCTAAAGCCAAGTGAGAAGAACTATCCCACACATGATCTCGAGCTAGCAGCTGTGGTACATGCTCTGATTACGTGGAGACATCTGTTGTTGGGCAGAAAGGTCAACATCTTCACTGATCACAAGAGTTTGAAGTACATCTTCACACAGCCGCATCTGAACCTCCGCCAGACTCGTTGGGTTGAAATGATCCAAGAGTATAATCCCAGCATTGAATACACTCCTGGCAAGGCGAATGTGATTGCAGATGCTTTGAGCAGAAAGGCATATTGCAACAGCCTTCTTATCAAGCCATACCAGCCTGAGCTTTGTGAAGCATTCAGGAAACTCAACCTTCAAGTCGTTCCGCAGGGTTTTCTTGCAAATCTCCAAATTGCTCCTACCTTGGAAGATCAAGTCCGTGAGGCCCAACTCAGTGATACCATGGTGAAGAAAGTGAAACATGGGATTGCAAAGGGCACTCCAAAATACAAGTGCTTCCGTGTTGATGAGAGAGATACCTTGTTCTTCGAGGACAGACTTGTTGTTCCCAAAGGTGATCTCAGGAAGCTCATAATGGAAGAAGCTCATGATTCTCTCCTTTCCATTCATCCTGGCAGTTCCAAGATGTACCAAGACCTCAAGCAGTCTTACTGGTGGACACGCATGAAAAGGGAGATTGCCCAATTCGTGAACGAATGTGATGTATGCAGAAGAGTGAAAGCAGAACATCAACGTCCAGCCGGTCTTCTCCAACCTCTTCCTATTCCCGAGTGGAAGTTTGACCACATTGAAATGGACTTCGTCACTGGCTTTCCTAAATCCAAGCGAGGAAATGATGCTATCTTTGTGGTGATTGACAAGCTTACCAAAGTCGCTCATTTTCTTCCAGTCAAAGAATCAATCAATGCAGCTCAACTTGCAGAGCTGTACACTTCCAGAATTGTGTCCCTACATGGCATTCCTCAAGTTATATCCTCAGACCGTGGCAGCTTGTTCACATCAAGGTTCTGGGACTCCTTTCAGTCTGCCATGGGCACTAAGATCAGGTTCAGCACTGCTTTTCACCCTTAGACTAGTGGTCAAGTCGAGCGCGTGAATCAGATTCTAGAAGACATGCTCAGAGCCTGTGTCATCTCCTTCGGCATGAAATGGGAAGACTGCCTTCCATTCGCCGAGTTCTCTTACAACAACAGCTTTCAAGCAAGTGCAGGCAAAGCACCGTTTGAAATTCTCTATGGCAGAAAGTGCCGTACCCCTCTCAACTGGTCTGAAGCAGGCGAACGTCAACTTCTTGGCAATGACTTGATCTCAGAAGCCGAAGAAATGTGCAAAGTCATACGTGAGAATCTCAAGGCCGCTCAGTCACGTCAGAAGAGCTACTATGACGGAAAGCATCGTGATTTGGCTTTCGACATCGGTGATCATGTCTATCTCCGAGTTTCTCCGATGAAAGGAACCCAAAGATTCGGTATCAAAGGAAAACTTGCTCCTAGATACGTCGGACCTTTCAAGATTCTTGGAAAAAGAGGCGACCTAGCCTATCAACTTGAGCTCCCTCCAAACTTCGCCAATGTTCATGATGTCTTCCATGTGTCTCAACTTCGCAAATGCTTCAAGGCACCCGAGCGCATGATTCCGTTTGAGGAGATTGATCTTCAACAAGACCTTTCCTCTCGAGAGCATCCAGTTGCAATTCTTGAAGAAACCAAACGCAAGACCCGCAACAAGTCCATCAAGTTTCTAAAAGTCAAGTGGTCACATCACACCGACCGAGAAGCTACCTGGGAACGAGAAGATCATCTTCGTTCCGAGTACCCTTCCTTTTTTTCCAGTCCTAGATCTCGGGACGAGATCTTTTTGTAGTTGAGGAGAGTTTGTAATGCCCCGGATGCAATACTTTCCCTTTTGGGTATATAATATATCTCCGGCTTCATCTATTTCCATTCCGGGTTGTTTGTCTTTCGGGTTTTCGTCGTTTTGTTGTGTGAGTGTGTGGCATTCCTTCATATCATGTAGACATGTGCATCGCATTGCATTTGTGTTGTCGGTTGCATCCGGTTCCGCGTGTTTCTTCCCGTTGTCCGTTTCGCGTTCCGGAGCTCCCTCACGTGTCCGTGACGTCCCGTAGGCCTACTTTGTTGTTCGGGCGTTTAACGTTACCGGTGTGCCGCGAGGTTGTTGTGTGTGTTGTTGTTTTGTTGTGTGCAACCCGCCTCTCAAATCTCGTCTCGTTTGGACTCCGTTGTCTATCCCATCCGTTGTTCGTGTGGGTCCGAAGTGCCTTCACTTCGTGTCCCGGAAACACCCCTACTGCATTCTTTTATCTCTTCATAGGCCCTTCAAATCTATCCCCGCGATCGGATCCGTCGGATCGCGATCGGAGGGCTCCTAGCACACCTAAATCTCCCCCTAACCCTAAAATCTGCTATATATTAGACCCTAGTCTAATTTTGGGCATCCCTAACCCTAGCCTCTTCTTCCTCCTTCCTCTACCCCTCATTTTTCGGATCTGGCCAACCAGTCTCAGCCACTTGGCCAGTTCCCGAGGAACCAGCCACCGCCCGACCAGATCCCTCCGTTCCCCGATCGGGTCAACGCAGCTCCAGCGCTGGCCTCGACCGAGCCGCTCCGGCCCTCTCCTTCGATCGGGCAGGCCCCGAGGACCACATCGCCGAAGGGAGCTGGGCCTCTCCTCCGACCGCATCAGGCAGCGCTCCATCGATCGCCAGGCCTCGCGTGCCGTTCGCACCAGGCCGGTCTCCACTTCGCCGGATCTCGCCACCGCAGCGGGCCACAGCACCGGGCCTCCTTCCCCGGCCCGTACGCCGCGCCTCCGAGCCGCCGCGTCACCTCCCGCCTTCCGCCTCGGTGGGCCGGCCACCTCCGAGCGGGCCTCGCCAGCCGCCGCCAGGCTCCCGCAGCTCCAGGCCCAGGCGCCTCCAGGCCAATCGCCTCGCCTCGGCTGCCTCCTCCGCGCGGGCCCAAGTGCGCGGGCCGTACGCCGCCGTTCCTCTCGCGGGCCGCCTCCGCGCCAGCCGGCCGGGCCGCGCCCTCTGCCTCCAGCTGGGCCGGATCGGGCCAGATCCGCCCGGCCTCGTGTTTTTTTTCAGATCTGAGAACTGAGGTTGACCTCCCCCTTTTTCACTAAGTACCAGTTTTCATCTGTCTGATGCTATTTTTCAACTGCTCTAACTTGGTGTGTGCTTATCCGTTTCGCGCGTATAATATGTCCAGACGTTCGTGGAGACGTGCTCTACATTTTACCTGTTGTTGTCATGCATGTTAGAGATCGTTTAGGTGGTCGTTTTGCTGTTGCAAGAGTGCATCATGTTATAAACTGCTGCTATGTGTTATTTTTATGCCACCTTTGCCATGTGATATCTTTTAGCTCGTTTGTCCGAATGATGCAAATGACATGTCCACGTGTTCGTCTTGCCATGAACTACGTGTTGTATGTGATAGGTTGCATGGTAGATTTATTATTGCCTTGTTATCATCGTTGCAAAGTGCCATGTGGCTGTGATGTGTTTTCACTTGTTATGAAATGCCATCTTGTTGAGCTCGTTGTGATCGTTGTGTTCACCTCTATGAAGCATGCTTGTGTGTTTCGGGATCACCTTCATGTGTACTTTGATGAGGTGCTTACCTTTTGCCATGACTAGTTTCGAGGTGACTTAACCATGCTCCTTTTGATGCTATGATGATATTGCTGTTTTAGGACTTAGTGGTTTTTTCACTAAGTCTGAAATCTGTAACGTTCCGATGCCATGTTCGTGTGTTGTTCTAGGACAAAGCATGATAGTTTTGGAGTGGATGTTGATTGTTCCTTGTAGTATATATTGTTGTATTTCCATTCATGTCCTCACATGTCTATTTAAGTGGCTGTAGCATGTTTATCTTTTGCTCCAAAGTTTCAATAAAATTCTGCTGCCAGAATTTTATTGTCAAGTTCAATATGTCCAAGATCATTGCTATTGATCCGTGGCTCCGTTGGGGGTGCACCTTTGGACTTAGTTGCTTTACTATATGTCTAGTTTGTGTTCATGCCTTTTGCCATGTTATTTAAATGATGTAGCTCAATTATTTTGAGCTCCGAAGTTGCTATGTTGCTGTAATTTTCAGCTTTCGCTCAAATCTTGTTTCGGGCATAACTTTTAGCCCGTAACTCCGATTTCAGCGAATCTTATATCAAACTTGGTTGATTTTCTGTGTAGATTAATAATATCAGATTGTTATCATGTTTTGAGGTGTTTTGCTTGAGTGATATTTTCCGTGCTCCGTGTGCGTCCTTAGTGCATCCATCATGCATTCATCTTTTCCGAGTGCGCATTGCATCTTGTTGATTGGTGCTTGGTGTGATTGTTTTGTTTAGAGCCGGAAGCCGAGACTGAGTTCGAGCACGAGCACGAGGTTTCCAACGAGGTTGAGCACGAGGACCCTTCTTACGATCCGAACGACTTCTCTTCAGGCAAGATGACCGAACCCCGATAACATTACTATCTTTGCCTATTGCTAGTAGTCTCGATCTATAGTTTTGCCTCGATGCCCATGATCTTCTTGTCAGCCTCCTATTTGTAACCAATTGCCATGTTTAACCAACCTACCTATGCAAACCGTTGCTTGGCTAAGTACGCTTCGCTTAGCCCTTCTTATAGCATTGCTAGTTGCAGGTGAAGATCGAAGATGCTTGCTTCATGTTGAAGTTTGGTTGGGTTATATCACACTATATAAATGCTTTAAATGAAATCATCTATATATTGGCAAGGGTGGAAGGCTAAGCCTTTTGCTTGGTGATTTGTTCCACTCATGCCGTTAGGATCCGTATAAGCCGGTATTATGTTCCTTGATTATGCGTTCCTAACACGGTTGGGGTGTATGGGACCCCCTCGATAAACCGCTAAGTGCTAAGTCTTTTCCAGCAAGTCCCAACATTGGTACTATTTGCCTAATAACAAACTAAACTTGCATAGGGAGTAATTAACCCTCTTTCTTAATCAACAACCCCGGGCCAGTGCTCCACATGAGTGTTGGTCCGAAACGAGCAGACTGCGGGGCCGCCTCGGGGCAACCTGAGGTATCTGGCATACACCTGTAGGATGACTCATCCGGTCGTGTCCTGAGACTTAGATACGCGCGGCTACTATGAGGGTGTCGACACGCCGGGAGGATTTGCTGGATTAGCCTTACCTTAGTTCGGTATATCTTGAGCACGGGATTCCGAGGATACTCGGGTCTTCCCACTTTGGAGTTGCGACTCCGCGGATCGTGGGCTTGTAATGGGTCAAGTTGGAACACCCCTGCAGGGTTTGAACTTTCGAAAGCCGTGCCCGCGGTTATGTGGCAGATGGGAGCTTGTTAGTTCCATTTGTAGATAACTTGACACAATGTTTCTAATACACTACCAGCGTGTGTTCCGTGACTGTCAATTTCCGAATAGGGATTCGGGAGTTGAACACGGAGGGGTTATGATTGTGGAGCTTGTAGCTAGGATCACTTCGTGATCACTTCTCGCCGAGGCCTTCTCTTCTCGCTCTCACTTACGTAAGCTAGATGCTAGTTGTTGCTGCAGACTTATTCTTTTCTTCAGCCTTATCCTCACCCAAAGGCTTTGATAGTCTTGTTACCCGGAGACGGGATTGCTGAGTCCTCTGTGGCTCACAGTTACTTCACCACACCAGATGCAGGTCCAGCTGTGAGCAATCCAGGTGATGGCACCGAGCTGGATTGGGAGTACGACGAGGAGCGTAGTCGGTACTATGTGCGCTACCCGGACGATCAGTAGTGGAGACTCTTACTAGGATTCGATCCGCCTATGGTTTATTTATCTAAGTTTGGTACTTTGACTTTTGGATTTTGCCCTTAGAGGGTTGTGATGTTCTTAATGTATGATGTTTGAGACTTGTTATGTAATTCTGTGACGTGGCGAGTGTAAGCCAACTATTTTCTGTTTACTATCCCCTCTTTTACATGAGTTGTGCAAAGATTACCAAACTTGAGATCATTCTAGGATGGATTTATGCCTTTAAGTCGTGCCTCGACACGTAGGAGGTATAACTCCATCCTGGGCATTACAGCTGAGCCCCGAGCGCTCGCCCGCTCTGGAGTCGCCCCCGACCCCGTCTTCCCCAACTCCGGCCGCAGAGATCCCCATCGCCGCCCCGCTCAGCTCCGACCGTCCCCGAGCCCGCCTCGACGTTTACTGCAACCGCCGTGAGCTCAGCTCCATCCTCCCCCTCTCCGTTAGTTCTCTCCTGCACCGTACGCACCGCACAAGGCTCACCTGCACGCGCCGCCGCGGAGCTCGTCGCCGACAAGGCTCCGGCCATTTAACGGCCCGGCCATCGTGCCCACCAGCTTCACCGTCCTGTGTAGGTGCTGTAGGATCACTCCACGCACCTCTACGAGCACCGCACCGACGAGTTAGACCTCTCCCGAACTCCGGTAGCCACTGGACTCGTCGCCGGCGTCGTTTCCGGCGACCCCGAGGCCAGCCACCACCACCACTCGACTCGGCTCACTCCCAGCTGCCCGTAGGCGTGCTCCGCCGTCGTTTTGGCAGCCGGAGCACAAATCCCGCACCTCACCGCCGCGTTTGGCCTCGCCGGCGGCTAAACGCCGGCGAGTTAGCCACGTTTGACCAAGGGTTTGACCCCCTTGGGTCACTGACATGTGGGCCCTGCGTGTTAGTCAAACCTAGGTTAGTGCCTAATCTAGTTTTAATTAGTCAGTTAACTAACTGTGACACTGACTAGTGGGTCCCACTTGTCAGGTTTGACCTGGGCCGCCCTGTTGACTGGCTGACGTCAGCATGATGTCATGCTGACGCAGTAAAGGATTTTCTGGGATTAGTTGATTTATAAAAAATTCAGGAAATTCCTGAAAATGCTTTAAACTTAAAAAAATCATATAAATTCAACAGTAGCTCAGATGGAAAAGATTTATATATGAAAATTGATCAGAAAAATCCAATCTTTCGAATGGCACTGGTTTCATGCATGTTTGAGTAAGTTAACCTTGTTGTATACATTAAAACATAATAATGCACTTAAATAATTAATAGTTTGGGTTTCAATTTGAATCCTTGATTCAAATGGGCTCAAACCCTTCTGCTTATAGTTGCATTAGCCCAAAACACATGCATCTTGCCATATCATGAGCATGCATCATATTGTTGCATTTGTTTCCTTATTGATTGTATCGCCGGTATTCTCCGTGTTAGGTCCTGCTCCCGAGGATACTTCTGCGTATCCAACTAAAGAGCAGTACCCGACAACCAGTCTGTCAGGCAAGCAATCACTAATCATTCCAATACAAACCCATCTTCTCGCTCCTGCTCTCTTTTACTGCATTAAGGCAACAGCGTGTGAACTGCTACTTGCTGCGGTAGTTGAACCCTATTCCTTTGCATGACCTGTCATTGCCACAGTAAATACTTGAAACCCACGAGCCTGTGTAGGAGTTGATTGAGCCATGTGATGTGTGATCCACCATGCTATTTGTATATGCTGCCTGCTATGCTTAGAGTTGTGTCAGGTCTGGTTCATCTGGGTGATGGATCAGAGTGAAATGATCATACTCGGTAAAGAGAGGGAAGTGTGAAACATGTTTGGTAAAGGTATCGATGAAAGGCCATGTAGGAGTACATGGTGGGTTGTTTCATTGGAACCGTTCATAGGACCCGAGTTCTGTATGTGTGGTTCAAGTTCCAGCTACTACCATGCATTGGGCCCGAAACCAATGGACCCTCTTGGCTTATTAACTGCCCTTTTTCTCTGTCCAGGAGTTGCAACTAGTTTCTGGTGTTTGTAGTTTACTGGTGGTCGTGCACAGCACTGACCCTCGGGGTGGGCTGTGATGCGACAGGTATGTGGCACGGTGTACCGGTTGCCCGTTTGGGGACTCGGGAACCCTGTACACATCGTTTGGGGCCGTGAGCGACACCCCGGCCGGATCTCCCCACGGATGGAACCCAAATAGGCGATAAACCTGGACGAGAGACTGGTGTAGTTAGTCAGGTCGTGGCCGACACCCTCGCTGGGCTTCCGCTTGAAGGTTGCCGAGTACATGTCGAGTAAACGGTGATAAGTGGTGGAAGCGTGTGTGAAGAAGTACACCCCTGCAGGGTTATCAATCTATTCGAATAGTCGTTGTTCGCGGTACAGACTACTTGATTACTCTTACCATTCATAGACAAGTTGATGGATACTACTAAAAGCCTCAAGACAAGTGTGAGTGCCGTGGATGGCCCTTCCGTAGGATGACGGAAGAGGATCCTCGGTGGTGTATTGTTGTGGTGAGTAGAGGACTCGTGTACGTAGTAATATCTTGCAATCTGTTGAGAGTTGTAGTATAGGTTAGCCAAGAGTCAAAGATGGCTTTCTGCTATGAACTCCACTACCCCTGTTGATAATGTTGCATGTATGATAGGTTCTGTTGTAAGACTTGCTGAGTACCTTTGTACTCATGTTTGCTCAATAACTGTTGCAGAGGAGAACCCTGCCCCTTCTGATGGGTTCTACATAGACGTTGACGTCGACGAGTAGCTTGCTACCTAGACAGAGATCTGGAGCTTGTGAAGGGCCTTGTAGATAGTCAGGCTACACCAAGCCTGTTTTATTTTCTAAGTTGTCTGTACTCAGACATGTAGCTTCCGCTTGTGCTTGTTGACTGTATGACTTGAGTGTTGGGTCATGTGACCCCTACCTGTATGGATATGTTATGTATGGCTCTTGGAGCCTCTTAAATAAAGTACATTGAGTCATAGAGTTCTGTTATGATGCAATGTTGTATTTGCACGTACTGAGCATATTGTGTGTATGATTGAAATGCTTGGTATGTGTGGGATCCGACACCTAGTTGTTTTCCTTTGGTAGCCTATCTTACAGGGAAATGCCTCCTAGTGCTTCCAATGAGCCTTGGTAGCTTGCTACTGCTCGGAACACGTAGGCTGGCCGGCATGTGTCCTTCTTCGTTCCTGTGTCTGTCCCTTAGGGGAAATGTCACGCGTTGTTCCTTTAAGTCCATGTAGCTTGCTACGACTTGGGTTCATATGTTGATGACCGACACGTTCGTTGCTGGGTAATGGATGCCTGTCTCTGTAATTTAGTGCCACTTTTGGTTTATAACTAGCCATGTCGGCCCGGGTTCTCTGTCATATGGATGCTAGTGACACTATCATATACGTGTGCCAAAATGCGCAAACGGTCCCGGGCCAGGTAAGGTGGCACCCGTGGGGATACCGTGCGTGAGGCCGCAAAGTGATATGACGTGTTACAGCTAGATTTGTGTGACTTAGGATCGGGGTCCTGACAGCGTTGGCATCAGAGCTGGACTGCCTGTAGGTTTCTCAAGCCAAACTGGTCGATGTTGAGTCTAGAAAAATTCTTAGTTATATGTAGGGGAATTGATTGTGGAAGGGAACGTAAGGCTCTTTTACTCCTTTACCTTATGCCCTTCTGATCTGAGTCAGTCTATTCTTTCCACGGGGATTTAGGACTAGGCCTCTTATCCTTACTAGGTTCACGTGTTACTAATCCGTAGACTCTTAGGATTGTTGGTTTCAAGCCTCAGTTCAGTTTCTACCCTTTTAGTATGATGATTTGTTGGACCCGGAACCTTGATATGATATTGTTGAGTGGCTATGCTATCATTTGTATGATGTCTCAAAATCTTTTTTGAGCATTTACAGTTGTTATTCTGCCCGATTTCTTCCAGAAACACTAATGCCTTTGCATTACTTCGTGTTTCAGATGTCTGGCCGCACACCTCACCAAGTGGTTCGTTTAACTCGGTGCATTAATGTGCCCGGTCACACGGCCATGCTAGTCCGTGTGTTGACTGAGACCGGTTACCGCTGGTATCCTGAGTACACCGTGGAGGAACAGTACCGGGATTTTAATCAGAGTCAGTATTTCTGCACAGTCCGGATATACCCCTCATATCCCGGAGCTAACGACCCCATCCATTGGTCTTATGGACTCGGGGTTACTATCGAGATGGCAGTGCAGGATGCCGCTTATTCGATGATGACCATTCTCCGGACTAGGCATGCCCTGTTGCTGAACACTGAGTTCTGTTACATGCCAGCCTCACTTCCCGGAGAGGAAGGCTACTATACTGGTCTGTATACTGATGCTGTTCATGAGGAGCCATTGCTTCAGACTACTGTCCAGATGCTGGAGGATAGGGACCGTGAGGTCCGTGCCCTCCGAATGGAGCTGTATAACACTCAAGCCGCCCACTGGACTATTTTGACATGGCTTGCACCTGCTGTGCATGCCGGATATCTGGATGTGCGGGATTTATACCCCGTGCGGACTCGTCTGCCTGATCGTATGGATTGGCGTGACGTTGGGGGTATTACACCTCCACCTGGGCGTCGGTTACCACCAGCATCAGGCCCGAGGCCACATCCATGTCCCTATAGTCCACAGCCTTCGAGTGCTCGAGAGTTTCAAGATACATATGTTCCACTCCCAGGCTACGGTGGTAATCTTTACGAAGATTACTACGGGAATGTCTGAGCTAGACTGTGGCAGTAGTAGTATCATAGTTGTTGTATTTCCACAGTCCTACGCGTCTTGTGGAATATGACTTAGCTAGTACTGAGTTCCGGAGGTGTAGTTAAATAATGTATAGGAGCTTGGAATGCCTCTGATGAGATGTATCGTCTTTCACCGCAGTTGTACTTTAGCCTTGGCTTGTACTAAACTATGTATGGTGTGTATGACCACTGGTGTATATATGGTAGTTTCTATATTACCATGTCGTACGGATGAACATCTCTGCATTCCGTGTCATCCATTACATTCTGCACTCCTATGTCAAGTTTTGCCATCCTTGTCTAAACCGTTGTTTTGTTTTCCTAGGATGGTCAACACTCGCAGCACTCCTGCTACTCAGGAGCATGGTGAGGCTAGTGGGGCTAGAGATGAGAATCTGCCCCAGCCACCCTCCTTGGCTGAAGTTATGCTCGAGGCAGAACGGAACAAGAGAGAGACCAACCGTGTGTTGGAACGCATAGAGCAGAACACTGGGTTCCGTCAGAGGAATGACGTGGTGTCAATCAATGACTTTATCAAGATGTGCCCACCTAAGTTCCATCATTCCACTGAACCTCTGGATGTGGATGACTGACTTCGTAGTATCACCCACAAGCTACACTCTGCCCGTGTGGCCGAAGCTGACAAGGTTATCTATGCCGCCTACCATCTTGAGGGCCCTGCCAGTCTCTGGTGGGAGAACTTTGAGGCTATGCGTCCTGCTGGTCAAATCACTACTTGGGCTGAGTTCAGTGAGGCATTCCGTGAACATCACATTCCGGAAGGTCACATGGATCGCAAGCGGGAGGAATTCTGCAATTTCACCTAGGGCCGGTTAACCGTGGATGGCAACAGTCGCGAGTTTGGCAACTTGGCACGCTATGCACCTGAGGAAGTATCCACCGATGCCAAGAAGCAGGCGAGGTTCCGCAAGGGACTCAGCCCCGAACTTCGCCGAGATCTACGACTGCACGAGTGCACTTCCTTCCAGAAGCTGGTAAACAAAGCTATCATTGCTGAGATGGGCCAGACTGATTTCGAAGCCACACGTAAGCATCCTCGTGACTTTGGTTCCTCATCCGGCTCTAGCTCTCACAAGCGCCGGGTGTGGGTTCCTAACACTGCTCTGCCACCCAAGTACACACCGAGGCCATCCTATGAGGCGCCTCGCCCAACTCAACAGTATGCACCTGCCAAGACTTATGGAGGACCACCTACCAACTTTGCTCCACGCACTCGCACTGTGACATGCTTCAAGTGTGGAGAACCGGGGCACTACATGCGTGAGTGTCCCCAGAACCAGCCAGGAAAACCCGTTAGCCGTGGTAAGCCAACCGGCAAGGTGAATTATGTCAAGCCAATACCCACTGCACGTGGTCATGTCAACTATGTCTCTGCTGAGGAAGCTTATGAGGATCCTAACGTCGTCCTTGGTACGCTTCTCGTTAAATGCCATCCGGCATCTGTTCTTTTCGATACTGGAGCATCCCATTCGTTCATATCTGAGAGCTATGCTCGAATGCACACCATGACTTTTTGTGACATGCCTACTTCCATGGTTATTCAAACTCCTGGTTCAAAGTGGCAAACCTCTAGGGTAAGCCATGGAAATGAAATCCTTGTCGATAGACTTGTTTTCCTTGCGTCTCTAATCGCTCTCAAGTCCTCGAACATAAACATCATCTTGGGTATGGATTGGATGACAACTCATTACGCCAAGATTGATTGCTACACTAGGACCGTTCAACTTGCACACCCATCCGGCAAGACAGACAATGTCTTGACCCCGAATGGCTGAGCGTCAGCTCTACTCTCTTAATGCCAGTCCTCTACCAGAACTCGAAGATATCCCGGTAGTCCGTAACTTTCCGGATGTTTTTCCAGAAGAACTGCCAGGTGTTCCACCTGACAGAGATGTCGAGTTCGTGATAGATCTTATTCCTGGAACTGTCCCAATCTCTAGGAGACCTTATAAGATGGCACCTCTAGAATTAGCTGAGCTTAAGAAACAACTCGATGAGTCCTTGAAAAAGGGTTTCATCTGTCCTAGTTCTTCCCCTTGGGCTTGTCCCGTCCTCTTCATCAAGAAGAAGGATGGAACGAAACGGATGGTTGTAGATTACCGACCTGTCAATCTGGTCACCATAAAGAACAAGTATCCGCTCCCCAGGATCAACGATCTGTATGATCAGCTCGCTGGATCCTCAGTCTTTTCCAAAATGGATTTGAGGTTGGGCTACCATCAAATCAAAATCAAGAACGGGGACATACCCAAGACGGATTTTGTTACTCGTTATGGCCAATACGAGTACACCGTCATGTCCTTCGGGTTAACCAATGCCCCAGCCACCTTCTCCCGGCTAATGAATTCTATATTCATGGAGTATTTGGATAAATTCGTCGTGGTATACCTCGATGATATACTCATCTACTCCAAGAACAAGGAAGATCATGTCGAGCATCTAAGGCTGGTATTAACGAAACTTCGAGAGCACCGCCTTTATGCCAAATTCTCTAAATGTGAATTCTGGTTGTCGGAAGTGACCTATCTAGGTCATGTGATCTCTGGCAAGGGTATTGCTGTCAATCCTGAGCAAGTTCAAGCCATCCTTGATTGGACTCCCCCTGAATCGGTCAAGCAAGTTAGGAGTTTCCTTGGCTTAGCAAGCTATTGCCGACGCTTTGTCGAGAATTTCTCCAAGGTTGCTAAACCTCTAACTGAACTCCTCAAGAAAGATAAAAAGTTTGAATGGACCCCACAATGCGAGTCTAGCTTTCAGGAACTGAAAAGACGCCAGACATCTGCACCCGTACTCGTACCACCAGATTTCTCCAAGGACTTTATTATCTACTGCGACGCTTCGCGACAAGGACTAGGTTGCATACTCATGCAAGATCGTCAAGTGATTGCTTACGCATCCCGACAGTTGCGTCCACATGAGGATAACTATCCTACCCATGATCTAGAGCTTGCAGCTGTAGTCCACGCGCTCAAAACATGGCGACATTACCTTCTTGGTAATCGCTGTGAAATCTTCACTGATCACCAAAGTCTGAAATACATCTTCACCCAACCGGACTAAATCTCAGGCAAAGACGTTGGGTTGAGTTGCTCACAGATTACGACTTAGGAATCACTTACACCCCTGGGAAGGCCAATGTCATGGCTGACGCACTAAGTCGTAAGTCTTATTGTAACAACTTGATGTTACAACAAGGGCAACCACTTCTCCACGAGGAATTTCGAAAGCTTAACCTTCACATTGTTCCTCGAGTATTCCTTTCCACCTTGGTGGTGAAACCTACACTTACGGATCAGGTCATCAAAGCACAGAAGGTTGATCCGGGAATCTCCCGTATCAAGAGGAACATCAAGAAAGGAGTCGCGGGATGTTTCTCAATTGATGATCAAGGAGTCGTGCTCTTTAGCAACCGCTTAGTGGTTCCTAAGGTACGAAACCTGAGACAGTTGATCCTTAAGGAGGATCATGAATCTCCTCTCATGATTCATCCCGGTAGTACCAAAATGTATCAGGACCTACGCCAGAGGTTCTGGTGGACTAGGATGAATAGAGAAATCGCTCAATTCATTGCTAACTGCGACGTTTGTCGTCGAGTTAAAGCAGAGCATCAACGGCCTTCTGGCACCCTTCAACCTTTAGCTATTCCTGAATGGAAATGGGACAAGATCGGTATGGACTTCATTACCGGGTTTCCCAGAACCAGGAAAGGGAATAATGCTATCTTCGTCGTTATCGACCGCCTCTCCAAAGTAGCCCATTTCCTACCTGTTCGAGAGAGTATAACTGCTAGCCAGCTAGCAGACTTGTATATCTCTCGGATAGTATCACTTCATGGTGTGCCGTTGGAGATCAACTCCGACCGAGGAAGTCTTTTCACTTCACGATTTTGGGAAAGTTTCCAGAATGCTATTCATCCTCGGTCACCTTGGGTAAGGCTCCCTTCATCCTCGGTCAAGTGGTCAAGTGGAACGAGTCAATCAAATTCTGGAATACATGCTTCGAGCCTCTGTCATCTCTTTCGGTATGGAATGGCAGAAGTGACTTCCGTTTGCTGAATTTGCTTATAACAATAGTTATCAAGCCAGCTTGGGTAAGGCTCCCTTCAGAGTTTTATATGGACAAAGATATCGAACACCTCTTAACTGGTCAGAAACGGGGGAAAGACAATTCTTTGGTCCGGATATGATTCAGGAAGCAGAAGAGCAGGTTCGCATCGTTCGTGAGAAATTGAAAACAGCTCAGTCTCGCCAGAAGAGCCAATATGATAGTCATCATAAGGTTGTGACTTTTGAAGTCGGCGATAAGGCTTACCTTCTGGTTACTCCTCTTAAGGGAACCCATCGCTTCGGTATCAAAGGCAAATTGGCCCCTCGTTACATCGGTCCTTTTCACATTCTTGCCAAACGAGGAGAAGTTGCCTACCAATTGGAACTACCTCCGCACCTTTCCAGAGTTCATGATGTCTTCCACGTATCTCAACTTAGGCGTTGCTTCTCGGATCCTATCCGCGGAGTGGACCACGAAACGCTTGATCTCCAGGACAATCTCACATATCGAGAATACCCCGTTCGTATTCTTGATCAAACCGAGCGTACCACTCGACGTCACAATATCAAGTTTCTCAAGGTTCAATGGTCACATCATTCCGAGTGTGACGCTACTTGGGAAAGGGAGGATCGTCTTCGACTTTGAGTACCCCACCCTCTTTCCGGAGGAACCCGAATCTCGGGACGCGATTCTTTTGAGTGGGGGTGAGTTGTCACATCCCTAGTCAGTGCTTGCATTAGGACTAGCTAGAGTGTGCATCATGTTTACTTTTCAAAGAAATTTGAAATGGGAATGACAGAAACCACAGCACCCCTCTTCTAACAACTAGGGTTTGGTAAAATCTCTTCCAATGTACCCAAAATGCCCTTCAAAAATGTTCATCATTTCTGCCTTGGTCTTAAACCTCTGCCAAAAATGGTGCACAATTTTCTAGGACATCCAATGTCTCTGGATTAATTCATATGGTATTTGCATTTGGGCATTTAAATGCTATAAAATATTTTATGTGCCCAAATAATCATAAACTAAAATGTTCCATACTGTTCATATTATATACAGTGGGCATGACTAGTTTTATGAGCTATAAAAATGTTCTAACATTTTTATTAATTCAACAAAGTTGCAAAAGAAATGAAACAGAAAGAAATAGAAAAGAGAGAAGAGAGAGAGAACTTACCTGGCGCCTAACAGGCCCACCTGCCGGCCCAGCCCAGCCACCGCTCCAGCGAGCTGCTTAGCTCGGCCAGGCAGGCAGGCAGGTGCTCGACGGCGGCCGCAGCGCGCGCCACGCAGCTGCCCGCCGCCCTGCTTCCTCCCCTCGCTGTTCTGGTGGGGGGGATCGACCACCCACTCTTTCCCCGAGCTCGCAGACACGCCCACTCCTCCCCAGCTCCTCTCCCTCGCCTTCCCCGCACCATGGCCGACGCCGCCGCGCTCGCGCCGTCGTGATAGCCGCGTCCACCGCCGTCCCTGAGCTCCATCACCGTGTCCGTCTGCTCCGTCGTCATCGACTACGTCGAGCAGGCTGAGCCCCGAGCGCTCGCCCGCTCTGGAGTCGCCCCCGACCCCGTATTCCCCAACTCCGGCCGCAGAGATCCCCATCGCCGCCCCGCTCAGCTCCGACCATCCCCGAGCCCGCCTCGACGTTTACTGCAACCGCCGTGAGCTCAGCTCCGTCCTCCCCCTCTCCGTTAGTTCTCTCCTGCACCGTACGCACCGCACGAGGCTCACCTGCACGCGCCGCTGCGGAGCTCGTCGCCGACGAGGCTCCGGCCATTTAACGGCCCGACCATCGTGCCCACCAGCTTCACTGTCCCGTGTAGGTGCTGTAGGATCACTCCACGCACCTCTACGAGCACCGCACCGATGAGTTCAACCTCGCCCGAACTCTGGCAGCCGCTGGACTCGTCGCCGGCGTCGTTTCCGGCGACCCCGAGGCCAGCCACCACCACCACTCGATGCGGCTCACTCCCAGCTGCCCGTAGGCGTGCTCCGCCGTCGTTTTGGCAGCCGGAGCACAAATCCCGCACCTCACCGCCACGTTTGGCCTCGCCGGCGGCTAAACGCCGGCGAGTTAGCTCCGTTTGACCAAGGGTTTGACCCCCTTGGGTCACTGACATGTGGGCCCTGCCTGTTAGTCAAACCTAGGTTAGTGCCTAATCTAGTTTTAATTAGTTAGTTAACTAACTGTGACACTGACTAGTGGGTCCCACTGGTCAGGTTTGACCTGGGCCGCCCTGTTGACTGGCTGACGTCGGCATGATGTCATGCTGACTCAGTAAAGGATTTTCTGGGATTATTTGATTTAAAAACAATTCACGAAATTCCAGAAAATGCTTTAAACTTCAAAAAATCATATAAATTCAACAGTAGCTCAGATGGAAAAGATTTATAAATGAAAATTGATCAGAAAAATCCAATCTTTCCAATGGCACTTGTTTCATGCATGTTTGAGCAAGTTAACCTTGCTGTATACATTAAAACATGATAATGCATTTAAATAATTAATAGTTTGGGTTTCAATTTGAATCCTTGATTCAAATGGGCTCAAACCCTTCTGGTTATAGTTGTATTAGCCCAAAACACATGCATCTTGCCATATCATGAGCATGCATCATATTGTTGCATTTGTTTGCTTATTGATTGTATTGCCGGTATTCTCCGTGTTAGGTCCTGCTCCCAAGGATACTTCTGCGTATCCAACTGAAGAGCAGTACCCGACAACCACTCTGTCAGGCAAGCAATCATTGATCATTCCGATACAAACCCATCTTCTCGCTCCTGCTCTCTTTTACTGCATTAAGGCAACAGCGTGTGAACTGCTACTTGCTGCGGTAGTTGAACCCTATTCCTTTGCATGACCTGTCATTGCCACAGTAAATAGTTGAAACCCACTAGCATGTGTAGGAGTTGATTGAGCCATGTGATGTGTGATCCACCATGCTATTTGTTTATGCTGCCTGCTATGCTTAGAGTTTTGTCAGGTCTGGTTCATCTGGGTGATGGATCAGAGTGAAATGATCATACTCGGTAAAGAGAGGGAAGTGTGAAACATGTTTGGTAAAGGTATCGATGAAAGGCCATATAGGAGTACATGGTGGGTTGTTTCATTGGAACCGTCCTTAGGACCCGAGTTCTGTATGTGTGGTTCAAGTTCTAGCTACTACCATGCATTGGGCCCGAAACCAATGGACCCTCTCGGCTTATTAACTGCCCTTGTTCTCTGTCCAGGAGTTGCAACTAGTTTCTGGTGTTTGTAGTTTACTGGTAGTCGTGCACAGCGCTGACCCTCGGGGTGGGCTGTGATGCGACAGGTACGTGGCACGGTGTACCGGTTGCCCGTTTGGTGACTCGGGAACCCTGTACACATCGTTTGGGGCCGTGAGCGACACCCCGGCCGGATCTCCCCACGGATGGAACCCAAATAGGCGATAAACCTGGACGAGAGCCTGGTGTAGTTAGTCAGGTCGTGGCCGACACCCTCGCTGGGCTTCCGCTTGAAGGTTGCCGAGTACATGTCGAGTAAACGGCTATAAGTGGTGGAAGCTTGTGTGAAGAAGTACACCTCTGCAGGGTTATCAATCTATTCGAATAGCCGTTGTTCGCGGTACGGACTACTTGATTACTCTTACAGTTCATAGACAAGTTGATGGATAATACTAAAAGCCTCAAGACAAGTGTGAGTGCCGTGGATGGCCCTTCCGTAGGATGACGGAAGAGGATCCTCGGTGGTGTATTGTTGTGGTGAGTAGAGGACTCGTGTACGTAGTAATATCTTGCAATCTGTTGAGAGTTGTAGTATAGGTTAGCCAAGAGTCAAAGCTGGCTTTCTGCTATGAACTCCACTACCCCTGTTATAATCTTGCATGTATGATAGGTTCTGTTGTAAGACTTGCTGAGTACCTTTGTACTCATGTTTGCTTAATAACTGTTGTAGAGGAGAACCCTGCCCCTTCTGATGGGTTCTACATAGACGTCGACGTCGACGAGTAGCTTGCTACCCAGACGGAGATATGGAGCTTGTGCAGGGCCTTGTAGATAGTCAGGCTACACCAAGCCTGTTTTATTTTCTAAGTTGTCTGTACTTAGACATGTAGCTTCCGCTTGTGCTTGTTGACTGTATGACTTGAGTGTTGGGTCATGTGACCCCTACCTGTATGGATATGTTATGTATGGCTCTTGGAGCCTCTTAAATAAAGTACTTTGAGTCATAGAGTTCAGTTATGATGCAATGTTGTATTTGCACATATTGAGCATATTGTGTGTATGATTGAAATGCTTGGTATGTGTGGGATCCGACACCTAGTTGTTTTCCTTTGGTAGCCTATCTTACAGGGAAATGCCTCCTAGTGCTTCCAATGACCCTTGGTAGCTTGCTACTACTCAGAACACGTAGGCTGGCCGGCATGTGTCCTTCTTCGTTCCTGTGTCTGTCCCTTAGGGGAAATGTCACGTGTTGTTCCTTTAAGTCCATGTAGCTTGCTACGACTTGGGTTCATACGTTGATGACCGACACGTTCGTTGCTGGGTCATGGATGCCTGTCTCTGTAATTTAGTGCCACATTTGGTTTATAACTAGCCATGTCGGCCCGGGTTCTCTGTCATATGGATGCTAGCGACACTGTCATATACGTGTGCCAAAATGCGCAAACGGTCCCGGGCCAGGTAAGGTGGCACCCGTGGGGATACCGTGCATGAGGCCACAAAGTGATATGACGTGTTACAGCTAGATCGGTGTGACTTAGGATCGGGGTGCTGACAGCTGGGTGCCCTTCCTTCACTCGCGAGCTGCGACAGGTCCGTTGGCCACCTGCCCGAGCTTTCAAGACTGAACTAACGGAGAAGTACGATGGAAAGCTAAACCCGGCGTAATTCATGGGCATCTAAACGATAGTCGTTCAAGCCACCGGGGGAAGAGATGAGAAGGTGATCGCCAACTATTTCCCTTTGGCGCTAAAGCCAAATGTGAGATTGTGCCTAATGCACCTGCCGGCAAACTCTATTTCATCATGGGCTGACTTGTGCAATGAGTTTGTCGTCACCTTCACAGGTGGCCACCAGGAGCCAGGATAGCCCGGTGATTTGCAAGTCCTTCCATAGAAGGAGGGGGAAACATTGCGGAAGTATATTCAGAGATTCAGTTTAGTACACCAAGACATTCTAGAGATAGATCCCGCAACCGTGATTGCCGCGCTCCATTTGAATGTGTGCAATAGGAGGATGCGGGCCAATATGTATCTTAGAATTCCCAAGACAGTTAATGAATTGTACACATTGGATGACAAATGTGCTTGTGCCAAAGAAGGAAGGCGAATCCCCGAAGAGGATGCTGTCGTTGAAGTTGACTCAGTTGACAATGGTGATGCTCCTGGCCCAAAGGGGAGAAGCCAAAGGCACAATAAAAAGCATATGGGGAAAGCAGTGTTGGCCGTTGAGAGCTCTGGTGATCTCAGTGCTGGCTAGAAGGCCAAGGCTGAGGCCCCGGGCAAGGGAGCTGCCATGCGCACTAATTCCCAGGAGGCCGCGGTGGCAGAGAAACTCGGAAAATCCGATGGGCCCTACTGCAAAATCCTCTTCACCAAAGGTCATCATCTCCAAGAGTGTTGCCAAGTTGAGCAGCTTGCTGAGAAGCAGAAGGCTGAACACGAGACGCGTGACAAGGAGAGAGGGCAAGATGGTGTTGTCGGGAAGAGCCGTGGTGGTAGAGGGGGCTGCTGCAGCAAGGCCCCGGAGCAGAAGGAAAAACCTGCTAGAGGCCGTGAGAAGAAAGAAGGAGATGATATGACTAATGAGGATGTTGCAGAGGAGACCAGTGATCGTGAATTCTATAAGGCAACTGAAGCCATGTGTGTTGATAGGGTTTCATCCTTGCATTCCTCAAATCGCCATCTCAAGCAGTGGGAGCATGAGATCAACATCATGGAGCCAGCTGCAGGATCCATAAGGGTACTTAAATGGTCCCGCGGGCCTATCATCTTTGACAAAGAGGATCATCCTGACCGCACCACTGTGGTCGGATGCTTGCCGTTGTTGGTCTCCTCAACGATCCGCAATCTCAAGGTAACGAAGATGCTAGTTGATGGTAGGGCGGGGTTGAACTTGATCTCGCCTGGAGTGGTTGAAAAGCTACAAATCCCTAACAAAGAATTCAAAGCTACATGCACGTTCCAAGGAATCAGCCCCGTCTAAGGGAAAGATCACTTTGCATGTGATGTTTGGCGGGGAGTTAAACTACCGGATGGAGAAAGTCGTGTTTTATGTGGTCAAACTCCCTTTTCCTTACAATGGAATTCTTGGTCGCCCAGCTCTGGCAAAATTCATGGCAGCGTCCCACTATGTCTAGAACAACTTGAGATGCCAGGGACCATGGGAATCATTTCTATTCCATATGATAAGAAGGATGCAGTCATATGTGTGGACAAGAGGTATCGAGACGTGGTAACTGAGGCTACAGAAACCCTAGCTCCCACCGAGGAATCGAATAAAGGGAAGAAGTCTAGCAGGGACGCCAGCAAGGACTTAGGGAAGCGTGCCTCTTCGAAGTGCGCTGCACCCGTCGATGACCTGCCGGAGGATTCCACTAGCAAGAGATCCAAGGCCGCATCCCCTGCGAGAAAGAAGGTCTCGGCAGGGCAGGATGGTGTAGGTAGTACGTTTACCATCAGGTCCACTCCTAATGACAAATAGGAAAGTGTGCTCATTGCCTTCCTGCGGGCGGATGTTGATGTGTTTTCTTGGCAACCATTTGACACCCCAGGTATTCCCAGGGAGGTAATTGAGCACCACCTTGATGTCTTCCCTCATGTTAGGCCCGTCAAGCAAAAAGTTAGAAAGCAAGCCTTAGAGAGGCAGCAGTTCATCGCCAAGGAAATCAAGAAACTTGAAGCAACTAGTTTGGTCAGAGGAGTGTTGAATCCAACTTGGTTAGCCAACCAGGTAGTTGTGCGCAAGGCGAATGTGAAACAGAGGCTTTGCATTGATTTCACTGACTTGACCAAAGTGTGCCCGAAGGACCCTTTTCCCTTATCGCACATCGATCAGATTATGGATTCCACTCCTGGGTGTGACTTGCTTTCCTTCTTGGACGCATACTTCGGGTACCACCAGATATTCATGGCCAAGGAAGATGAAGAGAAGACCACATTCATAACTCCATGTGGCACGTACTGCTTTGTATGCATGCCTTTTGGGTTAAAGAGCACTGGTTCTACCTTTGCAAAGGTCGTACAAATTTGGTTTGAACCTTAGTTGCATAGAAACATGGAAGCTTACATGGATGACATAGTAGTCAAAACCAGAGATTAAGCAAACCCTCATTCAGGACTTGGAAGAAACTTTTGCAAACTTGCGCAAGATCAATTTGAAGCTCAACCCTCAGAAGTGTGTGTTTGGTGTCCCATCCGGCAAGCTCCTTGGTTCTTTGTATCTCGGCGAGAAATAGAAGCTAACCCGACAAGACCAAAGTAATCGAGCAGATACAAAGTGCCAAGGACCATCAAGTATGTGAGGCGCTTGGTCGGGTGCATTGCCGCATTGAGTAGGTTCATCTCCAAGACCGATGAACGCACCCTGCCATTTTTCAAGATTTTGAAAAAGGCTGGCCCAATGAAGTGGACACCAGAAGCGAAAGAAGCGCTGCAAGATATGAAAGCTTACCTTTCCTCCGCTCACACCTTGGTCGCGCCTAAACTGCAAGAACCATTGCTGCTATACTTGGCGACAACGAATCAAGTGGTTAATGCAGCGCTCATGGCGCAACGAGAAGTGGATGAAGATGCAGCTGCTGCGACTGATCTCACCGGGGGTAGAACCGAGGCATTCGCGGCAAGACTTGGCACAAACCAAGGGGAACCTAGGCAAGCAAATGAAGGCGGTCTCAGGGAAGTGGCAAATAAGAAAGTGGTGCAGCAACCAGTATACTTTGTAAGCTTCTTGTTACAAGGGGCCAGGTCAAGGTACTCTGGAGTGCAAAAGCTGATATTCGGCCTTATCATGGCCTCGAGGAAACTGCGCCACTACTTCCAAGCCCAGGAGATCACAGTTGTCACCCGCTTTCCGCTGCAGCACATATTGAGGAACCCCCAAGCCACTGGCAGGATAGTTGAATGGGCGCTAGAGTTGTCGAGCTTTGTTTGGAAGTATGAGAGCACTTCCACAATTTAGAGAAGAGTGTTGGCAGAGTTCATTGCAGAATTGAAACCCATGCCAGACGAAGAAATACCAGAGACAATTCTCCCCGGCAAAGAAGCACCTAAGGACTGTATCATGTATTTTGATGGTGCTTTCTCGCTCCAGGGTGCCGGAGAAGGCGTGCTCCTCATAGCACCCACCACAGAGCATCCCAAATATGTGATTAAAGTGCATTCTTCCAAGGTGGAGGCCACCAACAACACCATTGAGTATGAGGGGCTCCTTGCCGGACTCAAAATTGTGGTGGAGATGGGAATCAAGAAACTGATCATGCGTGGAGATTCTCAAATCTTGCTGAAGCAAATCAATAAAGATTATCAGAGTCCATTGATGGAAGCATACATGGAGGAGGTGAGAAAGCCGGAAGAGCACTTTGATGGATTACAAGCAGAGCATGTGCCACGTGCTAGAAAAATCATCGTTGATCATCTATCAAAGTGCGCCGCACAAAAGCTTCTTGTGGGACTAGGAACTTTTGTCCTCCACCTCACTTAGCCATTAGTATCCCCTTCAACGATGACCAGGAAAAGGAGAAAGCTGAACTCCGGCAAGCATTTCCTGGCAGAGCTTCCTGAAGGAGGTGGTAGATAGGCTACCGGGGATAGCCTCATCTAGGTTGGTGAGCAGCTCCCTCATACAGAACCCCATGTTCTTGCGGTCGAGGTAAGCGCTCCCACGAACGAGGAAATGCCTTTAGTCCTTGTTGTTGAGCTACAGGCTCCAGCTTGGGTACATCATATAGTCCATTTCCTATAAACAGGAGAACTCCCGAAGGGCAAGAAGAAGCCAAAAAAGTAGCCCACCAGTCTAGTATGTACCAGTTTGTTGATGACACTCTGTACAAAAAAGACCAAACGGTGTGAAGTTGAGGTGCATTTGCCGGGAAGATGGGGTGAAGCTGCTGGCAGAGATACATAGGGGCATGTGTGGTTCTCATATTGGATCAAGGACCCTTGCCAGAAAAGCCTTCCGACAGGGTTTCTATTGGCCCACTAACCTCCAGGATGCAACTGAGCTAGTCACCAAGTGTGAAGCCTACGAGTACCATCCAAGAACATTCATCAACCAGCGCAAGCTCTCCAGATGATCCCATTATCCTAGCCATTTTCGATCTGAGGGCTCGATATTTTCGGCCCCTTTCCCAACACCGCTGGGGGCTTTGAATTCTTGTTCGTAGCAATCGACAAGTTTACAAAGTGGGCCGAGGTGGAACCAGTGAGCAAGGTGAATGCGTAGTCAGTTGTTAAGTTCCTGAAAGGACTAGTCTGCCGTTTTGGAGTGCCCAACTGGGTGATCACCGATAACAACACCCAGTTCACGAGCCGCACCTTTATGCAATACATCCAAACCTTGGAAGAAAGGCGTCCTTCGCCTCCATTGCTCATCCACGAAGCAACGGGCAAGTTGAGAGAATGAATGCTGAAGTGTTGCATGGGCTCAAGAAGAGAACTTTTGATAGGCTGCGAAGATGCGGCAAGCGCTGGCTCAATGAGCTGTCACTGATTCTTTGGTCCCTCGAAAGGACACCAAATCGAGATGCTGGCCAGACGCCTTTCTCCCTAGTGTATGGGGCAGAATCAGTTCTCCCCATGGAACTCATATATGGGTCACTTGAGTACTTGCCTATGATGAAGTAGAGAAAGAGAGGCTACGGCATAACGATGTCGTGCTCCTCGAGGAAGATCGTCTCCAGGTTGCTGTGCGTGATGGACGCTACCAGCAAGCCATGCACCGCTATCATATCCACATGGTCCACGCCCAGAGACTTAAGGAAGGCGACCTTGTCCTTAGGCGTGTTCAGTCAGCCCAGGGTGCCAACAAGTTGACACCAAAGTGGGAAGGCCCTTACCAGGTTAGCACAAGTCACCAGACGTGGCGCATTCCGTCTGGAGACCGAAGATGGCATCAAAATGCTTAACTCATGGAATATTGAGCATCTTCGTAAGATCTACACATAAGGTGCAGTTGCCAGGCTCAGTCCCCGGCAGCCACCTTTTGTACAAGCCTTGTTGCAGTGCATATAACCCTTTGTACAAAGCCAGCCGCAGACCCAGTGCATGAAACAATAAAGCTTTGTTTTGCATCATACCATCAAATTGCATGTTCATTATGCATTTTCTATGTTGCAATGTTATCGCCTTTAAGTTCTAGAGATTTGTTAGAGTACTTGATGATCATGTGATCCTTGTTACTGCGCTCGAGAGAGAGAGAGAGAGAGAGAGAGAGAGAGAGGATAGAGGCATCTTGCCCTACATGCTTGACCATCAGGAAAACAAGGAAGAAGGGCAAAGAAACAAGGAAGATGGCCCATCGTACTCCAGAAAGGGATACTGCCTGGATGATAAGTTTAATCATGTATTCCAAACTCAGCACCATTTTCTCACTTAAGGAAACCCTTACTATCCTTTTGACTATATACAACGGAATTGTCCAGGAGGGGACGGGTTACACTGTTGGCGACTCATAAGCAAGGGCCCAAGTAGGCCCACGGAGACAAGATATGAAGGCCAGAGGCGGCTTACAAGCGGGCCTATAGAAGGCCCAAGACCTGGAGGTGACTCAAGACCCGAAAGTGTGAGCCGCCCGATAGTGACTTGTTTAGCAAAGGCAAGGCGACTTAAAACCATAGTCGGTTACGCTGTGTGACCCTACCTGGACCCTTGTAAGCTGCCGAGCCTCAACCTATGTATATAAAGGCGAGACCCGGCGGTAGGTTAGGGACAAAGAACAATTGATTGAGAGATAGGTCAAGCAATTCCACTCCCTTGTAGTCGATACTCAAGCAATACAACACAAAGCAGGAAGTAGGCTTTTACCTCGTTGGTGAGGGACTGAACCTAGGTAAACTCGTGTCTCTCGTCCCGCTTAACCCCTTGAAGCTAATCACCATTATCATGGCCTCGTACCTAAGTCCTTTCATAAGGGCATCTGCCTTGACAAAACCACAGAAGTTGGCGCCCACTGTGGGGCTCGGGCACGGTGGTTTCAAGTTCTTGAAGGGTACCTTTTAGGGGCTCGAGGGATACATCATTGGAAGGATGACCTAGAGTCGACTTGACAAGCTCTACATCGACGATGCTGGGTTGGGGCCCCGAGGCCGACTCAATCGAGTACGGGTGCCGGGTCCCCTTCAGTGGAATTCACGTCTTCATCGGCAACATCGGCGACTCTATGCCTGAGCTGGACATCTTCCCCAACATCTTGGAGTCGGCTCAATGCACGCAATCCGCCTGGGTCACACCCGGCCGGAAGCATGCCTTCGTCGGTTTAACACAAGGATCGGAGCTTGCGGAAGATTCTGCGTCCGATGGGGGAACACTCGTTTATTCACATGGTGAGTCCTCGACTGGAGAGACGGAATGAATATATCAGCTTCAAGGTGGTGGGCTTAGGGGCTATTCGATGATGATAGTATTCCAGACCCCTATGAGCCACCACACAGGGCTGCTATCTTCACGGCTGGCACACAACCAGCTTTAAATTCATCAACAACGGCGGTTTAATATCCAGATAGGCTACAGCTGCAGGGGCTGGCGGCTCAGTTGTACAGCAGGCTCAAGTTTTGTCAGATCTCTTAAATACTTAGAGTACAATGCTTGCGATAGAGGTAACTATGGCGAATCAGGTAGAGTGCAATGCAGAGATCCAGGCGGATATTACTAAGGCCTAGGATGACATCAACACAGAGAATGCCAGGATGGCGGAGGAACGGGCTCATATCGCAGCTAAGTCGGAGCGAGTCAAGGCGGAAGCTTGGCACTTGAGTCTGGATCAAAATGCCTCTAACGCGGTTTTCCATAGGAGGCACCAAACCCACCTGCCTTTGAAGTATGATCACAAGAATTTGTTTAACACCCCAGGAGTAGGACCGAGCACTCCGGGTGCCTCGGTGGATCCTTAGTTAAACTTGGACGGGCCTGGAAGTGGGGCGGCGGCTCAGCCTCGACAGCCTGAGCCGTCACGGAGGGATGAGCGGATGCCTAACCCACCGCCCAATTACACTCCGCCTCAACATTTTTTTACGCTGGTGCCTAGGAATTTTTCTAACCCGGTGGATAACATGGTAGCGGCGGCAACACGGCTAGTGGCTATTCCGGTTGAGGGTGAGTCACCGTCAGCGGTGGAGATTCAGAACACGGTAGAGATCCTTCAAACAGCTGTTGCATAGCAGGCGGCTTACTCATATAGTCGAGATCGTGCTCACTCAACCCCTCGCCAGAGTCAAATCTATAGCCGACGCGTTGAGTCACCAGAAGTTTCCAGCAGTGAACAGCGGCGCAACCCACCCTGTAATGATAACCTGCCTTGTGATGATAATCTATTGATCAACGCTCGGGCGATTGTGGATCAAGACAAGGCCCGTCGAGAGGCGGTAGCTACGGCTCAGCTGGGGGCTTATCAGCAGCCTCTAATGACTCCTTTCGCTTTAGTGGAAGTTGGGGCGACTTTGAGAATGGTTAGAGTGCCGTGTCTAGCACCAGCTTTGCGTAATGAGAGTCTGCCCAAGGATTTCAAGGGGCCTCACAAGGTGCCTAATTACACAACCGATCCCCCTCCTGAAGCTTGGATAGAGAGTTATGAGTTGGCCATGGAGATGTTGGACGTCAACAATGCAATATGTGCCAAGTACTTTACTATGATGCTGGACAAACCTGCACGTACATGGTTAAAAGTTTTGCCTGCTAATTCTATCAGCTGATGGGCGGAGCAGAAGGCACGTTCCATCAAGAATTTCCAAGGGACTTGCAAGCAGCCCTTGACAATCATTGATTTGGATAATTGTGTATAGCGTGAGGGTGAATCGTCCCAGCATTGGGTCCGGAGGGTGTCGGCTATTATCCAATCATTTGATAGCATTGTGGCAGGTCAGGTGGTTCTGGTCTTGGAAAAGAACTGCCACTTTATCCCCCTTAAGCTCAATCTTGGGTGACTTAAGGATTATTGCAACGATATGGGTGAGCTCATGGCAGCTCTTATTTAGTATATGAATTCTAATATACCATAGACAATGGATCTGACGATGAGAAATCCAATAAGGGTAAGAAGAATGGCAATGGTAAGGGTCAGCAACAGAATATGGTAGGGATTAACGGCAATGCCCAAGGTATTGGTGGTAAGCGCAGACACCCTGAAGGCGGGTCATATTTTGTAGCTAATACCAATACAGGGTAAAAAATCAGCGTCGTAACACTAATGGTAAGCCGTCATTTGGAGGAAAAAACTTTAGTCTAGAAGCAATGATCGATGAACCTTGCCCAAAACACAGTCTTCCTGAAAAACAAGCAACTCATGCATGGAAGGATTGTTTTATCATGCGAGAGTACAGAAATTACAATCAGGATCATGGTAATAATATTAGGCCACGTGGCACGTCAGGATCCGGTTCACAGGGGCCCGACTTTCGTGGCGGTGGCTCAAACTCTGGTTTTCAAGGTCAAGGCTACCAGGGTGGTTGTAACCAATAGTCTGGTCAAGGCAGTCAGCAAAAAGGTAATTAGTCAGGTTATCAGAGTAATCCAAAGCTGCTCAATAGTGGCCAATACCATGTATTTAACACAATCTTTGTAAACGGGATCAGAAGGTTCACAAGCGCGCTATCAATACTATTGAGCCGGTCGTGCCGCAATTCTTGCGGTAGTCAGAATATCCAATCACATGGATTCATGAGGATCACCCACCCCGACTTGAGAATCTGGGTCATATGGCTTTGGTGGTAACCCCTCGGGTCGGGGGTTATAAATTCACTAAGGTGCCTGTGGATGGTGGCACCAGTATCAACATTTTGTATTATGACACCTTTCGCCGGATGAACTTAACCGACAAGGATCTTAAGCCGTCTTCTACAGTTTTCCATGGTGTGGTGCCTGGTAAGTCGGCATATCATGTTGGGAAGATTGCCCTGGAAACCACCTTTGGCAATGACTATGATTACAGAGCAGAGACATTGTGGTTCAAGGTAGTTAAAATCAGTAGTCTGTATCATGCCTTGTTTGGGCGGCCGGCTTATGCTAAGTTTATGGCTTGACCTTGTTATGTTTATTTACAACTTAAGATGCCAGGGCGTAAGGGTACAATCACGATCCATGGTGATTGGAAAATCACTTTGGAGTGCGAGGAAGGAGATGCGACTTATGCAGAATCGGCTTGTGCATCTGAGGAACTGATGTTTTATAAGGATAATGTTGACCCGAGTGATATGGCACATCTGAAGAAGCCCAGTACTGAACAAGATCCTATGTTTAAATTCAAAGTTGACAATACTAAGCAGGTTGACTTTGTGCCTAGTGACTCATCTCAGCAGTTTACAATGAGAGCTAATATGGATCCAAAATAGAAAAGCGCGCTCATCGAGTTCATCCGTGAGAATCGAGGCATCTTTGCATGGAAACCTTCTGACATGCCGGGTGTATCGAGAGAGCTCGCTGAGCATAATCTTAATATAGACCCTAAATTTAAGCCGGTTAATCGGTTCCTTCATCGTTTCAATGAGGAGCGACGTAAAGCCATTGGAGAAGAGGTAGCCCGGCTTCTGGCAGCAGGGTTCATCGTGGAAGTATTCACCCTAAGTGGTTGGCCAATCACGTGCTCGTAGTTACAAAAAATGGCACAAGGCGAATGTGTGTGTATTACACAGACCTCAACAAGGTGTGTCCGACTGACCTGTTTGCTCTCCCATGCGTTGATCAGATTATTGATGCAATGGCTGGTTGTGAGAGTCTACACTTCATGGATGCTTATTATGGTTATCATCAGACCAAGATGGCAGTCAAAGACCAAGAGAAGACGTCCTTCATCACACCTTTTGGAGCTTTCTGTTATATGTCTATGCCTTTTGGGCTTAAGAGTGCCCAGGCTACTTACCAGCGCTTTGTTCAAAATTGCCTTCATAGTCAGATTGGGCGTAATGTTCATGCTTATGTGGCTGACATTGTGGTCAAGTCTAGGAAGAAAGAGACTCTCCTCGATGATTTGAAAGAGACTTTTCGATATATTGTGGGTCTACAAGATGATGCTTAACCCGGCCAAATGTGTTTTTGGTGTGACTACAGGTAAATTGTTGGGTTTCCCCGTCTTAGAGTGGGGCGTTAAAGTTAACCCGGAGAAGATCAAGGCCATCACCTCACTCTCTAAGCCGGCATGTATCAATGACGTCTAGAGTTGGGCGGGTCGTATTGCAGCTCTGAGCCATTTTGTAAGTCATCTGGGAGAGAAGGCAATCCCTTTATACCAATGATGAGGAAGGCAGATCATTTTGTATGGGTGACACTTCCAATGAAGCATTTGAGGCGCTCAAGAAACAGCTAGCTAAACTGCCTATCCTTGTTGCTCACATTGAGCAAGAGCCCTTGCCCATATATTTGGCGGCTAATAGTAAGACTCTCAGTGTGGCGATAGTTGTGGAGCGCAAAGAGGCGGGTAAGGAATACGCTTATTATATTATTGAGGTATTGATTGAGTCCAAGCAACGATATCCACATTGGCAGAAATTGGTATAAGGGGTGTTCATTGCAAGCCGCAAACTGAAGCAGTACTTTCTTGGTCACCCTACCACTGTGGTTAGCTCTGCTCCTTTAGGAGATATTATTTCAGAACCAGGAGGCTACAGGTCGGGTTGCTAAGTGGGCAATTGAACTTGGACCTCATGATTTGAAGTATGTGCCAAGAACAGCCAACAAATCTCAGGCCTTGGTGGAATTCATAAATGACTGGACATAATTGCAGATACATAAGGAGAAGCCTAACAATGTATACTGGACAATCCATTTTGATGGGTCCAGTCAATTAGAAGGCTCGGGGGCTGGAGTTATTTTGACTTCCCCACGAGGTGATAAATTTTGTTATGTTTTAAGGTTGATGTTTCCCTATACTAACAATGCAGCTGAGTATGAAGCCTTACTCCATGGGCTTCGTATGGCCAAGGAGATGAATTTAAGCTAGGTCAGGTGTCTGGGCGACTCAGACCTTGTGGCTCAGCAAGTCTCAGGCCAGTGGGATTCCAAAGACCCACTCATGGCAGCTTATCGTCAGGCGGTTTAAAATGTTGTTGGTCACTATAAGGGTTACCAGGTGGATCACATTGATCGATGAAAGAACGAGGCGGCTGATGCGTTGTCCCATCTGGGGTCTCATCGTAAGCCGGTGCCTCCTAATGTTTTCCCTGATGTTCTACATACTCCTTTGGTCAAGTTACCATATGAGGAGGATCTTGCTATACCTAACCCAGAGGGTCAACTTCTGGCGGCTCTTCATGTTATTCCTGATTGGACTTTGCCTTATCTGGCTTATATGACCCAGGGCGCGTTACCTGATTGGACTTTGCCTTATCTGGCTTATATGAAACATTGGCACGGAAGATCACCAGGCGGTCCAAGTCGATGACTATCATCAACGGCGAGTTACACCGACGTAGTGTGACTAGTGTCTTTCAGCGTTGTATTTCTCCTGAGGAGAGCTGTGAAATTTTATGGGAGATTCATGAAGGCGATTGTGGTCATCACGCTGGCTCCAAATCCTTGGTGTCTAAGTCTTTTCTTCATGGGTTTTACTAGTTGACGCCTCATGTTGATACAGAGGATACCGTTAGCAAGTGCGATGCATGTTTAAAAAAATCTGGACAAGGTCATGTGTCGGCTAAGGAATTGAGGTCGATCCCAATAACCTGGTTGTTCACAGTTTTGGGCTTGATATGTGTCACATCCCCAGCTTCACCTTGCATTAGGATAGCACCTGTCTGTTGCATCATGTTTATTCTCAAAGGAAACCTGGAAATGGGGATGCTCAAACCCTAGCACTAAATGAATTTAACTAGGGTCAAATTAAAATCTTTTTCAATGAACCCAAAATGCCCCTTGGAAAAGTTCATCATTTTTGGATTGATTAAAAACCTCTGCCAAAAATGATGCACATATTTCTAGGACCATTCTAGATTTTTGAATTAAATCATATCTTACTTGCATTTGGGCATTTAAATTTTATATGTTAATTTAAATGCTCAAATAATCATATGCTAAAATGTTTACTGTTGGATTTATTCTAAACAGTAGCCATGCTTGGTTTCATGATTTTTGACTGTGCCTAAGTATTTTTAATAAAGCCCAGAACAAAGTAACAAAATAGAAAACAGAAACAATTAAAGAAAAGAGCAAGACAGAGACTAACCTGGCGCTCACCTGGAAACCCACTGGCCGGCCCAGCACTATGCTGGCCCAGTGCCAGTCATCCTCCTCCTCTCGCCAGGAGGACGAGGGCGTGTGCCCGGCGCCCGCAGCCACGCGTCGGCCACCTCCAGCCTGCCTGCTTCCTCCACGACACCCCTGGAAACCCCTCGACCTCTCCCCTCACTCGCTGCTCTCTCCTCCCTCCTCTGTCTCTCTCGCACGCGGTCACCGAGAGGAGCTCGTCGCCGCCGCCCCGAACCACCGCGGCCACCGGCCACCGCACGCCTCGCAAACATGCCAAGAAGAATCGCCGCAGCTCTGTCTTCCTATTTCATCGACGTACTCGAGCTGGGGAGCCCCGCTTCGTCTTCATGGGCGTCATCTTCAACCTTCGGCCGATGAGATCCCCTCCGCCACCCTGCTCGCTCTGGTCCTCCTTCGGGCTCGCCGTCAGCACCATCATGATCGCCGTGAGCCTCTCCATCGAACCACCTTCTTCATTGTCTCTTTTTCACGTCGTAGCTGCCACTTCGCCGATGACCGAAACCCGCCGCCGCCCGTGTTCACCGCCGTCGATGCTCCGGTGACCATTTGGTTCCGGGCGCACGTCCAACTTGCTCGTCACAGCGCGTAGGTGGTTTTGGTGTCGCGCACGCATCGCCTAGGCTACCACAACCCCAAACCCGCACAGACCCGAGCTCCGACCGCCACGGCCGAGCTCATCGCTCTCGCCTCCGGCCACCCCAGGCCCGGCTTGCGCCCCCACTTGATGCGCGCTGGTCTGGCCTCCCGAATGAGCCCAGCCACGCTGCAAACGGGGCACCACAGCCCGTTTCCGCAGCCTCCGCCGCATTCGGTCTCACCGGCGGCGAGCCGCCGGCAGGTTTGACCTCCGCGGTTGACTGTTTTGACCCCTGTGAGTCGATGACATGTGGGGCCAGCCCTGACTAATTTTAGTTTAGGTTTTAATTAAGTACTAATCTCTGTGCTTAGCTCTATGAGTCACTGACACGTGGGGCCAACCCCTGTTAAATTGGTTTAGTTTAAAACTAAACTTAATTAGGCCCTGAGAGGCTGACATGTGGGCCACCCCCACTGACACTTTTTGTTAGGATTATTTTAGCACTTTTTAACATGGTTTGATAAGTGGGTCACTGACCAGTGGGCCCCACTGGTCAGGTTTGACCCAGGGCAGCCCTTTGACCCTACTGACGTCATGCTTACTCAATGCTGACGCAGTATCTATTTTCTGGAATTTTAAATAAATCAGAAATGATTTATTTATTTCAGAAAATAGCCAAAACTTCTAAAAATCACAGAAAATAATCCCTAACTCAGATGAAAATAATTTATATATGAAAATTGATCAGAAAAATTCAAGGAATCTGTTTATGGCATTTTCATGCATGTTTGAATAACTTACAGCCACTGTTTAGGACAATTTGAATAAATGGCATTTGAATAATCACATATGGAGTTTGATTTGAACCTTTGGTTCAAACCAACTTCATTTAATTGTGTTGCTAGTTGCATTAGCTCAATCCACAGCATATTGCCATGTCATGATCATGCATCATATTGTTGCATTGCATTGATTGTGTTCTTTCTCTGTTTGTCGGTTTTGTCCCCTCTCAATAGACGACGTTCCGACGATGAGTTCGATGACACCGACGAAGACTCATTGATATCTTCAGAAGTGCCAGGCAAGCAAAACCCCATTGAGCATTCCGATACAATCCCACTCTCTCGCTCTTGCTCTCTTTTACTGCATTAGGACAACAACGCTTCAACTATTACCTGCTGCGGTAGTTGAACCCCTTTCCACTGCATGACCTGTCATTGCCACAGTAAATAGTTGAAACCCACTAGTATGAGTAGGAGTTGTTTGAGCCATGTTGTGCCTACTCATTCATGCTTTCTGGTTATGCCTGCTATTGCTTAGAGTTGTGTCAGGTCTGATTCATCGGGGATGAATTGGAATGGTGATGAACATGTCCTAATGTGTGTGAGCTAAGTGTGTGAACACGATTTGGTAAAGGTAGCGATGAGAGGCCATGTAGGAGTACATGGTGGGTTGTCTCATTGCATCCGTCCTCAGGAACTGAGTTCTGTGTTGGTTGATCCATGACCAGTTACTACCATGCATTGGGCCCGAAACCAATGGACCCTCTCGACTTATTAACTGCCCTTGTTCTCTGTCCAGGAGTTGCAACTAGTTTCTGGTGTTTGTAGTTTACTGGAGGTCGTGCGCAGCGCTGACCCTCGGGGTGGGCTGTGATGCGGCAGGTACGTGGCACGGTGTACCGATTGCTCGTTTGGTGATGCGGGAACCCTGTATACATCGTTTGGGGCCGTGAACGACACCCCGGTCGGATCTCCCCACGGATGGAACCCAAATAGGCGATAAACCTGGACGAGAGACTTATGTGGTTAGTCAGGTCATGGCCGACACCCTCGCTGGGCCTCCGCTTGAAGGTTGCCGAGTACATGTCGTGTAAACGGCGGTAAGTGGTGAGAGCGTGTGTGAAGAAGTACACCCCTGCAGGGTCTTATATATAATCTATTCGAATAGCCGTGTCCGCGGAAATGGACTTCTGGGTTGCCTCTACAGTTCATAGACAAGTGAAAGTGGATACTCTAAAACGCGCAAGATAAGCGTGAGTACTATGGATGGCCTTCTCGTAGGGAGACGAGAGCGGATCCATAGTGGCGTATTGATTGATGAATATGTGGACTCGTGTGCGCCACCTCAAAAGAGTTGCTTGCAGTCATAGTTTAGGATAGCCACTGAGTCAAAGCTGGCTTGCCGCAGTCAAACTCCACCACCCCCTTTGTTGATACTGATGCATATGTAGCTAGTTTTGATGTAAGTCTTGCTGAGTACCTTTGTACTCACGTTTGCTTAATTTATGTTTTTGTAGAGAGACTTCAGTCTCGCTAGTGGTTCCGCGTGGACTTCGACGTTTAGCTTGTTACCTCAGCTACGATCTTGCACCCTTGGGAGGGTCTGGTAGATAGTCAGGCTTCTCAGCCTTTTTCATTTGTAGTTGTCTGTACTCAGACATGTTATGCTTCCATTGCCTGTATGCTCTGTATGTTGGGTCATGTGACCTCCGCTTGTAATAAATGCTATGATGGCTCTTCTGGGCCTTTATCTATATGAGTTGTTGAGTTGTGTTGTGATGCCATGTTGTACAGCACATACTTGCATGTTATGCGTACGTGTAATGTGTATTGTTATGTGTGGGATCCGACAACTAGTTGTTTACCCTTGGTAGCCTATCTTACAGGGAAATGTCTCCTAGTGCTTCCACTGAGCCTTGGTAGCTTGCTACTGCTCCGGAACACTTAGGCTGGCCGGCATGTGTCCTTCTACGTTCCTGTGTCTATCCCTTAGGGGAAATGTCATGCGTTGTTCCTTTAAGTCCTTGTAGCTTGCTACGACTTGGGTTCATACGTTGATGACCGACACGTTCGTTGCTGGGTCATGTATGCCTGTCTCTGTAATTTAGTGCCACTTTTGGTTTATAACTAGTCATGTCGGCCCGGGTTCTCTGTCATATGGATGCTAGCGACACTATCATATACGTGTGCCAAAATGCGCAAACGGTCCCGGGCCAGGTAAGGTGGCACCCGGGGGAATACCGTGCGTGAGGCCGCAAAGTGATATGGTGTGTTATAGGCTAGACCTGTGTGACTTAGGATCGGGGTCCTGACAATATGGTTGGGCCATTCAAGATGTCTAAGGATAAGAAGATCCACCTTTTGGTGGGGGTTGACCAGTTTACGAAATGGGTTGAGGCAGAGCCAGTCAGCAATTGTGATGCAGAAACGGTAGTTCAGTTTGTCAAGAGACTGATTTTTCATTTTGGATATCCTCATAGTATTATCACTGATAATGGGACACAATTGTCTAATGGTGCTATGGAGGAGTTTTGTCAAAGGGAGCACATCAGGCTTGATGTTTCGTCAGTTGCGCATCCCCAGTCTAATGGTCAGGCAGAATGCGCTAACCAGGAAATCTTGAGAGGTATAAAACCATGGCTCATGGTGCCTTTACGGAGGACTCTAGGTTGTTGGGTTGAGGAGCTTCCTTCAGTATTTTGGAGTATCAGAACCACCCCCAACGAATCAACAGGCTATACGTCTTTCTTCAAGGTTTATGGTGCAGAGGCGGTTCTCCCAAGTGATATCTGTCATGACTCGCCTAGAGTGGTGGCTTATATTGAAACTATAATGAGATTGCATGTCAGAATGCAATTGATGTGTTGGATGAAGAGTGTGACGTTGCGGCGGCTCATTCCGTGATTTATCAACAAGACCTACATCACTATCACAGCCATAGAGTTCGAAGCCGAACCTTTCAACAAGGCGACCTAGTGCTATGTTTGATTCAAGACCAGACAGGGATACATATGCTTTCCCCTCCTTGGGAAGGGCCATTTGTGGTCAGCAAAAATCTCAACAACGGGTCTTACTACTTCATTGATGTGCGAGAGCATAAGGATTCCCGCAAGTTGGAAGAGGAGACCCGCCGGCAATGGAACATTGCTCATCTTCGGCCTTATTACACGTAAGCCATTGGCTCTTACCATTGTACATACTTCTGTCGATGTATATATCTTTTTATGATCAATATAATAAAGTTGGCACCCCCAAAATTTGGGGCCTCTGTTGTTTCATTTCTTCGCATCTGAGTCTTTATTAATTGATCATAAGGTCACTTGGGGGCTTCCAACCCACCGGGTTTAGCTTTCATACTCTTTTGACCGGCATGATACGCCACTTTATGGGTTTTACCTCCATGTTTGCAACTTGCTACTCTGCCATGTGACCCACCGAATTCTTGGCAAGTCAATCTTTTCAAAGACCCTGAACATGTCAAGGTTAAAACGGTGGTTTTGTGTCACGTGAGAGCCAGCTTACAGTGAGCTACGAGAAACCACGGCTATACGCCTTGAAAGCAAATATGAGGCCTGTGATCCAACTTTTTTCATCTGAATTTTGAAATCTCGCTTTCCAATGTTTGAGATTAAATATGTTTTATGTTTTGATGTTTTATGCTCTTAAGGTTTTTTGCTTTTGTGTAAATTTTTGACCACCTGGGTCGTGAGGCTCCAGGTTATGTTTGCTCATCTTTGAGCATATTGGGTTGTCACCCACCCTGGTTTTGGACTTCAAGTCGCCAGTATGTTTTGGCTTCAACAACCATGATTATGATTGTTTCGGTAAGGCTACCTCTATTTGGGTTGTCGCCCACCCTGGCTTTCGACTTTAAGTCGCCAGCGCATATGTTGATTGATCTCTTGCAGGATGTACAAGACTTCGGGTGAAAATAAGAGTCGTGGCGTGGATCATATGTTCGGTTCAATCAAGTGTGCCATAAAATTATTCTACTAAGATTAAAAAGTTCAGACAAACATGCACAAAGTCATGATAGCACAGATCACTATTTTAAAGCCTACCCTATTACAAGGCTTTAAATTGAGTCCCATAGATTCTGAATCAAGTGTTTTTTGGGAGCTACACTCCTGCAACCCGGCCTCAGGGTTTTTCGTCTTATGATCGCTACAATCAGTTTTTCTCCTGATGCCTTGATGGTTGTGAATCATCCTGCACCGGCTTTTTGCCGCCGACCGTCTGAAGGTCAGCCGATGTCTAGTCGATGCCGGTTAAGGCCTCGAATGTGGCTTCATCATTGATAATTCGAGCAGGGAACGTCAGGGGCAAAAGTATGCTTATGGTTTGGTGGAGTAAGATCTACAACGCTATGAGCGCCTTCACTCAACCATTATCGCTATCGTAAGTCGGCTGGTACATTGTTAAATCTACCTCTTTTGCTAGTTTACACTCCGAGGGGTTCATCTCCCTCACGCATCTGGCAAAGTCGGCCTGGTCAAATGGAGACCCATCTTCTTTTACCTCGGGACAACCGCCTACCATTTTAGCTTGGTCTAGCTCTGATCACCACGCTTTGGCTCGGTCAAGTGCTGAAATAGCACATGAGCGGGTGGCTGGCGGCTTCAATTCTTCAAACTATTTGGGAACTATGGATAATTGATCTAGCACCATCCTGATCAGAGTCGGAGGCGGCTTTCCATTGGAGATAGACACAAGTACCCATTAAGTGCCACTGTATAATTATTCAACCAGAGAATATGCAGCTTTCAACTTCACTAGCATATCTTGGCCGAGGTTAGAGCTCCTGTGACATGTTCAAACATAGTACATGTAAGTCATCCGACGAGTTAGAAGTCGAAAAATTATGAGCCACCACGTAACTTAATATGCTCAACTTTGGGCTTTACTTACCAAAGATGGCGGCTATCATTTAAGTGACATGCTGTTTTAAGCCGGCCAGCTCTTCATTGGTGGTTCTCAGCGAAGCTTCAATGTTTTCTGCTCTTTGCAGCAACTTCGCCTTTTCTGTTTCCTAGGAGGTTCTCTCATTGGCAAAACTAGCCTAGAGCTTTTCATTCTCGTCTAAGGGAAATTCGAACTTGGTCTCAGCTTTGAGGGTTTCAGCCTCTTGGTATTTAATCATTTTCCTTAACTCGCCCAACTTCGAGTCATTAAGGCTTAACGCTTCCTGCAATGAGAATTGAGGGTTATAAATACAACTCAGTATTGAGATAATTTGTTATGGAATAATTTTCAAGTCCCAAGCACATTACAAGCATACACTTGGCACTTGGGGGCTAATGTGTGACAAAGTTCTTTTTTCAACTCAAAAGACCCGGATTATTCTTATAGGATAACCCGGCCCTTGGAGACTATGCTTTGGAAGTCTTTTCTGAGTCAAAATTTTAGAAGACCCGGCTCATCCTTATAGGATAAGCCGGCCCTTAGGGACTACGCTTTGGAAGATTTTCATAAAAGTCTTAAGTATACTCAATGTATCTTCCTATTCTTAAGACTTGGGGGCTACATGAGTACATGTCTACATATTCAGAGTCAAAATGAGTTAAATGAACTCGCACCTCGTTTTTCTGCTTCAAAAGGTCGACTAAGTCGGCCTCCATGTCACGACTTGTGTGAAGGTGGCTCAAATAGCCAGAATACAGGTTGCTTGGGCTGAACATTCTATAGCTCTTGAGTTCCAGTTTGGCTTTGCCCTTTTCCACTTCTTTGGTTGACTGCTTGGTTAGTACTCTTGAAGATTTCGGCGCCTTAAAGGCTGGCCTGGTGATGGTAATGTCATCAATGTTATGAGAGGCAGGGCTCTTATTAGCGTACTTGGCTGGAGAAGAGGGCTTAGGGCTTTGCGGGTCATGACTGGCTGCCGAGGGAACATCGGTGTTCATGGTCAGCTAAGAAGTAGCAGGGTCAGCCTGTCGAGGCGGATCATCTAGCCGATTCATAGGATCTTCTGGATTTTGAATTTGAGCCTCAGGGATTTCTGGCACCTGTTTCTCCGGCTCAGCACGCTCAAGAGCCTTAGAAGAGTCGGCCGCTTTTTTGCTTCTTGCCCATCATCGCCTTGGCCCTGTGGTAAAGAAGATATAAGCTTATGAGTATGAGGTGACAAGCATTTTTATCGAAACAGTGTTAAGTGTTTACCCTGGATTAATCACAAATATGAGAAGTTGTGTTCCAGTTGAGTCGTCGGAGGAATGAGATGTTTCCTGATATGTCGAGTCAGAAGGGTTAAGTAATTGCCGTATGAGGCCGGCTTGTGGAAGAGATAAAGTAGGGCTATGAGGCACCTCATGATGACGATTCCGAGCAACCGGCGTATTGGGTAAGCCGGCCACTAGTTCGTCAGGACCAATGCTCCGGGTCTAGCGTCTGGACTCGTGTTGTTGTTTCTTCAAAATAAAGTTGGGATCCAGATAAGCAAGAGGATGAGAAAATCTTACTTTCCGGGTGACCCACCAGACTTTCTTTCTTGCCAAAGACTCTGAGTCGGAGGAGACAAGAATTAACTCAACTTCGCCAGCATGACTAGTTTCCGGTTCTTCCTAAGAGGGATCAGCATCAATAAGTTGTATAAAAAGAAGGCCAAGAGAATCAGGTTCTACCTCTGACTCATCCAACTGGAAAAGGTCTTGTGTTGTTTTCTTGCCGTGATGGCCTGTGCTACGAGATTTAGTCCTTCTTGACCTTTTAGCTGGGGCGGCGGCGGCTGGCATTTTCTTCCTCCAAAAAGGAGAGTTGGCCTGTTTTTACATGAGTAATAAGGTTAAAAAGCTTGATATACTAGAGATGGACAAGCAAAGTGAAGTTTATTCAAAATACTTACAGCTGAAGCCGGGTTAAGGAGGCGGAAAGGGTTCATACCCGTCTGGCTGCAGTTTTCCAATGATTCCCCAAGGAGCGATTTAACGATATCATTGATCTCCTTGTCAGTTAATCGTGTTGGGTTGATGCGTTGTGTGTCTTCTGTATCACCCGTGTATTGGCACATTAAGCCGTTGCGCCGGCTCAATGACAAGGTCCTCCAAGCAACCCAACACCGAACCAGATTAATTCCGGTTAAATCGTTGGCGATCAAAGCCCGGACCTTTGAAAAGGTGGACGCGTATAGACCACGTTCTATAGCGGTTAAACTGCCTGGAAGTCGGCCGCTGGTCGTGAGCCAGTAGGGGCGGTAACCTAGCAGAGGGTGGTCTCCAGCTGGGGAAGTGTCTTTGCAAATAGAACCAAGTGTAGTCCCAATCTTTGGGGTGGCTTGGCAAAGCAGCTGACGGGAAACTTACATCTCTCCACCTCTGAATAGAAACACCTCCGGGCTCAAGACTAAGCCCATCTACCATCTCAGTCTGGCGATTGATATAATAGTAATCTCTGAACAGATCAATGGAAGGTTCTTCTTCAATGTATACTTCACAGAATAATTGAAAATTGCATATGTTGGAGATATAATTGGGGCCGATATCTTGTGGATGAAGGTTATAGAAATCCAGAACGTCCCAAAAGAATTTTGAGTTGGGTAGTGAGAAGCCATGGAGCAGGTAGTCTGTGAAAACTACAACTTCACCCTCTTGGGTTGAGGAGGACTTTTAGGGCCTGGAGCTCGCCAGTCGATGACCTCTTTGGCAGGTAAGACCCCCATGGTGACATAATTAGTAAGTACATCATCACTGACTCTGGAGATGATCCAGTCACAAGTCGTGGGCACTTTAGTCATGATGAGCCGGAAAACAATGAACTGTGAACAAAAATAAGGATGTGGCGGCTTAACATTAATATGGTAACTCGCCTAAGTGAGTATATGATTATTCAATGAATGAGGAGCTAGTCACAGATGGAAGGCTTCATATAGTGTACAATTGAAGGAATTTAGATCCGCCTCGGTTATAAAATAGAATTACTATCAGATGATGAGAGTTTGGAGAGTTACATTGAGAAAGTATAAGCCGGCAAAATGTCGGCGGGTTAAACAAATCTATGGATTTCTTGTCAGGACCGGTTTTCGGGGTATTAAATTCCCCAGAAATGGCCCTTGTGCTCACCAACCCCAGGATTACTGTTAGCTGATGAGTCACCGCTTGATACAGAAAACCCAAGAAAAATTTCAAAATATGTAGTACAAGACCATTCTGGCCTTTAAGTACAACACAAGGTTTCTAGTGGCTGATGGCGGAAGCGGTCTGTAACACGTCAGTGTCTGTGGAACTCCATTTCCCACGGGAACAGCTGACCAGGTTAACTCCTATCTTCGCGAGGCTGCTATCACTGTTGCAAAGGTTCCGGGTAGTCGTAGCAATGCTCCTCTCCACGCAAGAAATCTAGCCAAGATAATAGCCATGGACAAGCCAGTGAGTACTTTGAATGTACTCGCAAACATTATGAACATGGGTGAGATATAGTCGTGCTCGAGAATAATCACTACGATAATTATGATATGACAGTCCATATTTCCAGCAGGTCATTCGTATAAAAATGCATATGCAATCAGGGAGGGGTAATAAATAGTGATCATGCCACAGTCGGGCGTCTGAGTGACACCACAGAAAGGGCTTATAAGGAAAATAAATAACGAGCATGCCACAGTCGGGCGTCTGGGCGACACCACAGAAAGGGCTTATAAGGAAAATAAATAACGAGCATGCCACAGTCGGGCGTCTGGGCGAAACCACATAAAGGGCTTATAAAAGAAAGTAAATACACAGTGAATATCCAGGAGGTAGAACCATCCCAGGGATACTCATTGATTCAAATAATATAAAGGGTTAGTCCAAAATAATATTAACAAAATTCATAGTCATCATAGGTCACAGATCATGATCCACGTTCTGTTTTAGCAGTTTCTCCTCCGAAGACCGACGCTAAGACCGACACTTGACCCATCCCAGACTGTAGTCCTAACCTAGGGACACGGCTATTCGAATAGATTTAATCTCTGCAGAGGGTGTACTCTTTACCCACGAATAACGGATCCTTTAGTCTCTCTGGACTAATTCCGTCTACGGTCTCTTAATTTGAAGACACACCTGACCGCACACACCCGCCCAACGTACCGGTGTCTGGAATCACCCACGACACTTGTTAAGCCAAACTCTAAGTGGGGAGGCTACATCCTCGATTAGCATGGGATCACAAAATTTATAACGCGCGCGAAACCGGGGAAGCTATCCCCCTTCGGCTCCAACCGAAACACACATGCACCCAGACCCGAAGGCCTGCCTACCGGATGCAGCCGGTATCTTCCACCGTGGCCTCTCTGTACGGTGTGTGATAGAACAGGGGTCGACAATTTACTGAACCGTACCCTGCCGTTGACAGGGACAAGTGGTAGCACGAAACAAGTATGGGGGTTACTGGAACAAGACTCGATCTACGGTCGACTCAGGAGTGTGACGCCCCCGATTTGTCCGTACACTAATCATGCACGCAAATGTGTACGACCAAGATCAGGGACTCACTAGTAGATATCACAACACAACTGTAAAAGTAAAATAAGTCATACAAGCTTCATATTACAAGCCAGGGGCCTCGAGGGCTCGAATACAAGTGCTCGATCATAGACAAGTCAGCGGAAGCAACAAATATCTGAGTACAGACATAAAGTTAAACAAGGTGCCATAAGATGGCTAGCACAAACTGGGATACAGATCGAAAGAGGGGCAGGCCTCCTGCCAGGGATCCTCCTAAACTACTCATGGTCATCGTCGGCAGACTACACGTAGTAGTAGGCGCCTCCGGTGTCGTAGGAGTCGTCGTAGGTGGCGTCTGGCTCCTGGGCTCCACCATCTGGTTGCATCATCCGAGAAGAAGGAACAGAAGGGGGAAAAGGGGGAGCAAAGCAACCGTGAGTACTCATCCAAAGTACTCGCAAGCAAGGATCTATACTACATATGCAATGGTAACAATGATATGGGTAGTATCGGTGGACTAAACTGCAGCAAGCCAGAATAAGGGGGGATAGTTAACCCAAACGAAGACTACGCTTCTGGCAGCCTCCATCTTGCAGCAGTAGAAGAGAACAGATGGTAAGTTCACCAAGTAACCTCGAATAGCATAATCCTACTCGGCGATCCTCCCGCACATCACCCTGTGAGAGAGCAACCACCGAGTTATATCTGGAACTCATCTGGGTGTGTATTATCAAGTGTCCGGTTCTAGTTGTCATGAGGTCGGAATACAACTCCGGGTCGTCCTTTTACCGAGGGACATGGCTATTCCAATAGATTAACTTCCCTATAGGGGTGCACCACGTAACCCAGCACGCTTGATCCCATTTGGCCGGACACACTTTCCAGGGTCATGTCTGGCCTCGGAAGATCAACACGTCGCAGCCCTACCTAAGCACAACAGAGAGGTCAGCACGCCGGTCTAAACCCTAAGCGCATGGGGGTCTGGGCCCATCGCCCAATGCACACCTGCACGTTGCCAGGGCGGCCGGTAAGCAGACATGGCCTCTCCTAATACCAAAGTAGGCTTTCGAGTCCAATCCGGCGCGCGCCGCTCAGTCACTGACGTCAAGAAGGCTTCGGCTGATAACATGACGTCGAGTGCCCATAACTGTTCCCACGCAGCTAGTTAGTGCGTAAAGGCCAACGGCGAGACTCATATCAAATATCCAAACTCGTTAAGCGTGTTATTATAAAATAACCGCGGACAACGACCAGGGCCAGGCCCACCTGTCTCCTAGGTGTCTCAACCTGCCCTGTCGCTCCGCCACAAAGATCCACACAGAGGGTCGTCGGGAAAGTATGTCCTTTCAGCCCCCAATCCGTGAATCAACCGCGGGTACTCAACGAGCCGACCCGACTTTAGTCACAACATGTATCATGCATAAGTGTATGCAGTATATACCCGTGATCACCCCCATGTGATCACGGCCCGATAGAATAGCAGGGCAGACGGACAAGGGTGTAGGGCCACTGATGGAATACTAGCATCCTATACTAAGCATTTAGGATTGCAGGTAAAGTATCAACAGTGGTAGCAACAATGACAGGCTATGCAGCAGATTAGGAGTATCGAAAGCAATAACATGCTACACTACTCTAATGCAAGCAGTAGAGAGAAGAATAGGCGATATCAGGTTGATCAAAGGGGGGGCTTGCCTGGAAGCTCGGCAGCCAAAGTGGGGTCGTCAACACCGTAGTCGATCGGGGCAGCAGCAGCGTCGGTCTCGTAGTCTACCGGAGAGAAGAGGGGGAAGAAACAATGAATACAATGCAAACAGATGCATGACGATGCATGACATGACATGTAACGGTGCTAGGTGTGCCCTAACGCAGTATCGGGTGATACTGACGAAGGGGGGAAACATCCGGGAAAGTATTCCCGGTGTTTCACGTTTTCGGGCGGATGAAACGGAGGGGGAAAGTTGCGGATTTGGTATGCTAGGGACGTGTGGTTGATGAACGGTCTGCGTATTCGGATGCGTCTCGAAATTCTGAGCAACTTTCATATATAAAGTATTTTCATCCGAGTTACGGATTATTTTATATGATTTTTCAAAGTTTTAGTCCCTTTTCTAGAAATTCCAGGAATTAAACTTAATTCGAAAATATACCAGAAAATGTTAGGTGCACCCGGTCCAGTGCACCTGGCAATGCACCAAAGGCTGACAATGGGGCTAGGTCAACGGCCCAGTCAGCAGTTGACTGGTCAGTTTGACTAGTCAAAGGGGTTTAGTAGGACCGAGCTGTCATTGACTAGGCTAGTCCAGTCAGTAGTTTGACTAGGTCAAACTAGTCAGGGGGCCCAGGTGTCATACACAGTATTTTTTAACAAGATTTAATCTAGGTTTAACTATATGGGGGGCCCAGTGTCAGTATAACCTAACCAAATTTGTAATTAGTCAATTTAACTAATTAGGTGGGGGTTAGAGGCTAAACATGCGGGGCTCACGAGTCAGTGACCCCGGGTGGTGGTTTTATCCACCAGCGTTCGTCGACGGTTACAGAGGGCGGCGCAGTGCTCTGGTCGACGGGGCTACACGCACTCTAGGGCGTGGCGAGCGAGCAGCAGTGCAACAACTTAGCAGGAGAAGCAGCGGCTGTAGGGCGGTCACCGGCGCGGCAAGGCGGTGAGCAGCAGCAGCAAGCGACAGCAGTGAGGCGCGGCCTGGCGCGCGGGGCGCGGCTGCGGACGTGGTTAGGCGCCGGCGGGCGCAACAGCGGCGGCGACAGTACTGGAGGAGGTGCCGGCAGAGCAACACGGGGCAGCGAGCAGTGGCTCGGAGGGTGGGTGCACGCGCGCTGTAGGCTACTGCCGGGCACGGGTAGGCGCGGTGCGGTGCCCGCGGCGGGAGGAGTAGTGCACGTACGCGGGAGCTCGGGCACGGTGGCGAGCGGCAGCCTACGGCGTCCAAATCAAAGGCGGGAAAGGGGGATTTGAGGGAGGAGCTCACGGTGAGCCCGTGGGGGTGCTCGGGGAGGGACGGGGTGGATCGGAGCAACGGCATCGACGACGAGTTGGTGGTGGCCGGCTGAAGAAGAGGACGATGGCGCCGGCTATGCAGCTCCTCGGCTCAAGCTGGCCCCCGGAACGGACGAGGCCAGCCTCATCAGACCTCCCGGACGTGCTCCCGCATGCCGGATACGTCGATGGTCGCGACAACGATGGCGAGGCAGCGGTGATCGCGCAAGATCGCGAGCTCGAATTCGAGCTAGAGAGAAAGGGGGCGATGGGGGATCGAGGGGGGAATGGAAGAGGGCGCTCTAGGGTTTATGTTCGATGTTTTTGTAGGGCTGGGGAGGGGCACGTGGTGGCCATCCGGCCATGGTGGTCGTGGATGGCCTCCACGCCATGGCCACTGCCTCCTCTGTACGTTTAGGTGGGAGAAAGGCCAGGGTGGGCTGGGCCAGATACATAGTAGTTGCATAGGGCCCATCTATACCGTAGGTTTTAAGTCTTTTCCTTCCCTTTTTGTTTTCCTTTTTCTTATTTCCTATTTACTTGTTCTGTTTTGCTTTTATTCTTAATAGCATTTGAGTTTTGTAAAATATTAAACCTGTCCCATAATTAGTATTGTAAATTTTTGTACTGCCACAAAAAGGTTTGGTGAGAATTTGAATTGATTTGAATTTTTCATAAATAAATATAAATTAATGGTGTTGTTTTGGGTTCTGTTTTCATATCGAGTGGTATTACAAACATCAATAAAATGTTCGTTAATACATGGAAATTATCAAATGAATATTGGCAACCTATTGAGCATTTTTAACTTACTGTTTGATAATACCATAATTTGTATTTTTTTTAAATTTGAATTTGAATTTGGTTTGAATCAAAGTGAGGTTTACCAAATTAATTGCGATGACATGGCACCATTAGGAGGGGATTACTGTAGCTTAATTATCCGGGCGTCACAAGGAGGTTCAAGCATCACTAGTAAGATTTGCATAACCAATATATATCACAACAATAGTCGGAATTCACCACCCGTCATGCCTCACCAAGCCATACCGGACTCCACCGTCCCGACGGGGAACTAGTGACAAGCTCGTGTCTACACAAGACAATGACTTTCTCGGCTTTCTTCCGTTACGCATGGAGGGCACACGAGGGGATCACCGTCATGCAGATTAATAATTCACAGTAAGGGGTCTACCTCATGCACTCATGGGTATGATCATATCATCACATATGCTAGAAAATTGAGTGCATCCGTATTGTTGTAAGTGTATCAACAACAACCACATGCATCAGACCAGGGTTCAAAAGTGATTGTTTTCAAGTAGTGGGAAGGTAAAGTGTATTCCAAAACTTTTGGAAGTTTTCTCCCTCTTCAAAATCCTATTTGAAAGAATACGAAATCAATACATAGACTGAAAACAGCACAAAAAGGTTTTTTGGAAAATTTTCAAATAAATTTGAAAATAAACTAGACCAAATTTGAGGAACAACAGAAAAAGAATCAACTCATTTGGGTTTATATTTAAAAAGATACAGTCAGTCAAAGTTTCAGTCAAACTCTGTTTTTTTTAAACAGAAAAGAAAACGTTTCAAAAAAATGATTTCGGGTCAGGGGATACGTACTTCTCAGGTTTACGTCTCCACTTAAAACACGTGGAGGTGGGGCTGTATCACTGACAGTGGGTCCATGGGGCCCACTGGTCAGGTCTGACCAGTCGCCTCTCCCTCCTCTTCCTCTGCCCGAGCGGGGGCGGGACTCCGGCGATCGTCGCCGGCGAACGGAGGCTCCTCGAGGGCATCTGAGGGTAGGAACGGATCCGCCAGACCGGGGCGGTCCTCCCGGTGGTCGTTGGGTCGTCGGAGGTGGAGGGAGTTGCCGGCAGCGAGCTCCGCGGCAGAGGGAGCTTCGGTGGATTTAGGGGCTCGGCCTGTGGTGGTTCCTGGCTATGCTTGAGATGTTGGGCAGTTCCGCAAGATCAAGTGGAGTCGAATGGTGGAGTCGGGAGGGTAGGGGAGGCGTTGGATGTGTCGGAATGGACCAGAACGAGGCGGCGCACGAGCTGATCGGAGACGGAGAAGACGGCCTTCTCCTGGCGATTGCGGGCTAGGGGAGCTCCATGGGGGTGGCCTGAGGTTGCCTGAGGGTTTAGACGAGCTCGGGGGTCTCTTAAATAGTGCGGCCATGTCGGTTCACGGCGGCCGTGGATAAGATCGCCGGCGACCGCCATTCTGTAGCTGCAGAGGGACGTGGCGGCGACGAGCGCTTGCGGACGAACTTGCGGATGAGCTTGCACTGCTCCAGGGGGCAGCTGGCGAGCGCTAGTGGCTTGGGCGGCGCCGACCACGGCAAAGGTCCACTGTGGCTGTCGGCGTGCCGCCAAATGAGCTCTGACGGTGGCGCTGTGGAGTCCCAGGGGCGGTTTGGAGCGTTCTGGTGTGTAGATGTGGCCGGGGCATGGCTCCGCAGGCGAGCTGGGGCCAGGGGCGCGACACGGCGGCTCGGGCGCACGCACGTGCAAAACGAACGCTCCGGGCGCACCCAGCGCACGCACACCATGTGCTTGATGAAATGCCAGCGCGTGCTAGAGAGCATAGGATAGGCTGGGGATTAGCAGGCCTGGATTAGGGTTTGCTAGGAACTTAGTGGACATAGTGGTTTGGCAAAGCAAGCTGGTCCAATGCACAAACCAGAAACCATGTCAAAACTGACCATGCATGCAAGGTGTTTGACAAAATGCTATGGTCATCTAAGCATCTCTTGGGGTGGCCAAAAACTCCAGGTTGAGGTCTCTTTGGATGAAGAAGACGGTAGTAAGGTCAGTTGGCCAAATCCAGAAACTTGTTAGTGCAAGATTTGCAAAACTCCAGTTCTGGACAGAAGGAAAAGGGCATAATTGCATGGACCAAATTGATCCATATGCTCCAATCTCCTGGACTTAAGGGTTTGGTAGGAAGGACTACAAGCAGGAAAAAGCTTATGGCTAAAAGAGCAAGTTAAACTAGGGTTGTAGTAGAAAGTGGCAATCTGGACCAGAGAGCAAAAGAGGGTGTTTTGCTCAACTTCTCCAAAGAACACCCAAGGGTTTTTGCATGAAAGTGATGTAGGGGCTTCACATGACATCCCCAAATTTTGGTGGAACTTTTGGACAACTCCATCAAAGGGTTGTAGTGCAAAAGTGGCTCTAAAACAGAAGAAGAATCACTTTAATTAATAAAGCTTGGGGAGGAAAGAATAATGCAAAAGAACCTATTGATAGGGAGATTGTTTTTCTTGGCTAGGGCAATCAAGTCCAAACAACATACTAACAATTTTGCACTAGGGCATAAACTCCACAATAACAAAAGAAGGGAGGCTCTGAAAATCAAAGAAAACCCAGAAAAAGAAAAGTTGAAACTCCTGGTCAAATTTTTAATACTAAAACAAAGTCAAAAAATTTGGGGTGTTACATTTCTTGCCAAGTTATAAATTCAAGGTTAATCCGGCCAGGTGCCAGTGGGTTGCTAACACATAAATTAAGTCGCCCGAACATTATAGGGCGGGTTAGTAATCTACAAGCCTAATGTTGTTGAAATACTACTAAGTGTTGGACAAACAAGTTTCACAGGATGCAACTATATTTATGGATCTACGGCAGATCCAAAGGAATTAGCAAGCTATGTATTGATTCAAAGAGAAAAAAGATTTATCTAAGATACAAGATAGAGATTGAAAACAAAGGCCACTCTGGATTGGGCTACGTCTTCTAAACAAGACATGGATCAACTTATAGGAACTACGACGAACTACGATGGACACCGTCAACTAGGGTATCATAATGTGGATTTGAACGAAGGGAAGAATATTACCTGAAGACTTGAGTGAAGAGCAGAGGGGCGTTGCGGTTCTCTGTTCTTAACAGGGTGATACAGTGGTCTCGTCGGAGTAGCTCATGAAGCTCGGCTAGGGCGGCGGAGCTCAGGTCGAAGAGACAGTGTCAGGAAGAAGACAAAGAAGAGGAGACGGGATAATTGAAGAAAATGGCAAGCCCCCACCCCCTCGTCCCTATTTATATGGGAAAAAGTGAAACAGTAAAATGGTAGGCGCAGGAATCGAGGAGGCATCATGATTATCTCAATAGTGGGGGCGCCTCGATTTTCGGAATAACTGGCTAAGGAAAAGATCTGTTGTGACGACATGGGATTTTTCTAAATTTAATGATGTAATATCATCTTTCGTCATGGCGGGCATTGAAGATTTATCAAGATCATATGTTGAGAGGAATTCAAGAAGATTTGCCAAGCGAAGGATGAAGATTAACAAGTTCGGGTTCAAATCATTCTGGGGCCTAATGTTGGCGATATAACCCCGTGGTGTGACCCGCCCAGGAGGAGCCGGGTTACGCCGTTGGCAACTCATAAACAAGGGCCCAAGTAGGCCCACAGAGACAAGATATCAAGGCCAGAGGCGGCTTACAAGCGGGCCTGTTGAAGGCCCAAGACCCGCAGGCAACTCAAGACCCAAAGGTGTGAGCCACCCGATAGCGACTTGCCTAGCAATGCTACGCGACTTAGAACCAGAGTCAGTTACATTGTGTGACCCGACATGGACTCTTGTAAGCTGTCGGGCCTCGACTTATGTATATAAAGGCGAGACCCGGCACCGGGTTAGGGACAGGAAACAATTGATTGAGAGCTAGGTCAAGCGATTCCGCTCCCTTGTAGTTGATACTCAAGTAATACAACACAAAGAAGGAAGTAGGCTTTTACCTCGTTGGTGAGGGGCTGAACCTGGGTAAACTCGTGTCTCATGTCCCGCTTAACCCCTTTAAGCTAATCATCGTGGTCATGGCATCATACCTAAGTCCTTCCACAAGGGCATCTGTCATGACAAAACCATGACAGAATTCTTCACTCAATGGAAACCTTTGTCGGGACAAGCCGTCCCCTAGTTCTTGTCGCTTCACAGTTCTGTGGGGTCACGCCGAGACCAACAAGGAGCCTTGCCAGGAAATGCTACCAGCATGCTGTCGGGGGCTCGCTCCCCCTTGGCGTTCGCGGCTAGTACTAGCCCGGCAAATCATTCCGTGCGGCAAGGATAAACATGATGTCACACTATAAACAAAAGGAGAAATGGACATTACTTAAGGAAGAGAAATAGCATTCTTTCATTCATTTTTGATACAAAATGGATAAGGATTATATGATTAACTAATCCTTGGCGAGCGCCTACATATTTAGATTTATAAAAAGATAAGTGCCCCGTAATGCCTTTCTTGTCCCTCTCCTCTTAGGGATTAGACGGAGAAGAAAAAGAGGGCAAAAGGAGCGCCTAGCTGGGAATCAGTGCCTCCCTGCCAGCGCCAGCGGGACGCGTCTCCTGGAGGATCAGAGGGACCCTCACCCTAGGCAGGGCGGAAGAAGCCGGCACAGAGGAAGAAGCCGGAGGGCAGGTGCAAATGGTTGTGCTGCAGAAGCATGGCCAGTGATGATGGTGCTACCGGCAATCATGATGTGTCGGAGCTGTCGTCCCTGCTCTCGAGGTGTTGAGGGTTGCCATCGTCGTTATCTTCCTCGTCACCACCACTCAAGGGGACACCTCCGCCCTCGTCCGAGCCCTTGACGTGGAAGCTGAGGCAAATGCCAATCCTCCTGAAGAGCCTCACAGAGAGCATGGTCATCCCCGCTGACCCGAGGTAGGGAAGATTCCCAGCCCCTAAATAGTACACATAGGCAAAAGGCTCCCACCCATGCGCAGGATACTTAGTGTCATGGGTGGAAAACTCTACCGCGACCCATGATGAACCGCTGATGGGACCGCTCGCGTGTAGCCGGCGGCCGCATGGACGCTCTTTCTCCATCGCCTTGAAGAAGGAGCACATGAACCGCAATCGACTACAGCTTTGCATTTCCACTATGAACTCCAGTGCGGTATTGTCTGCGCGACGTTCTACCAAAACTGAAGCAGCGGGCGATGCAGCGGCAGGTGCACCACCGCAGTTGCCCTTGGTGCTGCCGCCGCGTCGCCCACTCCCCTGTCCAAGGCCTGTTCCACTAGCGCTCATTCCAAAACCATCGACCCAAGCCGGGGGCCGGGCACAGACACAAAATGAAGACCCTGTGACAGCGGGCACATGCATCCGACCCTCCCCCTTGCTATTAGAGGGGAAGGGGCGCTCCAATGACGGAAGAGGAAGGACAAACTATATGAGCCTGAAACTGAGGAAGAGAAGAGGACATGTGAGAATCGTTCGCTATTACCCCCAATTTATAGGGGAGGACACGGGGGCTGGCTCTCCTTCCCTCTAAGGTGGTCGTCCATCTCCACCAATCCTACTACCCACGATCACGGGCGAACAGGTAACCGCCACATTGCTCAAATCCCTTGTGATGCAGTTTCTGCCACTCCCGCGCCTATAAGCCATGCACATTCACCCAAACTCCCTGCAGTGCATGCGGCGCGCGTGGCGGAAACTACCGGAGGTAATGGGTGAGTGCTGGCTTGAAAGTCAGCAGTTACTGCCTCACATTGCGCTCCTATACATAAATTTTGGGCCTAACCCAACGGAGCTGGGCAAGCGCATTTGGGCCAGACCCGGGGGCTCCTTTCGGTGCACTAAGACTGGGGTACCCAGTGCCCCTGACTTATGCACAGACAGTAGTAGCAGAACCTATCGATGTGTGTTTAGTCAAATCCAGGCCAGACCAAAGAAACTGATCTATGTGAGATCAAGGAGCACATCAAGAAGACAAAACCAACATTAAAGACCAAGACTCCAACTGAAGAACCTCTACTGGCTAGGGAATGCCGGCAGGGTCGAAGCAACGGCCCAGAGCGGGCCCAAACCGCACCAGTCACGTCCTCGGTGCCTGCCGGTGACCGACGCGCACGCGTTTTCGAGAAGACCCAGCAAGCCATCACTGAGCAGGCGTGAGCCGATTAGCCACCGCTCCACCGCATCGCAACGCCATACACTTGTCGATGCGGTGCCGAGCCCTCAGGTGGCTAAGTGGATCTCGCTAAGCACGTGTCGCCTCGCTAGAAGGTAGATTATGCCCGTTTGACACCCGTCCAAAGGCTTGTCAAGATAATGAGCAATAGTTAGCTAAAGCGATGGTAAAAGCTTGTCGGGAATGCGTCCCCGCACGCCACCTAGGCTAGCATTTATGGCATTTTAGCCTAAGTGCCAGAGTTAGGTATGATAGCATTGTTTGCTATCTACTTAATAGATAATGTCTGTTTTGCCATTGTGGTTACCCCTTGAGCTATAAAAGGAGTCCCACGGCAACCTAGCTAAATATTCGGACCTTTGGACACTTGTACTCACGTAGCAGCTCTCCCGAAGGCAACCTTGTCGGGCTTAAGCATTGCATGTGCTTCGTGCTCCTCCATTCAATCCACCAAAACAGCAGTAGGGTTTTACGCTTCTCAACAGCCCGAACCTGGGTGAAAACACCAGCGTCTCATCATCGTGCTGCCTCACCATCTCTGCTCTTTGTGCAACGTGACCTCTCCCTGCCGAACCACAAGGGGCCCATGGCCCCATAGGTGATCGTGTGCATCAAGCCCCGACAACAGGGCTTCGCCTAAGAGGTTGTACACGTGTCGCATAACTATTTTACTCTACATGTGCTACCTCTTGAGCTTGCGTTGTATTCCCTCGAAGAGGAAAGGGAGATGCAGCACAGTAGCGTAAGTATTTCCCTTAGTTTTTGAGAACCAAGGTATCAATCCAGTAGGAGACCACGCGCGAGTCCCTCGCACCTGCACAAACAAATAAGAACTTCGCAGCCAACGTGATAAGAGGTTGGCAATCCCTTTATGGTCACTTTCGAGAGTGAGATCTGATAGAGATGATAGTTTATATTTTTGGTATTTTTAGTTTAATAAAATAACAAATAAAACCGGTGAAAGTAAAGTGGATGTATATTGATATGTTGACAATAGACCCGGGGGCCATAGTTTTCTCTAGTGGCTTCTCTCATGATAGCGATATTCTACGGCGGGTAAACAAATTACTGTCGAGCAATTGATAGAAAAGTGAATAATTATGAGACTATCTAGGCATGATCATTGTATATAGGCATCATGTCCGAGACAAGTAGACCGACTCCTGCCTGCATCTACTACTATTACTCCACACATCGACCGCTATCCAGCATGCATCTAGTGTATTGAGTTCATACGAACAGAGTAATGCCTTAAGCAAGATGACATGATGTAGAGGGATAAACTCAAGCAATATGATGTAGACCCCATCTTTTTATCCTCGATGGCAACAATACAATACGTGCCTTGCTGCCCCTACTGTCACTGGGAAAGGACACCGCAAGATTGAACCCAAAGCCAAGCACTTCTCCCATTGCAAGAACTATAGATCTAGTAGGCCAAACCAAACCAATAATTCGAAGAGACTTGCAAGGATATTATGAGCACACATAATTTTTTAGAGAAGAACCAAATATCTTTCATACATAACCTTGATCATAAACTCACAATTCATCGGATCTCGACAAACGCACCGCAAAAAGAGATTACATCGAATAGATCTCCTCGAAGACCGAGGAGAACTTTGTATTGAGATCCGGAGAGAGAGAAGAAGCCATCTAGATACTAGCTATGGACCGAAGGTCTGTGGTAAACTACTCACAACTCATGGTGAGGGCGATGATGATGATGATGAAGGCCTCCGTGATGGACCCCCCCCCCTCCGGTGGAGCTCCAGAACAGGCTCCATGATGGGATCTCCACGGGAACAGAAGCTACGGCGGTGGAATTAGGGTTTTCTCTCTGTATATGGAGTTTCTAGGGTACGTGGACTTATATAGGAAGAAGGAGGGCACCGGGGGCCACTTGAGGGGGCCTCGAGGCAGGGGGTGCGCCGTGGGAAGGGGGGCGCGCCCCCCACCCTCGAGGGCCACCTCTTTGTCCCCTGACTTGGTCCTCAAGCTCCGCGTGCGTGATTTTCTCCAAAAATATCTCTCACGAAGGTTTCATTCCGTTTGGACTCTGTTTGATATTCTTTTTCTGCAAAACCCTGAAACATGCAAAAAACTGCAATTTGGACTGGGCTTTTGGGTTAGTAGGTTAGTCCCAAAAATGATATAAAAGTGAATGATAAAGCCCATTAAACATCTCAAACTTCATAAATAATAGCATGGAACAATCAAAAATTATAGATACGTTGGAGACGTATCAACATGTAATAGATATTTTTCAATGAGCACACGTAGTAATTAGAAATACAAATAGTTTCTCCTATATGACAAGCAGTGAGGTACTAGGAAGTCAGCTATCCGTGATTGACTCTCTCCAAAGCTATCATTATTTATTTCTGGGCGTTGGATCTGTGCATGTGTAGATGGGCCTGAGAGATGAGCTAATAGGGCAGTGGCCTGGGTCGAAAGTAGTAGAAGTACAAAAACATTTATGCAGGCCATTGCCTGATCAAGCATGCCTACTAGAATTGCCACTGTTTGAAAGGAAAAGTGAAGGAAAAACATAGGAATTGGAAAGTTACCTATGGTAGAACTATTCATGCATTTCATTCAAAGGAATGGAGCAAGGGAGAACTATAGGATTGTTTCCTGTAGTGTCTCTTTCAAAGAAAAAATGTGGGAATTTTAATATCCACTTTGCCCTCCTATTCAAATTCCTATTCATGACAAACAAAACTAAGTGATAGTTGCATAATAGGATTATAATTTTACATTTTCTTCTGGTTTAACTAATTTTGACCATGCTTCTTTGCATTCCTGTGATCTTCCAATTCATGTGAACGAAATACCAGGATTGACAGAAATCATGTGTTTGAAAATGCTCTATTTTGCACGTGCATTCCTATCCTATTCCTACGTATTTCCTATCCCTGCATTGTTAGAATCCTACAATTCAAAGGAGCCCTTACAGAATTACTTCTGTTACAGATAGGTGTCAAACAAAACCTTGTGTGGTTTGTCCCGCTCCTGTCGCGCCATCGTCCACCCCAGCTCAGCCGCTCCAACAGCAGAAGGGTCCACCACAATAGGGATCCACCCTCTAGACTGTCTTTTGCTGCCTCAGATCATCTTCCCTGCCACCGGCAGCCACCACAACTGCATTACCATCATTAAAAAGAGAAGATGACCTTGAGGACTACACGGGTCCCCAAGAGAGGTCGCACTCTTTCGTGTCTTCTTACGTTATGCATCGCTTAATATTACCTGCTACTTTATCATCATGTTCCCCTCTTAAACTCCAAGTCTGGTCCAAACCAATGCTCAAACATGAGTTTTAAAATGGTTGTGGGGTACATATCGAGGCAGTAACGAATAGTATATGTCTACTATCTGGTTAATCTCGGGTGTCTACTATGTGTTTCATGTTGGGTGGGAAAACAAACAGTAAAGGAGCCATTATCTGTATTTTTACCTAGAGATATTATGTACCTGCTATCATTGGTTTTGGATCTATTCACAGGTTGCTACCATCACTCTGGATTTCTGCATGCACTCCTTATATAATCTCACTATGTTTTATTCCTATGCATGTCAGTTATTATACACAATGGTACTAAACATGTAGAAGAAAAGAGACGAGGCTTGTGTGGCAATAAATTGTCATGCAGACATCGCTCCATGATGGGCGCAAAGGCAGACCCCTCCCCCATTTCAGATTGTAATCAAGTAGAACATAATTGTTTAGAGGGGGATAGAGAGGGCGCAGACCACTCCTAATTAACCCCTAAGGTATTTGCTCTAACTTGGCATACTGATGTTAGTCATATCATGGATATGACGCCTTGCATTGCTAACTTTACACATCAAATATGTCATCTTCTTAGTTTAGACATGCTTTGTGTGAATGCCATCTGTTTAGTTTCTATATCATATATGTGAATTATGCAATTCTATCTTGTTTAGCCAAGCATCATATATATGAATTTTGCAATACCATCTTGCTTATCAAGTCATCTTATATGTGAATTATATCGTGACATCCTTTTTTCATTACATATTACATTTGTCAACAATGTTCGCACATTCAACTACTCTTCCTCTGCATCAGCCATTTGACATGGTGATGGAAAAAATATGGAGTGAAAACAAGGTCTTCATAGCAGACAGTGCTATCCGACGATGTGCATATCTTGCTGATTACAGATAGCTCCTTAGAAGAGGATTCAGAGAGAAATGGCCAGTCCTATTCCCCCTCGAGGTACATGCTCTCACTTCACAGGGTCATATTGCTCATATCACGCATATGGTGTCTTGCATTCCTATGTCATTTGCCTAGTTTATACAGGCTTTGTGTGAATGCCACCTGTTTAGTGTCTTATTACCATATATGTGAATTATGCAATGTCATCTTCTTGCAAGGCATTATATATGTCAATTATGCAATGACGTCTTGTTGCAAGGCATTATATATGTGAATTATGCAATGCTATATTGTTTAGCCAAACATTTAATATGTGAATTATATCATGCCATGCGTTTTTGTATTACGTATTCCATTTGTTGACATTGTTTTTATATACAACTCCTCTTCCTATGCATCAGCCATTTGAATCGATGACGGAAAAATTGGGAGTGAAAACAAGGTCTTTAGAGCAGACAATTCTACCTGCTGAAGCAGATATCTTGTTGGTTACAGATAGCTACTCAGAGGAGGATTCAGAGATAGATGAACAGTTCTATTCCCCCGCCCCCGAGGTGTATGGTCAAACTTGGCAGGGTTGTATGAAAGTGCAACTATCCCTGGCTGGTTTTGGTAATTACTAACAACATATAGCTCATTGAACTAATGCTATCTCAAGATAATATTTCAGGACAGTTCAATGATTCTCATGGCATGGATTAGGATTGTGGACCCCTCAAAATGCTAAGGACAAAGGATTGGCTCAAGCTAAGGAATCTACATTTTCCATTTTAGTGATCCAAGATCACATTGAGTCCATAGGAAAGCCAATACTATTAAAAGGGGATGAGGTGTTTCTTAATGGCTTTCTTGCTCAAAATGCTTAGTGATATGCTCCAAAACCCTCAACCACTTTCCCACATCCACATATTTCCCAAACCAAAAGTCAAACTCGGCCCCACCGAAAATATCTATCCGGCGCCACCGAGTTCATTTGACATAGCCACTTCTAGAAACCCTAATCATTTCGGTCCCACTGATATTACGTTATGCCCTAACCCTAATGAAATCGGTCCCACCGAGTTGATCATATCGGTCCCACCGAAATACCTAATGGTCACATTATGAACTAAATTGGCCTGACCGAGTTCTCTGAATCAGTCCCACCAAGTTTGTTAGATTGTGTGTAATGGTTAGATTTTGTGTGAACGCTATATATACCCCTCCACCCACTCTTCACTCGTGGAGAGAGCTATCAGCACATACCTACACTTCCATCATTCATGTTTTGAGAGAGAACCACCTACTCAAGTGTTGAGATCAAGATATTCCATTCCTACCATATGAATCTTGTTCTCTAGCCTTCCCAAGTTGCTTTCCACTCAAATCTTTCTTCCATCATATCCAAATCTGTGAGGAGGTGTTTGAGTGTTGGGGAGACTATCATTTGAAGCATTTGATCAAGGAGTTCATCATCAACACACCGTTTATTACCTTTTGGAGAGTGGTTTCTCCTAGATTGGTTAGGTGTCACTAGGGAGCCTCCGACAAGATTGTGGAGTTGAACCAAGGAGTTTGTAAGGGCAAGGAGATCGCCTACTTTGTGAAGATCTACCGCTAGTGAGGCAAGTCCTTCGTGGGCGATGTCCATGGTGGGATAGACAAGGTTGCTTCTTCGTGGACCCTTCGTGGGTGGAGCCCTCCATGGACTCGCGCAACCGTTACCCTTCTTGGGTTGAAGTCTCCATCAACTTGGATGTACGATAGCACCACCTATCGGAACCAAGACAAAAAACATTGTTGTCTTCACTTGCGTTTGCTCCCTCTAAACTCCTCCCTTTACCTTCATATGCAATTGTTTACTTTCCGCTGCTATACTCTTAGAATTGCATGAGTAGGTTGATTGCTTGACTTGTGCTAAGTTGCTAAAATCTGCCAAGAATTAAAATTGGGAAAATGCAAGTTTTTTATTTGGTCAAGTAGTCTAATCAGCCCCCTCTAGACATAGTTTCGATCCTACAAGTGGTATCAGAGCTTTGGTCTCCCTTTGCCGTGATTTCCATAGCTTTGGTGATCATAGCCTTGGTTTCACAACCTAGGAGAGTATGGCGTCTAGCGAGGGAAGTTACCACCGTAGAGGTCCTTATTTTGATGGTACTAATTTTGCAAGGTGAATTCTTGGACATAACCCCGGCGTTTGGGCTATTGTGTGTGTTGGTTTGCAAGGTGAATTCTTCGATGGGGAGGAACCAAACAGTGATGCTACGACGGAAGAGTTGAAGATCCTGCAATACAATGCTCAAGCTTGCGATATCCTCTTCAACGGATTGTGCCCTAAAGAATTCAACAAAATCATCCGCCTTGAGAATGCAAAGGAAATTTGGGATACTTTGATTGATATGCACGAAGGTACCAACTCCGTCAAGGAATCCAAATTGGATGTGCTCCAAAGTCAACTTGAGAAGTTCAAGATGAAGGATGGTGAAGGCATCGCTGAAATGTACTCTAGGCTTGCTCTCATCACAAATGAGATTGCCGGCTTAGGAAGTGAAGAGATGACCGACAGATTCATCATCAAGAAGATCCTAAGAGCCTTGGATCAAAAATATGATACCGTGGGTACATTGATCCAAATGATGCCAAATTACAAAGATCTCAAGCCAATGGAAGTAATTGGAAGAATTGTCGCTCATGAGATGTCACTCAAAGATAAAGAAGAGCTTCACAACAAGTCTAGTGGTGCTTACAAAGCCTCATGTGACGCTCCTACATCATCAAGTGAGAAACAAGACTTCAATGAAGAATTGAGATTAATGGTGAAGAACTTCAACAAGTTCTACAAGAGTAGAAGCAAAGAGATAAGCTTCTAGTCAAGGTCCTACAATGACAAGAGATCTTCAAGTCGTGATCGGAATTGCTACATTTGTGGAAGACCCGGACACTACTCCAATGAGTGTACGGCTCCCCACAAGAGAAGAGAAGACTCACCTAAAAGGAGAAGTAGAATAGAAGATTCACCACCAGGAGAGAGAAGGAGTACAGATGATCGTTATGAACGAAGACCTTCTGGGAGAAGCAAAGATTCGGAAAGGAAGGACAAATCATCAAGGAGCTATACAATACGAAGACAACAAGCTCAGGTTGGTGAATGGGCATCCGGTTCCGACTCCAACAACCACTCCGAGAGAAGCTACTACTCCGACTCCGAAGGTACTCAAGATTAAGGTGTTGCCGGAATTGCTCTTGTTTCAACAAACTCCTACGACATATTTGACTCCCCAAATGAAGGAATTGGAAGATGCTTCATGGCTAAAGGCCCTAAGGTATCACACCCCGAGTATCTTGATTTCAATAGTGATGAAGATGACTTGCTAGGTGATGATTATTTACTTGTTGCTAGCAATAGCAATGAAACTTTTGATGAAAACTATGGTGAAATTGCCATTAATCATGCTAATCAAGATAAAACGAATGACAATGATAAGGAGAAGATTGAGAGTCTAACTAAAGAACTAAACACTCATAAGTTAGCTCATGAAACTAACTTGGATGATCATCGAGAACTTTTAAAGACTCGTGAGAAGTTATGCTTTGAAAAGCTCAACCTTGAGCAAGAGAATGAGTTCTTAAAGGCAATCGATGATAATCTTCACAAGAAAAGTTCTTCTTACATTGCCAAGCATTTACTCTTATCTACCTACATGCCACAAGTAAAATCTAGCAACAAGAGAAAGAAAGATTCTTCCTCTAGTAGTAACAATAATGATGCTAAATCCAATGATGTTGCTTCTAGTAGTTCTCTTGATTCCACTAATGACTTTCTTAGCCAAGTTACACTTCAGCAAGAAAATAGCTTATTGAAGGTAATTATAGAGAAAGGTGTTTACAAGAGTCTTGCCAGGAGTAAGCAATTTGAGGAGATTCTACGCAAGCAAGGAAGACACCGGAAGAATCAAGGTGTTGGTTTTGAACGAAATTTCAATGCCGATGGAGTTGAGTGGGAGGAAGATCAATACCCCAAGACGAAGTTTGTTCCCCAACAAGATAAGTATGATCCTACTTCTTTTCAAGGGACACAAGCACAAGATGATCTTCCACCACAAGACCACAAGCTAAAGGGCGAGGATAAGCTTCAAGAAGAGATTGATGCATTTGAAGAAGCTCCTAAGGCCTTGGTCAAGTGGGTTCCCAAGACTACATCAAGTTCTACTTCATCAAGTACGACTACAACTCCAAGGATTCCCATCAAGATGGTGTGGATCCCGAAGAAGACGAACTAGAAAGTTCTTGAGGGTGACTCCGCCAACACACTTCACTCATATCATTTTGGCAAAGGACAAGTGCAAACAACTTTCACATCTTGCACTAGTTCAAGGAGTCACAAACCCTCTTGTTGGTAAGACAAGGGACAAGGTAACCTAATGCTTTCATGGACATCATCATGTGTGCAATTCACTCTATGTCTATGGATATCCCTGTCTGTTCCTTGTGGGACTAACCCGTGTAGGAATTGAAAGTGCAACTCACTCCAATGGATTGCTCCAAATTATCTACATCAACATTGAGCATCTACATCTTCAACACCTACATGAAGTCATCATCGACAAAACCCAAGGTTAGTTCATCCCTCTTAGGGGGGATATCACATCTAGTGGGAGCTTTACTCTAACAATTGAGCTAAAGCAACTCTAATGATGTGAACACAACAATGCTTTATGGAAAAGTGGTAATCCCACTTGCGCTAAAACGATGAGTATTACCTATGATCAAATGTCCTCCTTTGACTCCTAAGTCAATATACTCATATATAGAGCTTGTTTGGGACTGCTCTGCTTTACAAAAATCAGTTTCGCTCCACTAAATTCACTTTGGAGCAGTTTCAACTAGAAGTTGTAGCACTACCAAAGAGAATGTTTGGCTTCCATCTAGCTCCAGCTTCACGAATGAGAAATTTGGTGGAAAGAATCTATTTGATTGGTTGAGGGCGGAGAAACGAAGGGGTATCCACTTACTGGTGGCAGTGGTGGGTAATTTCCACCCAACTCCAACTTCTAGAGTTTTTTGGAGCACCCCTTGAAGAGCTTCATAAAAAACTAGGAGTTGTACCATAGATTCTAGTTTTTTGCGGAGCAGCATATCGTGGAGCTACCCGTGTTTCGCTTGTGTTTTCCGGAGCAGAGTTGAATTTTAAGGAGTAGAGCAGTCCCAAACAGGCCCATAGATGACCTAGTCATCGCCAATTGCTTGATAGATGCTAGAATGTTTGTGCATGCTTTGCCACATGTTTCATTTGCTATCTTATTGTGTGAGCATGTTGAATGCATATTTTTCTCATTCGAGGACATCCATTTGTTGCTTTGATTGCTTGGCTCTTTTTCTTTTGCCAAATGGATGGACAAGAATTCCTAAGAACCTTCTCTAGCTATCTATGCTTTTGTCGTCTCAAACTCTATTCATGCTACATCACAAAGCTTGATCAAGTCAGATTCGAACCACTCTGTGTGAGGAGCACTCGGAGTCCCCGATTCGTCATAGGCTTAAACATCCAAAACCTCTTTGTGCATTTCAGTACGACCGAGTCATCCACTTCGATCACACCGAGTTCACTAAGTTGATCTATGTTTTCAATCTCGGTGCAACCGATTTGAACTTTTCGATCCCACCGAGTTGCGGTAACTGCTAGCAGTTTTGCATCTCGGTGCCACCGAGTTGTTCCACTCGGTCACACCGACAGTGTCAGGTTATATATACTCACGGGCCAAATTTTGGAAAACTTTCCAAACCCCTCAGCCCACACGTGGCCTGCTCTGCCTCTTCGGGTCTCTGAATCGTCTTCACGCGCAAGCGACCTCCCGCCGCTGGACTCCACCGCCGTCAACGGAAATCTTCGCCGCTGTTGCCGACGTAGCAAGTCCACCGCCGAGTTAGGGTATGGACTTGATTTCTTTGTGCTATTCCTTAACTCCGATTCATAGCATATTGCATTGCCATGTTCTCTTCCACGTATGAGATCTTCCTATCCAGCAAAAACTCCGTAGAAAGTAGTTTTGATTCACAAAAATAGGGTTAGGTCTTCGCTGAACTCATCTCGCACCGACCGAGTTGTAGAAATCAGTCCCACCGATTTGGCTTAGGCCATTGCACAAGTGATTTTCGGTCTGAACAATTGTTGCAAATCGGTGTGACCGAGTTCAACTCTCAATGAAACCCTAGCAATATCGGTGCCACTGAACTGTGACTTGGTCTGACCGAGTTTGCTAGTTTAGGCTCCAGAATTGCTTCGGTGTCACCGAGTTTAACAAATCGGTAGCTCCGAAATGCTTTCTGTAGAGAACTAAAACTAAGTTTTTCTTATCATCTGTTTTGCAAAAATTATGTGCTTTGTTATGCTCATCCACTCTACCTCATCTAGATCTATTCACAGGGTCTGCTTTCAGTGCCAAGATGTCAGATCAAAGTGATAGCCAGAATCTGTCTGAGGAGTGGGTACACCTGAGTGAGGGCACTAGTCCATCTAGCAGCTTTGATGAGGGTAGCAGGAGCACACCTAGTAATCTTCCAAAGGTCGCTACCAAGTCAAGAAAGAAGAAAACTTCAGATACCGAGGATGAGGACTTTGTGGCAGATGAGGCCACTTCCAAGAAGAAAGTGCTCAGGAAGGAGTATGGCACAGCTGAGGCAACTAAGCCAGGGCAGAAAAGAAAGATCCCTGCCAAGAGGATACCCGTGTCTAAGACCAGAGCCTCTACTCAAGAGAATATGATGTTCACACTTGAATCCTGGGATGATGAGCCTGGAGGTATAAACAAGAGACCTAGGAAGACAACAGCCAGAGTGATTGGCAAGCCATCCATGAGGGATGATGATGAAGCTGAAGCAGAAGAGGAAGAGGTTGCTGCACCAGCACCCAAAGCTCAAAAGCTTATGGGAGATGCTATCAAGTCTGGGGCTGCTCCTTCTAAGCCCAAGACTGCTCCCAAAGTTGTTCAAGCCACCAAGTCTACACCCAGGAGGAGCACAAGAAATATTCCAGCTTCAGAAAAGAACAAGGCCCCATTGCCTAAAGTTGCCGAGGAAGCGGAGGCTCAAGTGCTCAGAAAATTGAAGCCCAAGATCCCTGATCACAATGATGCACATTTAGTTGCTGAGGACATGAAGCTAAGAAAGGATGCAAGTCTCAGGTTGTGGAGAAAGTCTGATCCGTATGCCATAAGGAGAAGGACTGTTGTGGACTACAGGTTTCACACAAAGGAACATCAAGACTTCTATGAGACAGTCCTGCTTGATAAGAAGCCCATTATTTGTGATATGAGAAGAGTGGACTGGGACTTCATTGATGATAATGTTGATTATTTCCCCAATGCCCATGAGAGCTTCAAAGCATGTGGAGTTGACAAGTTTGTGGCTCAAAAGTTGACTAAGTGGAATGATGAACTCATCATGCAATTCTACTCCATAACTCATTTCTATCCCGATGGTAGGATTGTATGGATTTCTGAAGGTACAAGGTACCAGTCAACTGTTGCTGAGTGGTTCTGGATTTCTATGCCAAGAAGAAGCAAGACCACAACTCCATGGCAAATATGTACAAGGTGATCCCTGATGATGATCTGTAAACACACAAGTTTGGATTTGTACATCACTTACAGGCTGGTATAGCCACCATCAACACAATCTTGAGGCATACACTGCTGCCTAAATCTGGAGATGCAAAGATGATCAGAGGCCATTCTATCAACATGCTTCATATATTTGATGTGCCACAGAAATTCAAAGTTATGAGCCTGATTGTAGAGACAATCAAGAGGACTGGTGCAGATCAGAAGAGGTCATGTGGGTATGCTCCACACATCCAGATGCTTATCAACTCTAAGATGGGCACAGGCACATACTTGTTGGACAAGGAATATCTACCATTGGTACCCGACTTTGAGGAAAACACAGTTTTCATGGATGAGAATGAACCATCTTCAGTGCAAGCTCATGAAAGGAGAGAGAAGGCCAAAGCAAAGAAAGCTGCCAAGATGCCAAGTGTAGAAGAAGCATCTCAGATAACTCTCTAGTCCAAGTAAGATCAAATGGCATATCTGATTCAAGCTACCATGAGGATTGAGAAGGAGTTGGCCACCCTGACTCGGAATCAAGAGAGCTTAGAGAGGATCATTGAAACTAAGTTATATGATCTTGATCAGAAAGTGACAGAGATCCAGACTGCAGTTTAGAAGCTTCAGGAGGAAGCAGAGGAGAGAGGAGGACAGGCTACCACAGATGCATTTCAGCGAGTGGCTCAAGGTCAGAGATCTTCTGCAGTGCCAGTTCCAGATACTAGAGCTACTACATCAGCACGAGCAGCCATAGCTTCAGTGCCACCTCCAGCAGCCACTCCACCAGCTCCAGCTACTTCGTCGGAAGCCTTTGTCCTTGGAGTTCTTTCTACACCACCTCCCGAAGACCAAGCCTGAGTGACGCATAGCACTATGCATTTTCGAACGTTTTGGTAACTTTTCGCCAAAGGGGGAGAAATATGTATAGATCATAGGCTTCGAGAGAGAGTGTCTTGCCTCTTTGGTCGTCTCTTTTGCTTTTGGTTGAACTTTATTATGTGTCTTCTTAATAATCTATGTCCGTGTGTGAGATACTTGTGTGATCATGTGTTTGATCATATGTGATACGTCTCCAGCGTATCTATAATTTTTTTATTGTTCCATGCTATTATTTATGAAGTCTCCGATCTTTAATGGGCTTTATCATTCACCTTTATATCATTTTTGGGACTAATCTACTAACCCAAAGGCCCAGTCCAGATTGCTGTTTTTTGCCTATTTCAGGGTTTTGCAGAAAAGGAATATCAAACGGAGTCCAAACGGAATGAAACCTTCGCGAGAGATATTTTTGGAGAAAATCACGCACGGGAAACTTCAGGACCAAGTCAGGGGACAGAAGGGCTGCCCTCGAGGGTGGGGGGTGCGCCCCCTACCTCCAGGATGCCCCATGTGGCCCCCGGTGCCCTCCTTCTTCCTATATATACCTACATACCCCTGAAACTCCATACGCACAGAGAAAACCCTAATTCCACCACCGTAGCTTCTGTTCCCGTGGAGATCCCATCTTGGAGCCTGTTCCGGGAGGGGGATCCATCACGGAGGCCTTCATCATCATCATCATCGCCCTCACCATGAGTTGTGAGTAGTTTACCACAGACCTTCGGGTCCATAGCTAGTATCTAGATGGCTTCTTCTCCCTCTCTGGATCTCAATACAAAGTTCTCCTCGGTCTTCAAGGAGATCTATTCGATGTAATCTCTTTTTGCGGTGTGTTTGTCGAGATCTGATGAATTGTGAGTTTATGATCAAGGTTATCTATGAAAGATATTTGGTTCTTCTCTGAACTTTTTATGTGTGCTCATAATATCCTTGCAAGTCACATCGAATTATTGGTTTGGTTTGGCCTACTAGATCTATAGTTCTTGCAATGGGAGAAGTGCTTGGCTTTAGGTTCAATCTTGCGGTGTCCTTTCCCAGTGACAGTAGGGGCAGCAAGGCACGTATTGTATTGTTGCCATCGAGGATAAAAAGATGGGGTTTACATCATATTGCTTGAGTTTATCCCTCTACATCATGTCATCTTGCTTAAGGCGTTACTCTGTTCGTATGAACTCAATACACTAGATGCATGCTGGATAGCGGTCGATGTCTGGAGTAATAGTAGTAGATGCAGGAAGGAGTTGGTCTACTTGTCTCGGACGTGATGGCTATATACAATGATCATGCCTAGATAGTGTCATAATTATTCGCTTTTCTATCAATTGCTCGACAGTAATTTGTTTACCCGCCGTAGAATATCGCTATCATGAGAGAAGCCACTAGAGAAAACTATGGCCCCCGGGTCTATTCTCAACATATCAATCTACATCTACTTTACTTATACCGCTTTTATTTACTGTTTTATTAAACCAAAAATACTAAAAATATAATTATCATCTCTATCAGATCTCACTCTCGTAAGTCACCGTAATGGGATTGACAACCCCTTATCGCGTTGGCTGTGAAGTTCTTATTTGTTTGTGCAGGTGCGAGGGACTCGCGCGTGGTCTCCTACTGTATTGATACCTTGGTTCTCAAAAACTGAGGGAAATACTTACGCTACTGTGCTGCATCTCCCTTTCCTGTTTGAGAGAATACAACGCAAGCTCAAGAGGTAGCAAGAAAAATTTCTAGCACCGTTGCCGGGGAGGCTTACGCAAAAGTCATATACCAAGTACCTATCACAAACCCTTATCCTTCGCATTACATTTATTTGCCTCTCGTTTTCCTCTCCCCCACTTCACCCTTGCCGTTTTATTCGCCCTTCTTCCACCGTGTGTTTATCGTTCGCTTGCTTCTTGTTTGCTTGTGTGTGTTGGATTGCTTGCTTGTCACTATGGCTCGGAACAATACCAAATTGTGTGACTTCTCCAATACCAACAACAATGACTTTATTAGCACTCCGGTTGCTCCTATCATCGATGCTGAATCTTGTGAGATCAATGTTGCTTTGTTGAATCTTGTCATGAAAGATCAATTCTCTGGCCTTCCTAGTGAAGATGCCACTACCCATCTAAACAACTTTGTTGATTTGTGTGATATGCAAAAGAAAAGGGATACGGATAACGATATTGTTAAATTGAAGTTATTTCTGTTTTCACTTAGAGATCGTGCTGAAACTTGGTTTTCCTCTTTGCCTAGGAATAGTATTGATTCATGGAATAAGTGCAAAGATGCTTTTATCTCTAAGTATTTCCCACCTTCTAAGATCATATCTCTTAGAAATGATATTATGAATTTTAAGCAACTAGATCATGAGCATGTTGCACAAGCTTGGGAGATAATGAAATTGATGATACGTAATTGTCCTACACATGGTTTGAATCTTTGGATGATTATTCAGAACTTTTATGCTGGCTTGAATTTTGCTTCTAGAAATCTTTTAGATTCGGCCGCCGGAGGCACTTTCATGGAAACCACCTTAGGAGAAGCTACCAAACTCCTAGATAATATTATGGTTAATTATTCTCACTGGCACACCGAAAGATCTACTAGTAAAAAAGTGCATGCTTAGTGTCTTGAGTGGAAAGATGGATGAACTTATGAAATTGTTTGCTGTTAAGAGTGCTTCTTCTGATCCTAATGATATGCCTTTGTCCACTTTGATTGTGAATAACAATGAATTTTTGGATGTGAATTTTGTTGGTAGGAATAATTTTGGTAACAATGCTTATAGAGGTAATTTTAATCCTAGGCTTTTTCCTAGTAATTCCTCTAATAATTATGGTAATTCCTACAACAACTCTTATGGAAAGATGCCTTCTGAATTTGAAACTAGTGTTAAGGAGTTTATGATCTCGCAAAAGAATTTTAATGCTATGCTTGAAGAGAAATTGCTTAAGGTTGATGAATTGGCTAGAAGTGTGGACAGAATTACTCTTGATGTTGATTCTTTGAAACTTAGATCTATCCCACCTAAGCATGATATCAATGAGTCTCTCAAAGCCATGAGAATTTCCATTGATGAATGCAAAGAAAGAACCGCTAGAATGCGTGCTAAAAGAGAAGATTATATTAAATTGTGTTCTTCTAGTTATCATGAAAATAAAGATGAAGATCTGAAAGTTATTGATGTGTCTCCTATTAGATCCTTGTTTTCTAGTAATAATCTTGATGAGAATAGGATTGGAGATGATTCTGCTTTAAGGTGTATGAATAATTAGGAGTTTTTAGATCTTGATGCTAAAATTGTTAAAAGTGGGAACGAAGAGATTAAAATTTTGCATAGTGATGAACCCACTACTTTGGATTTCAAGGGATTCAATTATGATAATTGCTCTTTGATTGATTGTATTTCCTTGTTGCAATCCGTGCTAAATTCTCTTCATGCTTATAGTCAAAATAAAGCTTTCACTAAACATATAGTTGATGCTTTGATGCAATCTTATGAAGAAAAACTTGAGTTGGAAGTTTCTATACCTAGAAAGCTTTATGATGAGTGGGAACCTACTATAAAAATAAAAATAAAATATCATGAATGCTATGTTTTGTGTGATTTGGGTGTTGGTGTATCCACTATCCCAAAAACTTTGTGTGATTTGCTAGGGTTCCATGAGCTTGATGATTGTTCTTGAAATTTGCATCTTGTGGATTCCACTATTAAGGAACCTATGGGAAGAATTAATGATGTTCTTATTGTTGCCAATGGGAATTATGTGCCCGTAGATTTCATTGTTCTTGATATAGATTGCAATCCTTCATGTCCAATTATTCTTGGTAGACCTTTCCTTAGAACGATTGGTGCAATTATTGATATGAAGGAAGGAAATATTAGATTCCAATTTCCATTAAGGAAAGGCATGGAACACTTTCCTAGAAATAAAATCAAATTAACTTATGAATCTATCATGAGAGCCACTTATGGATTGCCTTTCAAGGATGGCAATACCTAGATCTATCTTGTATCGTGCCTAGCTAGGGGCGTAAAACGATAGCGCTTGTTGGGAGGCAACCCAATTTTATGTTTTATGTTTTTGTTGCTGTTAGGGAATAAATATTGCATCTAGCCTCTGATTAGATGTGGTTTCATGTTTTGTTTAGTGTTTGTGCCAAGTAGAACCTTTGGGGAGTCTTGCGTGAAGTTTATTTGATCTTGCTGTGAAAAACAGAATCGTTAGCGCTCGCTAAAGTAGTCGTGGGATTTTACTCGAGCGTGCTTTTTCATTGATTCTTTTTTATTCTGATTGGCAGAAAAATTTCGCAAATTTACCAATTTATTTTGAATTATTTTGGAGTTCCATAACTAGGCGAACCCTGCAGATTACTACAGACTGTTCTGTCTTTGATAGATTCTCTTTTTCGTGTGTTGTTTGCTTATTTCGATGCATCTATGAGTAATATTGGAGGATATGAACCATAGAGAACTTGGAGTACAGTAGGTTTAACACCAGTATAAACAAAGAATGAATTCATTGCTGTACCTCTGAGTAGTGGTTTGCTTTCGTATACTAACGGAGCTCACGAGAATTTTTGTCTAAGTTTTGTGTTGTGAAGTTTTCAAGTTTTGAGTATTGCTTTGATGGACTATGGAACAAGGAGTAGCAAAGTCCTAAGCTTAGGGATTACCACGGCACCCCAAGTAAATTCAAGATAATCAAAAGCCTAAGCTTGGGGATGCCCCGGGAAGGCATCCCCTCTTTCATCTTCATCCATCGGTAACTATACTTATATTTTTATTCGCAACATGATATGTGTTAGCGTCTTGTATAATTAGAGTCTTTGCTTGTTAGTTTTCCACAATCATCCTTGCTGGACACACCTATTTTAGAGAGTTAAAATGGCCTAAGAATTGTTAGAACACTCTATGTGCTTCACTTATATCTTTTGAGTTGAATAGCTTTTGCTCTAGTGCTTCACTTATATCTTTTAGAGCATGGTGGTGGTAATATTTTGTAGAAATTGTTGAACTCTCATGCCTCACTTAGATCTATTTGGGAGTCTATTAGAACAGCATGGTAAAGTGCTTAGGCTAAAGAAACTAGTCTTCACATGATAAACATCCAATGTCAATGTAGTAAAAAAAATCACATCAAGTGCATTGAATAGAATGAGATGTTGGATACTTGATAATTGTTTTGAGACATGAGGATAGTGATATTAGAGTCGTGATAGGGGAGTTATTATGAAATAGAGAAATACTTGTGTTAAGGTTAGTGATTCCCGTATCATGGACGTATGGTGAACCGCTATGTGACGAAGTTAGAGCATGAGGTATTTGTAGAGTGCCAACCTTTGTTTGGAGGTCGGGGACGCGCGATGGTTAACTCCTACCAACCTCCCCCCTAGGAGCATGCGTTGATTACTTTGATTTGATGACTCGTAAATTTTTGCAATAAGTATATGAGTTCTTATGACTAATGTTGAGTCCATGGATTATACGCACTCTCACCCTTCCACCATTGCTAGCCTCTCTTGTACCGCGCAACTTTCGCCGGTGCCATAAACCCACTATATATTCTTCCTCAAAACAGCCACCATATTAATCCTCAAAACAACCACCATACCTACCTATCATGGCATTTCCATAGCCATTCCGAGATATATTGCAATGCAACTTTCCACCGTTCCGCTTATATGACACGCATCATATTGTCATAGTGCCATGCATGATCATGTAGTTGACATCGTAGTTGTGGCAAAGCCACCATGCATAATTTCTCATATATGTCGCTCTTGATTCATTGCTCATGTCGGTACATCGCGGGAGGCATACATGTAGAGTCATACTTGTTGTAGTATCGAGTTGTAACAAAAAGTGTGATGATCATCATTATTAGAGCATTGTCCCATGTGAGGAAAGGCCAATGAAAAAACAGATGGCCCAAAAAAATAGAGAGGGGCTAATAGAAAAAAAAAAGGGAGAAAGCCCCTCCAAAAAAATAAGAGAAAAGAGAGAAGGGACAATTGCTACTATCTTTTTCCACACTTGTGCTTCAAAGTAGCACCATGTTCTTCATTGTAGAGTGTCTCATGCTTAGTCACTCTCATATACTAGTGGGAATTTTCATTATAGATCTTGGCTTGTATATTCCAACGATGGGCTTCCTCAAATGCCCTAGGTCTTCGTGAGCAAGCAAGTTGGATGCACACCCACTAGTTTCTTTTGTTGAGCTTTCGTTCATATGTAGCTCTAGTGCATCCGTTGCAAGGCAATCCCTACTCACTCACATTGATATCTATTGATGGGCATCTCCATAGCCCGTTGATACGCCTAGTCGATGTGAGACTATCTCCCTCCTTTTTGTCTTCTCCACAACCACCTCTATTGCACCCATAGTGTTATATCCATGGTTCACGATCATGTATTGCGTGAAAGTTGAAAGGTTTGAAAAGATAGAGTATGAAAACAAATGCTTGGCTGAAATTGGGTTGTGCATGATATGAATATTTTGTGTGATGAAGAGGGAGCATAGCCAGACTATATGATTTTGTAGGGATAAATTTATTTAGCCATAGTATTTTGAGAAGACATGATTGCTTTGTTAGTATTGCTTGAAGTATTGTTATTTCTTATGTCAATATAGACTTTTATCTTGAATCTTTCAGATCTGAAGATTCATGCCACAATTAAGATAATTACATTGAAACACTATATTGGATAGCATTCCACATCAAAAATTCTTTCTTTATCATTTACCTACTCGAGGACGAGCAGGAATTAAGCTTGGGGATGCTTAATACGTCTCCAACGTATCTATAATTTTTTATTGTTCCATGCTATTATTTATGAAGTCTTGGATGTTTAATGGGCTTTATCATTCACTTTTATATCATTTTTGGGACTAACCTACTAGCCCAAAGGCCCAGTCCAGATTGCTGTTTTTTGCCTATTTCAGGGTTTTGCAGAAAAGGAATATCAAACGGAGTCCAAACGGAATGAAACCTTCACGAGAGATATTTTTGGAGAAAATCACGCACGGGAAACTTCAGGACCAAGTCAGGGGACAGAAGGGCTGCCCTCGAGGGTGGGGGCGCGCCCCCCTTCCCAGGGCACGCCCCCTGCCTCGAGGCTGCCCCGTGTGGCCCCCGGTGCCCTCCTTCTTCCTATATATACCTACATACCCCAGAAACTCCATACGCAGAGAGAAACCCTAATTCCACCGCCGTAGCTTCTGTTCCCGTGAAGATCCCATCTTGGAGCCTGTTCCGGGAGGGGGATCCATCACGGAGGCCTTCATCATCATCCTCATCGCCCTCACCACGAGTTGTGAGTAGTTTACCACAGACCTTCGGGTCCATAGCTAGTATCTAGATGGCTTCTTCTCCCTCTCTGGATCTCAATACAAAGTTCTCCTCGGTCTTCGAGGAGATCTATTCGATGTAATCTCTTTTTGCGGTGTGTTTGTCGAGATCTGATGAATTGTGAGTTTATGATCAAGGTTATCTATGAAAGATATTTGGTTCTTCTCTGAACTTTTTATGTGTGCTCATAATATCCTTGCAAGTCACATCGAATTATTGGTTTGGTTTGGCCTACTAGATCTATAGTTCTTGCAATGGGAGAAGTGCTTGGCTTTAGGTTCAATCTTGCGGTGTCCTTTCCCAGTGACAGTAGGGGCAGCAAGGCACGTATTGTATTGTTGCCATCGAGGATAAAAAGATGGGGTTTACATCATATTGCTTGAGTTTATCCCTCTACATCATGTCATCTTGCTTAAGGCGTTACTCTGTTCGTATGAACTCAATACACTAGATGCATGCTGGATAGCGGTCGATGTCTGGAGTAATAGTAGTAGATGCAGGAAGGAGTTGGTCTACTTGTCTCGGACGTGATACCTATATACAATGATCATGCCTAGATAGTGTCATAATTATTCACTTTTCTATCAATTGCTCGATAGTAATTTGTTTACCCGCCGTAGAATATCGCTATCATGAGAGAAGCCACTAGAGAAAACTATGGCCCCCGGGTCTATTCTCAACATATCAATCTACATCTACTTTACTTATCCGCTTTTATTTACTGTTTTATTAAACCAAAAATACTAAAAATATAATTATCATCTCTATCAGATCTCACTCTCGTAAGTGACCGTAAAGGGATTGACAACCCCTTATCGCGTTGGCTGCGAAGTTCTTATTTGTTTGTGCAGGTGCGAGGGACTCGCGCATGGTCTCCTACTATATTGATACCTTGGTTCTCAAAAACTAAGGGAAATACTTACGCTACTATGTTGCATCTCCCTTTCCTGTTCGAGGGAATACAACGCAAGCTCAAGAGGTAGCAATATGCTACCTTAATGTTTGCTTGGATGATATTATCTCTATATTTCCATATGATCATTCACTCTACTTGGTGATGAGTGCAGTCTTAGTGTATATCATTTTGAGCGCTCCACCAAGATGTATTGACATGGAAGAGTAACCCATGATCCTAATCGATTGTGCATTTGCATTCAAATGCAAATTTTTAAATAATGCAAAATTTAGGGGGACCTCCTGTTTATCACATAGTTCTCGAAGCGACGATGTATTTAAATCTTATTATCATTTGTCGAAACTTTAATATATAAGTTGTCATCAATTACCAAAAAGGGGGAGACTGAAAGTGCAACTATCCCTGGGAGGTTTTGGTAATTACTAACAACATATAGCTCATTGAACTAATGCTATCTCAAGATAATATTTCAGGGAAGTTCAATGATTGGCATGGCATGGATTAGGATTGTGGACCCCTCAAAATGCTAAGGACAAAGGATTGGCTCAAGCTAAGGAATCTACATTTTCCATTTTAGTGATCCAAGATCACATTGAGTCCATAGGAAAGCCACTACTATTAAAAGGGGATGAGGTGTTGCTTAATGGCATTCTTGCTCAAAATGCTTAGTGATATGCTCCAAAACCCTCAACCACTTTCCCACATCCACATATCTCCCAAACCAAAAGTCAAACTCGGCCCCACCGAAAATATCTATACGGCGCCACCAAGTTCATTTGACATAGCCACTGCTAGAAACCCTAATCATTTCGGTCTCACTGAAAGGGATCTCGGTCTCACCGGGATGGGATTGCAAACTCTCTATTTCCCTTCATAACATTTCGGTCTCACCGAGATGAGCGATCAGTACCACCGAGTCTGTAATGCAAACTCTCTGTTGCCTCTTTGTAACATTTCGGTCTCACCGAAATGAGCGAATCGATCCCACCGAGTTTGCCTGACCAACTCTCTGTGTGCTTATTACCAAAATCGGTCTCACCGAGTTTGTGTAATCGGTCCCACAGAGATTACGTTATGCCCTAACCCTAATGAAATCGGTCCCACCGAGTTGATCGTATCGGTCCCACCGAAATACCTAACGGTCACATTATGAACTAAATCGGTCTGACCGAGTTCTCTTAATTGGTCCCACCGAGTTTGGTAAATTGTGTTAACGGTTAGATTTTGTGTGGAGGCAATATATACCCCTCCACCCACTCTTCACTCGTGGAGAGAGCTATCAGAACATACCTACACTTCCATCATTCATGTTCCGAGAGAGAACCACCTACTCAAGTGTTGAGATCAAGGTACTCCATTCCTACCATACGAATCTTGTTCTCTAGACTTCCCAAGTTGCTTTCCACTCAAATCCTTCTTCCACCATATCCAAATCTGTGAGGAGCTGTTTGAGTGTTGGGGAGATTATCATTTGAAGCATTTGAGCAAGGAGTTCATCATCAACACATCATTTATTACCTTTTGGAGAGTGGTGTCTCCTAGATTGGTTAGGTGTCACTTGGGAGCCTCCGACAAGATTGTGGAGTTGAACCAAGGAGTTTGTAAGGGCAATGAGATCGCCTACTTCGTGAAGATCTACCGCTAGTGAGGCAAGTCCTTCGTGGGCGATGGCCATGGTGGGATAGACAAGGTTGCTTCTTCATGGACCCTTCGTGGGCGGAGCCCTCCGTGGACTCGCGCAACCGTTACCCTTCGTGGGTTGAACTCTTCATCAACTTGGATGTATGATAGCACCACCTATCGGAACCAAGACAAAAAAATATAGTTGTCTTTACTTGCGTTTGGTCCCTCTAAACTCCTCCCTTTACCTTCATATCCAATTGTTTACTTTGCGCTCCTATACTCTTAGAATTGCATGTGTAGGTTGATTGCTTGACTTGTGCTAAGTTGCTAAAATATGCCAAGAATTAAAATTGGGAAAAGGCAACTTTTTTATTTGCTCAAGTAGTCTAATCACCCCCCCCCCCTCTAGACATACTTTCGATCCTACATTCTATTACTCATATCATGCATATGTTGTCTTGCATTGCTTAGTTTTTAGATCAAATAGATAATATTGAACGCAACCTGCTTAGTTTAGACATCATATATGTCATTTCCATATGCTTACTTGCTTAGTATATAAATCATATATTTGAATTAAATCATGCCATCATGTTTACATAGAGAGCGTGTATCTGAATTATGGCATGCCACCCTATTTAATAAAGACATCATATAGTTATATTATCTCATCATGTTTACATAGTCATCATATTTTGAATTATGTCATTCTATCCGTGAATTATATCATGACAATATGTTTGCATAGATAGCATGCATGTGAGTTATGGCATGCGAACATATTTAATACACACATCATATAGCTATATCATGTCATCATGTTTACATAATCATCATATTTTGAATTATGCCTTTCTATCCCTTTTAGTTAGCCATCATATATGGGAAATTGTGTCCTGCTATCATGTTTAGTTAACCATCATATATGTGAAATTGTGTCTTGGCATCCTGTTTGGTTAGACAACATAAGTGTGAATTATTTCATGCGCTCTTTTTTATTCCACGCTATCGATTGCACCTATCTATCATACAATGTCCGCACATCAATTACTTTTCTTGTTTATCTGCCAATTCAATTGGAGAGGTTGATGGAAGTATCTAAGGGAGTAAAAACATGGTCTTCAGAAAATATGGTGCTACACATTGATGCAGATAGAACCACGGGTGTACTTGTCCAAGAACCAGCCCCACCACACATAACCCAGACTCTTGTAGATTGTAACCTTACCCAGCTGTACAGAGAACGAGCTACACCCATTCTAACCCGAAACCCAGCAAATAGTAACCCAGTTCCAGTTGACACAACACCATCTCCACCACGGAGCACCCAAACACGAGCAGTTAGTAAGGCAACTGCAGTGCCCATAGCACGAGGACCACCACTCTGAACCCCAACTCAACGCTTAAAGCAGCAGAAGAATTGTTCTCATGTCAGGTTATGTAGCTATAGTTCATACTCCTTTGCTCTTGCAACTCTGTATTTACTCATACCAACTAATTTCAAATTTGAAGGATCCAGTTGAAACTCCAATGGCGCAACATGTATGTTTTAAACTTGTTTCCTTAACTAGTTTGATGTTGTAAATCACTCTATGTTGATTTCAGTTTCAATTGTATAAACAGTTATGTTCTCATATCATGCACATTACAAGTTTGCTATTGACATGTAGTTTCCCACACTTATATTATGTGTATGCTGCTTTGCCTTAAACATATATGATTCGGACCGTGTCTCTGTCTTGATTTGGCAACATCAACTAGAATGACATAGACCATACCGTGACCATACTACATAGATATTTGTTTGTTTCATGTTGTTGTCATGTCCACTTTACAACTGAACTGGTTTACCAAAATGAATTTCATATACAACATGCTAAACCTGTGATGTGTCTGCTTGTTTCTCTTTTAGAATGCCGACAAAATATTTGACATGAGTACACCATTATGGAATGTTAAAGGAAGTAATTCAAATAATGTTCAAGATATTGAGACATCCCTATTGGTCTCCAAGAAAGCTGATAAAAACTCTCTTGAAGACAGTGAGACAACCCCAAAGTCATGTCTTGATGTAGTGTTCGAGTTACTGGCCACTTCTGCTGGCACAAGCTCTTCAAACTCGCTGCCTGAATCAGTTCGGCTTCTCGAGTCTCAACTACAAGTTGAAAGACATCTATCAGCTGTGTTGCGACAAGAAGCTGAAGGACTCATGAAGTCCCTACAGAATTCAGATGCACACTTTTTGGTGCAACAACAAGTGTTGGAGGATTTAAGCGCTAAATAAGAGAAAGCTAATAAGCTTGCTTAGCTTCTTGCCAGCAAGGGGGGTACCCAGGATATTATTTCTGGAGCTCTTCTGAAGTGGTTTTTGTTCTGTACTTGTTTTGTTGCGGCATTTATTTGCACTGGTGGACAATTTTGACGCACAGTGTATGTAATATGCCGCTTTGTTCCCTATATTTGCATTGGTTGCGAACTATGATGCCCAATGGATGTAATCTATGTAATCACCATAATATCCTAGCGTTAGTTGCTTGCTTATTTGTTTGCTTGTATTACTTCGGTTCTTTTTGCTCGGTTTCCTACTGGTCGTAGTAATGATGGTCTGCATATGTGCCATTGGAACCACGACCTACCTCTGGCCGTAGGATCCATGGTCCTATGGGCCCTACGATCCGTGGGCCACCTATGGGCCTTACGATCCAATGGCCTCCAACGGGCCTTACAATCCATGGGCCTCTTACGGGCTGTAGGATCCATGGGCCTCTTACGGGTCGTAGGATCTGGGTCGTAATGATCGTCGACCAAAGTTGGAACGCGATTTGGGATGTAAACATGCCACAATCGAAACCGAATGTTTGTGGGCATAGGTCTTAATGGGTCGGTAACAGGCCATAAGATAACACAAGCTTAATTCTATCGACAGGCATAACATTTCGTTAATGGGCTGTAATACATGACAGATGAATTAGGCCCAATTTGTTAACGGGCCACAGATGGGCCGACTGTAACCATGGGTTGAATTTGGCCCATCAGGAAGTAGGTTGTATGTAATCGAGGGCTGGAAATGAGCCCGAAAATAAATGGGGCCTTAGAACGCTGAAGATAAAACGAGCTGGAAATGACCCAACTGAGTAATGGGCCCTTAATAGGCATAAAGAAATTCATTGTTCATTATGGGCCAATTTTGCCATGGGCCACTAAAGGGCCCAAAGTTAGATGTCGGTGTATTTGGATCGACACCTATGGGATCACAAGAATCCCTACTACGGTTGCGGGGCGCGGGGTTGAGAGAAGAGCGGATCTAACAGCCAGGACACTGTTCCTTTACCCAGGTTCGGGCCGCAAAGATGCGAAAACCCTACTTCTGCTTTGGTGGATTATATGTTTGTGTTCCTCAGCTAGTGAGGAGCTCCAAAAGAGTCGTGAGGAGTTCTAAAAAGCCGAACCCCCCTCCTGGTCGCCTCGGCCTCCTTTTATAGGAATAAGCGGTCGCCACAGTGGCACACAGGAGGTGGAAAGGGTACAGTGATGCGAGGTTATCCCTCGCATTACAGGACAAGGCGCATTTAATGCGCTTAGCTTAGGTGTCCTTGCTTTATCGAGGACGAGGGGAGACGTCCGTCTTGTCCGTCGCCGCTCCTCCTCGTGTTGACACGCGCTCTGGCCAGTGGTGCCTGAGGTGCCATGTAGGCAGACAGGCAGCTGAGGTGGCACAACGGCGGGTCTTCACGAAGATCTGTGGGTTGCCACGCAGGAGCCTGTCCAGCTGGTCGGGTCAACAGTTGCGTGGGTCGGTGGAAACCGGTTGGTGCGGGCCTGACAGTGGCCTTGCCGGGGCTCCGGCAAGGGTCCTGCCGTGGCGCCTGTTGTCATCCCCAGCAAGGTGCTTGTCGGGGGCCTTCTAGTTCTCCTTGGCTGGGATCCTGCCAAGGGTCGTCGTCTTCTTAACTTGTATCTGATCTTGAATGTCTTCACAAAGATCTGCATGCCACCACGGGGATATCTCCCGAATCCTCGCCCCATGGAGGCGGAGGACTCAAGGGTGATCTGCTCCGTAGGCGCGGGGCGAGCTGCCACGGCAAGGGTCTTGCCGGGGCTGCCAGAGCCGGCTCCCGGCAAGGACCTTGCCGGGGGAAGCCGCTTTGTCCCTTTGCTCTTTGTGGTCTTGTTCTTGGCGTTGCTCCAGTCTCCATCAAGCTTTGGTCTTACCCCGGCTCACCTCCCTTGCCATGCTTGGTGTGGTGGTGCCCGTGGCTCAGACTGCCCGTGCACAGTCATAGGGGTACAAAAAGTGTACCCCTCTTTTTGTACACCGACAGGAGCCCTCGGGCCTGGGCCACACATAAGCGCGACACGTTCTTGGGCCAGGCCCAGAACGGTGGGCGGGCAGGCGGGGCGGTTTTCACCGTGGTAAAATTTTCCGCGCGCTGCGCCTCCCACGACCCGCGCGCGTGACACGGGGTGGAGGGGCGTGCGTGACGTGGGCGGCATGCGTGGGGCGGTTTCCGCAGGCATGCGTCACGTCGCAGTAAATGCGAAAGGAGGCGGCCCGCGTCTTCCCCGTAAACGGGGGGAGGATGGAGGCGCGGCCCGCTTACTGGATGGGGTCGAGGCGCGGTCGTCTAGGCGTCCATTCCCCACGATCACGGGGTGGGGAGAGGTCGCCTCACCCGTCCCTTCGGTCCTGCACGTTCGCCACGTGCCTCCCATGCGTTCGAGGTGGCAATCGGTGGAGGCGGGAAACCGAGCCGTCGCTGGTTGGGGTGGCGGGTCGGTCCCGGCTCCCCTCGCCTTCTGCGTCTTGATTGGCCGAGCGGGGCGGTCAAGCTCCAGTCCCGCCCCTTAATAAAGGGCGGAGGGAAGGGACGGCGCCCTGCACTCCTCCATCTTCCTTCTCCTTCAGTTTCTGCTCCTCTCTTCTGTCTGCCATGAACAGAGAAAATCCCGGCTCCTTAACGGTGGCGGCGAGGGTCGCTGCTCGACAACGCGTCCCCCCTTCTCCTGCACCTGCAGTGGCCGAACCAGCCACGAGGGGAAGAGGGAGGGGGCGGGGCCGTGGGCGAGGACGGGGCGCTCCTGGAAGAGGAGGACAGGGCGGCCCGTCGGCCTCGCCCCCGCCAGCAGCTCCTCCTCCAATGGAAGGTCATATTGGAGATGACCCTTGTGAGTTCTTTGTTAGGATGCGGGGGGAGCTGCGCCGTCGTCTTCGTCTCCCGAATCCATTTGCGCGGGAGATGGAGGTGGATCCGCCAGAGTCGCTGCGGCTGCACATGAGGGGCTGCGGGGTCAGTGGCACGCGGGCCCGCGTCGACTTCCCCGCCCCTCATGTGATGTATCTTCGCCAAGGATGGAAGAGGTTCGCTCGCATCCACAGCCTGAAGGATGGGCTCACCCTCCACTTCAAGTTGATGGAGGACGGCCACCTCTCCGTCAAGGTCTTCGGGCACCTCGGGACTCGCACGAGGTGCTGCATGGAGATCTCCTCCGATGACGAAGACTCCTCCTCGAACGAGGGTGACGAGGAGGACTGCGACAGCGATGATGAGGGCGGTGGACGGCAGGATGACGGGTCCGACCAGGTGTCGGGCTCCGCTCCTGGTGCCACCGGCGACCCCATCATCCGCGTCGCTGGCTCCTTGAACTTCTCTGGGCCGTCTCCTTGGCGGCTGGCGTAGGGAGGCTGCGGAAGAGGAAGAGGAAGAAGGCGGGCGGCAAGGTTGTCATGTCGGAGTACGCGGACACCGACGCCATCGACGCGTACTGACGTCCTGCCGCCTCGTCTTCGAGCTCTGCCTCCGGCGCCGTCATCACCGTCCAGCCCTTGGGAGGCCACCGAGATGCCTTCTCGGTGTCTTCTACCACCCGTAGCTCGCCTAGGTGCCCCTTTTGCCCTTCTCGCCTCCTTGACCTGCCTCCTGAGGAGAGGGGCAAGAAAGGCATTACGGGCATCTTATCTCTTTTTAGTCTGTAAGACTTCGGGCATCTGTTAAGTTTAAAACTTGTAATCCCCTTATTTATGTTTTTCATTCCCTATGGACTGTACCTGAATGGAATGTTTTTAATGAAAAAGGAATGCTTGCCGGGTCACTTGTTCGTAGGTAAAAACCCACAACAGGGAATAAATCCCTGATATCTTTAAGATAAACATTTTTTCGCCCTGCAACAGGCCCTGCCGTTTCCCTACTTCGCTCGACCTTTCTCACGCCCTTGGCGGAGGCAGGGATGAAGTGGGCTCAGGCTCCTCGTTTCATCCTTCTGCTGCCGCGACTACGACCAAAATTACTCCCAGGAACAAGCCCTAGGGCCTAGAGTTATGGGAGCATGGTAGCTTAAGGAAAAGAACGAGGTTTCACATACCTCAGTCCATAATGGAATGCATGATAAGGGATAAAGAACTTATCTGAGGTTGCAGCCCCCGGCAACCCTGGTCAGCCATGGGCAAATTCTTGCCCTTGCAGCCTCCGGCAACACTGGCTCGCCGGGGCTTAGGCGCTGGTCTGTTCTTCTTTCCTTCCCTCAAGTGGCTTCGGCAAGGATGTCTGCACGTCCTGTGAACCAAAGAATACAGAGGAAAGACAAAGACTCGACCTCTAAGCTAGGGGTTAGCCGCCGCTAAGCACTATCAACCCTAACCAAGGACTAGACTCGACTCAGCATGCATGTGATAACCCTCAACCGTAAGGGATCGAGATAGTCTTCGCGGGTAAGAATAACCCAATTTATTGATTCGACACACGGGGAGCCACAGAGTATTTATAAGCTTTGATAGTTGAGTTGTCAATTCAACCGCACCTGAAATATACTTACTTGCAACAAAAGATAAGTGGTAACAGTGATATGATAGTGATAATAGTGATAGTAAAAGTAAACAGCAAAAAGTAAATAGTGAAGGTAAATGGCAAAAGTAGCAACTAGTGACAAGCAGGGTTTAAAACACTGTAGGCTAGGGAGATGGATGGTTGGGCGCTGCATGGATGAGATAGATTCTAACTTGGGGCACGGCACACGGAAAAGTAATGATCATCTAGGCAAATATCAAACATTAGGCATGTATCCCGTAGGTAGTTGTACGTGCTTGCAATAAGAACTTGCACAACATCTTTTGTCCTACCATCCCGCTACGAACGGGGCCAAAAGGAACTTATGGAGATTAAGGTGCTCCTGTCAAAGAGCACCGGAACAAAGCAATGAACTCAATGGATACATGTAATCCTCAAACTACGGACCATCCCCTTTGGTGTCCCAAGCTGTCACTTTTGGGATCGCCGGTTCCGAACCGTAACAGGTGCAAACAACTCATAGATAGGATCACGAACACAAATATATTCATGCAAACACATATGGTTCAGATCTGAGATCATGGCACTCGGGCCCTAAGTGTCAAGCATTAAGAATAACAAGTTGAAGCAAAGATGATAAACACCATAGTAGATGATAGGCAACATGCCCCCAACGATCCGACAAACTATTACATGATCTAACTCATCCAATCCCTACCATCCCCTTCGCCTACAGCAGGGGAATTACTCACACATGGAGGGAGAAGTCATGGAGGGATGATGGAGTGGTCATGATGATGATGATGGCGACGATCTCCCCTCTCCGGAGGCCAATTCAGCCTCCAGATTAGCCCTCCCGAGGAAGAACAGAGGGTGGCGGCGGCTCCGCGACGGAAAACTGCGAAAAGAACTTCTGATCTGGGGTTTCCGCGTCGCGAGTAAAAATACGAGGCGAAGTAGGGCACCAGGGGGTGTGGGCCCCACCCAGGCGACCCCCCGGCGCGGCCCAGGGGGGGCGCGCCCACAGGGCGCCTGGGCACCACCTGGCCCCCCTCTGGCCCCACTTCTGCCTCCTGGTTCCTTTATGGTGCGTGGATTTTCTGTGATTTTTCGTGGATTTTTCTGAGATGCTTAAAAATCCGTTTTCCTGCACACAATAACACCATACAGGCAGCTCTACTGAAAACAGCGTCAGTCCGGGTTAGTTTAGTTCAAATCATGCAAGAATGAGGTCAAAACAATATCAAAAGTGTTTGGAAAAGTAGATACGTTTGAGACGTATCAACTCCCCCAAGCTTAGCATATTGCTTGTCCTCAAGCAATTCAGTTCAACGAACTGGACGCGACAAAGAAAACTTTGACAAACTCTTTTGCTTCATTAGATGTACTACGAAAAGAGTCTAGCAAGTATTAAAACAGTACTATGAGGACAATGCAAGGAGCAATCCTTCTTTCAAGTGATTAGTCACAAATACTTAAAAGTAAATAATATACTACTGAAAATCAAGACAAGATTACATTGCACATAGCTTGAGCATACTAGGGTGGTATCTCGCTAGTCTCCATGAGTGAAGCAAAACATAAATGCAGAAACTCCTCCAGAGTTTTAAAGGAGACTAGAACTAAGAATTTCAGAATAAATCATATCACAAGTATGCAGAAGACAATGTAATACTTTGGGACAATGCACGTTACACTCAGAATGACAATTATGCTCTCATAGTTGGTGCTTTGAAGAAAGAAGGTGAGACTCTCGAACCGTGGCTTTTATTGGCAAGGTTGAAAACCCGTGGTCGGAAACAAAAACTAAACATGTACCAGAGCTCTTGGTTTTTTTTTAAACAGAGATAAAAATGTTTTGAGAGGTGCATATTTCGTCAACGAATGCTAGCAGATAACTCAATCACTTCTTGAGCTGGACAAGTTTCGAGGAACGGCTCCCGCATGAGGACGATCACATCCTCTTAATCTCCTTTGTTTATCACTGCCAAAGTTTTCTGATTTCTCATGAACAAAGCGTGAAGGAGGGTTTGTTTGTTATATTATCTTTTTGAGCCGGGCGCACTCAATGCCAGTTCCTTTTCGTATTAGGGGTTTGCACATTATACATGCAATCCAGGGGTGAAACTTGTCCAACTTAAAAAGATTATGAATTAACTACCACTTCCTCATGAGCTAAAACATAGGCACAAAAGAGAAATGCTTTTGATTAATTTCGAGATGGTACACGAAAGTCTTTGTTAGGAATGGCAGGTAAATACCATGTATAGGAAGGTATAGTGGACTCATATGGCATAACTGGTTTTAAGGATTTGGATGCACAAGCAGTCAGTCCGCTTAGTAAAGGTGGAAGTTTAGCAAAAGACTAGGAAGCGACCAACTAGAGAGCAATAACGGTCATAATCGTGCAGAGCGACAAAGCAACATTGAATCGGGCATGAAAGTGATATAACTATTCTGAAACTCAAAGATCATCAAGGCAGAGTAGACTTTTTAGTCTTAACATGTGTAAGCATGTGCCAAGTCAATCCAAAAATTCTCTAAAGGGAAATACCACCTTAGTATACCGGACTATGAACAGTGCAATGCATGTAGATCATTTCAATAACACATTATATACTCTAGTTATTCGAGACTAGCCACAAGTAAAGCATGAACCACTGAGAGAGCATTGTAAACATAGCACTATGTCGCTACAAGCTGGTCTCTAGATCATAAGTACAGGCATATGTACAAAAGTAGAAACAAAAAGAGTTCATACCGGTCTTCCTTGCTGCTTCCCTTCAGTCGATCTTCGTCATTACTGCTTGTCACTTGCACGATCGAACGTAGGAAATATAATTAAATGCCATCACGGACTCGAGCTGAACTCTGAAAACAAAGCAAACTAAAGAGAGAAAGGAAATCTTTTTGGGTTTTTCAAAGGTTGAATAAAAGCAAAAGAAAGAGAAAATCTTTTTGTTGTTTTTGCAAAGAGAGAAATAAAGAAGAACGGGCAAAAACTTCGAAAAGATCAAAGCGAATAAAACGGACGATACAATGGAAAAGTGAGAGGGGCACGTACTCCCCCAAGCTTAGGCTTTTGGCCTAAGTTGGTAGCAGCTACTGCCCCCAGGAGCCTCCTGCTCCGGGGGTATGGTGGTGAGTCCAAGGGTCGTAGAAGGATGCTGGCGCGTACACCGAACTCCTCGGAGTCTCCCAAGAGGAAGGTTCCGAATGCCAAACAGAGGAAGAACCTTCACCAAACTCGATGGCGGTTTCTCCCTGAAAAGGTGGTAACTCACCGTGCTCCTCCTCGTCGGGCACAACCCCCTCCATGGGGTTATGAAACTGATGTTGGACCATGAACTCATCGAATTGGACAACATCAAAGGACCATCCGTTCCTGCGAGAAAAATCAAACAAAAGAGGTGCAGGTAGACGGATCTCGCGTTCCGTGGTAATTCCGAAACGCAAGATATAAACAAGATTATCAAGCTCAGAACCCATGGTGACAAACTTATGCCTTTTCATAGCAGCAAGATCAAAGCTTAAATAAGTAAAAGGATTATCATCAGGGTGTGGGGTGCCTCCAAGATGTTCTAAGATAAGTGTGGCATAAACGCCACCATATAAGTCCCCCTTGTTACCGTTCATAGCAAGGCGTCGAGCAATTAAGGTACCCAGATTATAATCAGACCTCCCTGAGAGGGCTGCTGCCAGGATAGCAATATCCGGAGCAGAAATGATGCTCGTGTTGTCACGAGCTAACACCCCTCTGGCAATATAATATGCAAAATACCTGAGGTGAGGAAATAAGATGCTGGAGATCTTCGACCGATGAATATCCCTCGTACCCATGCTGCAGAGAGAGTTGATGACGGTTTTCAGCACGGAGGGCTGAGTGGCCATCCTAGCCGTCCTCCCAACGTTCGGCACACCTATTATTTCACAAAAATTTCCCAAAGTCATGGTGATAAGATCATTGTAAATTTTAAACTCAATAGGACCTGAATCAGGATTATATCTAAAACTGTTAATGAAACTGGAGGTGAGTTTTTGATACTGGGTAACACGGCTCGTGACGAGTCCTGTCAAACCTGCATTAGCACAAAGATTATAAAACTCATCCTTGATTCCCGCAGCTTCGAGGAATTCATCACATGGAAATGTCATCGCACGTGCTGGACTTGTGTCTTCCAATAACTCCAGGGGCACATGATCTTCATTATAGCTCACCCTAGCAGTCGATGGTGAAGCTGCGGCTCTAGTAACTCGATCGGAGTATGCGGGCCTCCTCTTCTCAAGCCACCCTTTTGCCCTTCCTAACAAACTCATTTCTGAAATTTTTTACAATTTACAAAAACGAGGATTAAAACAAAGTGAGCTAAGGCAAACTACTCAACTCACTTGCCCAAGGCATAAACTTGCATCAAAACTTGAAAAATAACTTTCTACATATGCATGCAAGCTCATCTATACAGCACCAAGAACTACTAAATACTCACAAATGAAGCCACCAATCAAAAATCTAATTGGAGGGGTGGAGGAGTCACATACCAGGGAGTATTTGCTCAAAATTTCAGCTCAAATGAGGGGCTATAGAGAGAGATCGAAGAATCGCCTCCAAGAACAGCAAGAACACAAGAACAAGTGCAGAACTCGGGTTTTTGGAGAAAAAGAGAGAGGGAGGAAGAAGACATACCTGGAGGGGGCCCTGTGGGCCCCAGGCGCCCTATGGGCGCGGCCAGGGGCTGGGCCGCACCAGCTGGCCGCCTGGGCCACTGGTGGGTCCCCCTGGCTGGCCCCAGGTCTTTCTGGGTCTCTCCCGACGTGGAAATTGTTATTTAAATTTTTCTGGAATTTTTCTGAAAACTTCACTGCTGAAAATTTTTCGAAGTTCAAAAAGTTGCGGAACTCTCTGAAAACTTGAAGTAGTGAGTAGTATTGTGAAGCTTCAAAACATAAATACTTGGTACAGCAAGTAGGACAAAAACTAAAAACAAATGAAAACATAACAAGCTCAACTTTTTATCCATATAAAACATGTTTACTAGTAAGGTTGATCAAGTCTTACCAACAAACAAGCGATATATAGAGCAAACAGTCTCACCTCCTACGAAGTAGTTACTAAACCTTTAGTTTGATGGACATTGTCCCCGCCATGATAGTTTTATATTTGTGAGGCACATGTAGTGGACAGTCCCATTCTCCAATTTTCACGGTCTCGATATTCTCTATAGAGTTGAGGGCATGCCTCATGTCGATCTTCTTTGGAAAATATACCGTGTGTTCTTTATCATTCACATGGAAGGTAACCTTCCCTTTATTGCAATCAATGATAGCACCTGCAGTGTTAAGAAAAGGTCTACCAAGAATAATGGACATGCTCCCATCCTCGGGCATGTCAAGCACAACAAAATCAGTAAGAATTAAACAATTAGCAACCTCTACGGGAACATCCTCACAAATACCTATCGGAACAGCGGTTGACTTGTCAGCCATCTGAAGGGAGATATCTGTAGGAATTAGTTTCTCTAAACAAAGCCTCTCGTAAAGAGAGAGAGGCATAACACTCACTCCTGCTCCAAGATCACATAAAGCAGTTTTGACATAATTATTCATTATGGAGCAAGGAATGGTGGGTATACCTGGATCACCGAGCTTCTCAGGAATCTTGCCACTGAAAGAGTAGTTAGCAAGCATAGTAGATATTGCATCATTAGGAACTTTTCTTTTGTTAGTGACAATATCCTTCATATATTTTGAATAAGGAAGTAACTTAATGGCATCAGTCAAAGGGATTTGAAGAAAAAGAGGTTTAATCCACTCACAAAACTTATTATAATGCTCTTCTTCTTTAGATTTGATGGACTTACCTGGAAAGGGCATGGGTTTCTGTACCCATGGTTCTCTTTCCTTCCCATGTTTTCTTGCGATGAAGTCTTCTTTAGTGTACCTCTTACGTTTGTCAGGTGCTTCTTCTTCTCGAACTTCAGGCGGATCATTCTTCTCATTATTATTACCTTCAGGTTCAGCACCGTCTTCAGTCTCAGCTTCGGATATAGATACACTGTTAGGATCAATAGTTGGCTCTTCATCTGCAATAGGATCATTAGAATTGTCAGTCTCCTTATGTTTCTTCTTTTTCTTTGGAGAGCCAACAATTTCTTCTTCCTGCATTTGAGAATCCTGCTCGATTCTCTTCGGATGTCCCTCTGGATAGAGAGGATCTTGAGTGCTAGTTCCTCCTCGGGTCTTAATCCCGAAAGCCTGCAAATTATCTTGTTTGGCATTGTTAGCAAGCAAATCTCTTTGCACTTTAGAAATTTGTTCAAGCTGAGTTTGAACCATTTGAAAATGCTTCACAAGACATTGAACATCATTAACTGTTCTATCTAAAACATCAAGCAGTCTTTTGATAGCAAGAGAATTATCATGCAATTGACTTTCTATCCTCTCATTAAAATGATTTTGTTTCATAAGAAAATTATCAAACTCATTTAAACATTGATCAGGAGGCATGAGGGATGTCACTTGCGTTGAAATCTAAAAGAGAGTGTACCTCTACCATAGGAGGGTGAGTGGTAGGCTCACACAGCTTCTCAATAGGGGGTAGATTCTTCACGTCTTCAGCTTTAATACCTTTCTCTTTAATAGACTTCTTTGCTTCTCGCATATCTTCGGGGCTTAGAACAAACATGCCCTCTTCTTTGGTGGTGGAGGTGGTTCAGGGACGGACCAATCTTCATGATTTTTGGCAATCCTGCCCATCAAATCTTCCGCATCGTCCGGTGTTCTTTTCCTGAAAACACAACCAGCACAACTGTCCAAATAGGACCTGGATTCATCAGTTAGACCAGCATAGAATATATCGATTAATTCATTCTTAGGAATTTCATGTCCTGGTCTAGCCCGAATCAGACCGCAGTACCTCCCCCAAGCTTTAGGGAGGGACTCATCCTGCAACTACTTAAAGTTATAAATTCTTTGTAAAGCAGCATGTTGCATGTGAGCAGGAAAGTACTTATCAACAAAAGAGTGAGCTAAGTCTTGAGGACTCTTAATGGAACCGCATGGGAATGAATCATACCATGCTTTAGCACCTTCCTTCAAGGAGAAAGGAAGAAGCTTGGTGATATAAAAGTATCGTATCTTCTCATCTGTGGTAAACAGGCCACCTAAGTCACCAAGTTTAGTCAGGTGTGCAATAGCATCATCATTTTCTCTGCCATAAAAGGGGTCAGCTTCAACCATAGGTATAAGTGAAAGATCAACAGAGAAATCATAATCAGGATCATCAATGCATATAGGAGATGTAGCAAATTTAGGATCAGGAACGGTTTTGTTCTTCAAAGAGTGTTTTTCAAATAGTTTCTTAATAACTTCAGGGTCAGAGCCAGAAAACTCTGTCAGTTCCCTGCATAAATCTTCATCAAGCATATAGTAATCATCATCAAGGAGCCTCTCTTTGAGTTTACTCAAATCAGGATAATCATAAGTTTCACCAATAGGGTAGCGAGTAACAGGAAGTTCAATTCCAGACTTTTTAGCAGCAGCAGCAATTTGTTTCTCAAGAGCATAACCAAGCGAACTAATATCATCAAAAGTAGTAGAGGCATCATCAAGAGTATCGGACATAGTAACAGATTCAGTAGGAGCATCATGTGGTGGTGGTGAGGCAAACTTACTCATAACAGAAGGTGAATCAAGTGTAGCACTAGTGCTCAGAGCAGAACCTCTTCTTGTAGTAGATAGTAAGATCGGAACCTTGGGGTCTCCTTTCTTACCCATAGTGGATGAAGTGCAGCAGGTAGGATACCTCAAGTAGACTTGTAAATATTGCTATGCTCCCCGGCAACGGCGCCAGAAAACGGTACTTGATAACCCTCAACCGTAAGGGATCGAGATAGTCTTCGCGGGTAAGAATAACCCAATTTATTGATTCGACACACGAGGAGCCAAAGAGTATTTATAAGCTTTGACAGTTGAGTTCTCAATTCAACCGCACCTGAAATATACTTACTTGCAACAAAAGATAAGTGGTAACAGTGATATGATAGTGATAATAGTGATAGTAAAAGTAAACAGCAAAAAGTAAATAGTGAAGGTAAATGGCAAAAGTAGCAACTAGTGACAAGCAGGGTTTAAAACACTGTAGGCTAGGGAGATGGATGGTTGGGCGCTGCATGGATGAGATAGATTCTAACTTGGGGCACGGCACACGGAAAAGTAATGATCATCTAGGCAAATATCAAACATTAGGCATGTATCCCGTAGGTAGTTGTACGTGCTTGCAATAAGAACTTGCACAACATCTTTTGTCCTACCATCCCGCTACGAACGGGGCCAAAAGGAACTTATGGAGATTAAGGTGCTCATGTCAAAGAGCACCGGAACAAAGCAATGAACTCAATGGATACATGTAATCCTCAAACTACGGACCATCCCCTTTGGTGTCCCAAGCTGTCACTTTTGGGATCGCCGGTTCCGAACCGTAACAGGTGCAAACAACTCATAGATAGGATCACGAACACAAATATATTCATGCAAACACATATGGTTCAGATCTGAGATCATGGCACTCGGGCCCTAAGTGTCAAGCATTAAGAATAACAAGTTGAAGCAAAGATGATAAACACCATAGTAGATGATAGGCAACATGCCCCCAATGATCCGACAAACTATTACATGATCTAACTCATCCAATCCCTACCATCCCCTTCGCCTACAGCAGGGGAATTACTCACACATGGAGGGAGAAGTCATGGAGGGATGATGGAGTGGTGATGATGATGACGATGGCGATGATCTCCCCTCTCCGGAGGCCAATTCAGCCTCCAGATTAGCCCTCCCGAGGAAGAACAGAGGGTGGCGGCGGCTCCGCGACGGAAAACTGCGAAAAGAACTTCTGATCTGGGTTTCCGCGTCGTGAGTAAAAATACGAGGCGAAGTAGGGCACCAGGGGGTGTGGGCCCCACCCAGGCGACCCCCCGGCGCGGCCCAGGGGGGGCGCGCCCACAGGGCGCCTGGGCACCCCCTGGCCCCCCTCTGGCCCCACTTCTGGCTCCTGGTTCCTTCGGGTGCGTGGATTTTCTGTGATTTTTCGTGGATTTTTCTGAGATGCTTAAAAATCCGTTTTCCTGCACACAATAAAACCATACAGGCAGCTCTGCTGAAAACAGCGTCAGTCCGGGTTAGTTTAGTTCAAATCATGCAGGAATGAGGTCAAAACAATATCAAAAGTGTTTGGAAAAGTAGATACGTTTGAGACGTATCAGCATGCTATAACTTAGGGCACCAGCGCTTCATTTATTTATGCTCAGGGTCTGCGCCTGGCTTTGTACAAAGTGTTACATGCCTTGCCGGCAAGGCTTGTACAAAAGGGTGGCTTGCCGAGGGGCCCGGCAAGCCGCGCCTTATGGGTAAAACTTGCGAAGATGCTCGATGTTCCAGGAATTACTCACCGGAACAGCATCCTCGGTCTCCAGGCGGACAGCGCGAGGCCTGGTGACTCCTATTACCCGATAAGGGCCTTCCCACTTCGGCGTCAACTTGTTCGTATTCCTGGCCGATTGAACGCGCCGGAGAACAAGGTCGCCTTCCTCAAAGCTTCGGGCACGGACCTTGCGGCTATGGTAGCGGCACAAGGCTTGCTGGTAGCGTGCTGCTCTCACAGCCGCCCGAAGACGATATTCCTCAAGGAGCATTGCGTCGTCTTGTCGCAATTGCTCTTGCTCAAGCTCATCATAAGCGAGCACTCGAGGTGACCCGTATATGAGTTCTGTGGGGAGAACTGCTTCTGCCCCGTATATCAGGGCAAAGGGCGTCTGGCCGGTGGCTCGATTTGGCGTCGTTCTGATCGACCAAAGAACCGCCGACAATTCATCAATCCAGCGCCTCCCGCTCTTGTGTAGCCTGTCAAAGGTCTTTTCCTAGTCCTCGCAGCACTTCAGCATTTGCCCTGTCAGCTTGACCATTGCTTCGGGGGTGAGCAACGGAAGCGAAACAGACCTTGCTACCGAGGTCTTGGGTATATTGCATGAAGGTGCGGCTTGTAAACTGTGTGCCGTTGTCGGTGATGATCCTGTTGGGTACACCAAAACGGCACACTAGTCCCTTGAAGAACTTGTCGGCTGACTGAGCTATGACCTTCCTTACTGCCTCCACCTCTGGCCACTTTGTGAACTTGTCGATTGCAACGTACAAGTACTCAAAGCCCCCAACGGCGCGGGGGAAAGGGCCCAGTATGTCGAGCCCCTAGACCGAGAAGGGCCAGGAGAGAGGAATGGTTTGAAGGGCTTGAGCTGGTTGATGAAGTTTCTTTGAATGGAATTGGCACGCTTCACACCTGGTGACCAGTGCCGTCGCATCCTGGAGGGCAGTGGGCCAGAAGAAGCCTTGCCGGAATGCCTTGCCGGCAAGGGCTCTCGACCCTATGTGGGATCCACATATGCCTCCATGTATCTCTGCCAACACCTCCAGTCCTTCCTCTCGAGGGATGAACTTCAATTTCACACCGTTCGGTCTCCTTCTATACAGGACGTCATCGACGAACTGGTACATGGCAGACCGACGGGCTACTTTCTCTGCTTCTTCCTGCTCCTCAGGAAGTTCCCCAGTCTGAAAGAATCGGACGGTATGTTGTGCCCACGCTGGAGCCTGGGGCTCGATGGCGAGGACCAAAGGCATTTCCTCCGCCAAGGGAGTAGCCATCTCGACGGCAAAAGCTTGATGCTCCGCCGGAGCTAGCCCTCCGGTGGCGGGCTCAGTGTCTCCGGCAACATCCTTGCCGGCGGCTCCGGGGAGCGCGGCGAGAAAGTACTTGCCGGGCCCTGATTTCCTCCTCTTGTTCTGCTCTGTTGATGGATCGACGGATGGCTGAGAAAGCTGAAGCACAAAGGTACCTCGTTCCACAGGTAGCTTGAGGGCAGCGCACTTTGACAGGTAATCGGCGATGTCGTTCTCCGCTCGGGGAACGTGCTCCGCCTGTATACCGTCAAAGCGCTCTTCCAACTTTCTCACTTCATCGACGTAGGCCTTCATCAACGGGCTCTGGTAATCCTTGTTGACTTGTTTGACGACAAGCTGCGAGTCGCCCCTGACAATGAGCTTCTTGATTCCGAGGTCTACCGCGATCCTAAGACCAGCAAGCAGCCCCTCGTACTCAGCAGTGTTGTTCGTTGATACCTCCCTAGGGAAGTGCATCTGGACCACGTACTTGAGGTGCTCTCCAGTGGGCGCGACCAGCAGTACACCAGCCCCGGCGCCCTGTAAGGAGAAAGCCCCATCAAAGTACATGATCCAGTTGCAACTTGCCTCTTTGCCGGGGAGAGCAGTTTCCTGGACTTCTTCATTAGGCGTTGCGGTCCATTCTACGACGAACTCTACCAGGACTCGGCTCTGAATTGTCGAGGTACTTTCAAACTTGAGGCCCAAGCTGGACAGCTCCAGTGCCCACTCTACAATCCTTCCTGTCGCGTCTGGATTGTGCAATATCCGTTGCAGAGGGAGGCAAGTGACGACAGTGATCTCGTGCGCCTGGAAGTAGTGACACAGCTTCCTCGAGGCCATAAGAAGGCCGAAGAGCAATTTCTGCACACCGCAGTACCTTGATCTAGCCCCTGCAAGAGGGAGCTAACAATGTAGACTGGGTGCTACATCATTTTCTTCTTCGGCTGCACTCCAACCGGCTGTGTCGCCTCTGCACCAGTGGCATCGGGCTCTGTTGCTACTATCACCTCATCATCGATTTCTCTCTGCGCCACTAGTGCGGCGCTGACCACCTGGTTTGTTGCCGCTAAGTATAGTAGCGACGGTTCTTGTGGTCTAGGCGCAACTAGTATTGGCGTGGAGGAAAGATACCTCTTCAGATCTTGTAATGCTGCTTCGGCTTCTGGCGTCCACTCCATTGGGCCTGCCTTTTTTAAAATCTTGAAAAAGGGGAAGGCACGCTCGGCAGACTTGGAAATGAATCTGCTCATGGCGGCAACGCAGCCAGCAAGCCGACGCACATCCTTGACCCGTTTGGGTGCTTCAATCTGCCCTATAGCTTTGATCTTGTCTGGATTGGCTTCTATCCCATGCTGCGACACAAAGAACCCGAGAAGCTTGCCAGACGGGACGCCGAAGACGCACTTCTCAGGGTTCAGCTTGAGGCTGATCTTGCGCAGGTTTACAAATGTTTCTTGTAAATCCGGTACAAGGGTTGCCTTGTTCTTGGTTTTGACCACTATATCATCCATATAAGCCTCCATATTTCTATGGAGCTGGGGTTCAAAACCAATCTGGACTGCCCTTGCGAACATCGAGCCAGCACTCTTCAACCCGAAAGGCATTCGTACGAAACAGTACGTACCACATGGGGTGATGAATGCTGTCTTCTCTTCGTCTTCTCTTGCCATGAAGATCTGGTGGTAGCCGGAGTAGGCATCGAGGAACGACAGCAGGTCACACCCTGCCGTGGAGTCAACAATCTGGTCTATGCGCGGCAACGGGAAGGGGTCCTTGGGACAAGATTTATTGATATATGTGTAATCAATACACAGCCTCCACTTCCCATTTGCCTTGCGCACTACCACCGGATTGGCCAACCACGTTGGGTGGACCACTCCTCTTACCAAACCCGCAGCTTCCAGTTTCTGGATCTCCTCGATGATGAACTCTTGTCGTTCCAAAGCTTGCTTCCTGACCTTCTGCTTGACGGGCCGCACATGAGGACAGACAGCAAGGTGGTGCTCAATCACCTCTCTGGGAACGCCGGGGATGTCGGATGCTTGCCAGGCAAACACGTCGACATTCGCCCGCAGGAAGGTGACGAGCGTGTCTTCCTATTTGTTGTCAAGGGCGGAGCTTCTGGTAAAAGCCCCTCCCGTGCCGTCCTTCTTGACAGAAACCTTCTTGGTTCCCGGCGGTGTGGCCCTGGATCTCTTGTTTCTGCCGGTAGATCCCTCTGGCACGTCCTCGACGGGAGCGCGACACTCTGAAGAGGTGCGCTTGCCGGAGTGGGTGTCTGAGGTCTCACCGGTCTTCTTCTTTCCGGTGGAGCTCTCTGGCACGTCCTCGACGGGAGCACAACACTCCGAAGAGGTGCGCTTGCTAGAGTGGGTGCCCGAGGTCTCGCCGGTCTTCTTCTTCTTCCCTCCCGGGGCTCCAGTGGCAGGAGCGAGTGCCCTCGTAGCGGCAGCTGCTGCAACTGCTTGCTGGTACAATTGGTCAGCGCAAATCAGCGCATCTTTCTTATCGGAGGGGGTGGTGATGATCGTCACGGGCCCTGGCATCTTCAGGGTGTTGTAGGCATAGTGTGATGCTGCCATGAACTTGGCCAGTGCTGGGCGGCCAAGGATCCCATTGTAAGGCAAGGGGATCTTGGCAACATCGAACACGATCCTCTCTGTCATGTAGTTCAGATCACTTCCAAAAGTCACGGGCAGCGTGACTTTCCCCTTCGGTTGACTTCTCCCTGGGCCGACCCCCTGAAACGTGCCCGTCTCTTCGAGGTCTCCATCAGGAACTTGCAGCTTCTCGATCACGGTGGGCGAAAGTAGGTTCAGACCGGCCCCGCCATCGACTAGCATCTTCGTCACCTTGAGGTTGCGTATTGTCGGTGAAACCAACAATGGCAAACACCCGACCGCAGTAGTGCGATCAGGGTGATCCTCGGCGTCAAAGATGATAGGTGTGTTGGACCACTTCAGCGGCTTTTGGGCATCGGACGATGGCTCCACTGCAATAATCTCACGCGCCCACTGCTTAAGCTGGCGGTGAGAAGCATGCAGCGAGGCGCCACCATCAACGCACATGGCGTCCGTAGCCTTCTGAAACTCTTGGCCGCCGGACTCGTCGTCCTCTTCGTGATCGTCGTCTTTAGGTCTTCTGTCGCGGCCCCAGGCGGGCCTTTCCTGCTGTTTCTCCTTGCCGCGACGGCCTGCTTGGTCGTCACGCTTCTTGCTGGACACCTCAGCGCCGTCTTGGCCCTTCTCCTTGTCCCGCCTCTCGTATTCATCCCTTTGCTTCTCAGCAAGGAGCTCAACATGGTGGCAGTCCTGGAGATCATGGCCTTTGGTGCGATGGATCTTGCAGTATCGCTTGCCGGAGTTTCCTGGCTTCTCGGCAGCCGCCAAGGCCCAGCAAGCGACACACCCGGCAATTTCCTTGCCAGGGTCACCCGCCTTGGTTTTCTTGGCGGAGCCGGCGTCATCAGATCCCTCGACGGCAAGCACGGCCTTCCCCTTGCGCTTCCTGTTACGGTGCCGGCCCTTCTTCGCTGGGGCGGCAGTATCCTCGTCTGAAGAGTTGGTTTCCGCACCGGTGCCTTCGCCGGGGTACTTCCTTCCCTCTTCAGCCCGGGCACATCTGTCGGCAAGAGCGTAGAGTTCCGCCACATCCTTCACCTTGGTCATCGCTAGTTGTTCGCGCATCTTGCAGTTGCGCATGTTCTGGTGGAACGCGCTGATGATGGTGGCAGGGTGAACATCGGGGATATTGTACTGTACCCGGCTGAATCTCTGTATGTACTTGCGCAGACTCTCGCCTTCCTTCTGGGGTATGACATGTAGGTCACTCGCTTGGCCATGGACTTGGTGGCCTCCGGTAAAGGCGCCAACAAACTCATGGCACAAGTCGGACCAGGAGGAAATAGAGTCTACTGGCAAGTGCATCAACCACGACATGGCGTTAGGTTTAAGAGCCAACGGAAAGTAATTCGCAAGCACCTTATCGTCGCAGGCCCCGGCAGCTTGCATCGCGATGGTGTAGATGCTAAAGAACTCCGACGGGTGGGTCTTGCCGTTGTACTTCTCGCCAACGTCAGGTTTGAATGTGCGGTGAGAGGGCCACTAGAACTGCCGGAGCTCACAAGTGAAAGCTAGACAGCCTACCTCGTAAGGTAGACCCCCAGGGCTCTTCGGTGTCGGGCGGTCTGCAGCAGGCCCTGCTCGCCTGTCTGGCTGGTGGCGTGTTCCGCGCCGACGCTCGATGGTGGTTCGAGCGTCTTCATGAGCTTGCTCCTGAAGAACTTGATGCTGGTCGCCGCGGGTCCGTGGGTCGGACGATGCTATGGAGATGGCATCGCCCGCGATGTCTCGACGAGTCGACGCACGCGGCACCGGGCGAGGAGGAGGCGAATGCACCGTAGCCACGGCGCTGCCGGCTCTCCCGCCGCCGGTGCGTGGGACTCCATCGGAGCGTCGACCTGGGAGCTCCGTTGGATTTATATCATCCTTGTTGGCGACTACGACAAGGCTTCGGATGGTGGCTCCCCATTCGTCGAGTTTCCCCGTAACGGGAGGAAAGTCGAGGAGCAACTGCGCATGCACCAAAGCTTCGGATGGCGTCAACGGTAGCGAAACCTGCACTGACCGTGACGCGCTTCGACCCCTGACCGTGTCAGGGGGAGCTCCATCACGATCTCGTGGTCGCCTATCGTCCCCACCAGTGCTTCGGCGGGCGGGCAGGTCTTCTACGTCCCGGGAGTGGCGCTCGGGGCTCTTCCCATGGCGATGCCCGGGACCTTCAGGGTGACGACGCCGTTCATTGCACGCTGCTTGAGAAGAGCCCGTTGTTGGTGCCGGCGTGGGAGTTCTGGAGATCCTTGCGTCACCTTCGGGTGATGCGGCAGCGACCTTGGAAGGCCCCGCGCCACCCGCGGAGGGCCGGGTTCCATCTCTGGAACTGGCTGTGTGTGGCCCATTACCAGGCGCACAAGCATCGCCACCTCCCAAACTCCGGCTGCTGGGGCGGCGTTGGTGTTCGCGAGCAGCGCCCCGGGTTCTTTCCGCGACCAGTCCGCTGCTCGCCCGCGTCGGGACAGGTTGTCCGGCTTCCGACTGGCCAACCGCCACCGTCGTCTTCTTCTTGGGCGCCATGACGAAGAAGAGGCGTTGAACTGACTACCAAAGCCGATTCTCACAACTGCGCCCCCTACCTGGCGCGCCAAAGATGTCGGTGTATTTGGATCGACAGCTATGGGATCACAAGAATCCCTACTACGGTTGCGCGGCGCGGGGTTGAGAGAAGAGCCGATCTAACAGTCAGGACACGGTTCCTTTACCCAGGTTCGGGCCGCAAAGATGCGTAAAACCCTACTCCCGCTTTGGTGGATTATATGTTTGTGTTCTTTAGCTAGTGAGGAGCTCCAAAAGAGTCGTGAGGAGTTCTAAAAAGCCGAATCCCCCTCCTGGTCGCCTCGGGCCTCCTTTTATAGGAAAAAGGGGTCGCCACAGTAGCACACAGTAGGTGGAAAGGGTATAGTGATGCGAGGTTATCCCTCGCATTATAGGACAAGGCGCATTTAATGCGCTTAGCTTAGGTGTCCTTGCTTTATCGGGGACGAGGGGAGACGTCCATCTTGTCCGTCGCCGCTCCTCCTCGTGTTGACACGCGCTCTGGCCAGCGGTGCCTGAGGTGCCACGTAGGCAGACAGGCAGCTGAGGTGGCGCAACGGCGGGTCTTCACGAAGATCTGTGGGATGCCACGCAAGAGCCTGTCCAGCTGGTCGGGTCGGCAGCTGCGTCGGTCGGTGGAAACCTAGTTGGTGCGGGCCTGACAGTGGCCCTGTGGGTGTCCTCGGCAAGGGCCTTGCCGGGGCTCCGCCAAGGGTCCTGCCGTGGCGCATGTTGTCATCCCCGGCAAGGTGCTTGCCGGGGGCCTTGTAGTTCTCCTTGGCTGGGATCCTGCCAAGGGTCATCGTCTTCTTAACTTGTATCTGATCTTGAATGTCTTCACAAAGATCTGCATGCCACCACGGGGATATCTCCCGAATCCTCGCCCCATGGGGGCGGAGGACTCAAGGGTGATCCGCTCCGTAGGCACGGGGCGAGCTGCCGCGGCAAGGGTCTTGCCGGGGCTGCCAGAGCTGGCTCCCGGCAAGGACCTTGCCGGGGGAAGCCGCTTTGTCCCTTTGCTCTTTGTGGTCTTGTTCTTGGCGTTGCTCCAGTCTCCATCAAGCTTTGGTCTTACCCCAGCTTTGGTGTGCTGGTGCCTGTGGCTCAGACTGCCCGTGCACAGTCATAGGGGTACAAAAGTGTACCCCTCTTTTTGTACACCGACAATAAAAAAAGGCCTCATATGGGCCGAAAGACGTCATGGGCCAGACATGGGCTAAAAGTGATAACGGAATGGAATTATATTGGACGGCCCACACGACACTACTCGGCCGAACTTAGAAAGGCCATAACAGGCTGCGAGTTAATAGGCCATGAATGGGCTCTATGCGAGTAGGTCGTTAACAAGCTTTCGGTGGGCCAGCATGTTATCTTTTAATCAAGACAAACGGGTCGGCCTTTTTAACCTAACTGGGCCACTGTTGGGCCTTGCCAGATGTCGACGTACCATGGGCGTCTGACATCTTTCCCAACGCAGATCTGACACATGGTTCCTTCGGCCAACGAGAATTTTACACGTGGAAAATCATCATTGGTCAGCGCTGTTAACGGGTTATCGGATCCAAAACCATACCGGATAGCTTAACGGCGACCCGTTATGGTGGATGCCACGTGTCGGTCACCCTTGACGAAAGCACTTCCATGACGCGCTATTTATCGTCATGGAAGTGAACACTTCCGTGATGATAATTTCAGTATTGTCATGGAACAATTCTACAACAACATAGGTATGACTATCTCGATTCCGTCATAAAAATCATCATGGATGTACAAGCATGACCAAAATCGTGACCTACTGTGACAAACATGTATCATCTTGGAAGTGGTTTTTTCTGTACTGCATGACATGCTCGTTCCACACGACAATCAGCAAGTCAACGTACGAATAAGCTTATTTCATCTTGCGGTGGTCATTGTACCTAGTTACGAATGTAGGAATACCTGGAGCACCATGAGGTTAGCTGATAGTAGGTAGATGCAGCCATATAATTTTGTGCAGTTCTACAAAAATTGAGGTTTGTGTCCCTTTTCCTTCTTATGAGAATTCTTCTTGAAGTTGGTAGAATGTGACGGCTTATTCTTTGCATAAAACTTGCCTTTCCCCTGAGATTTGTTCTTGTTGTTTTGGGCCTTGTTGGGCTGGAAGTTCTTCTCGTGTACCATGTGGGCACTAGAAGCTCCCTTAGTGACTTGAGCATGTGTGTCTTTTGCTCTCACCTTCTCTTCAAAATCAAGAGTGTTATTGAGATCCGAAATGGAAAACTCTTGTCTCTTGTGTTTCGGAGAAGTAGCAAAATTGTTCCACGAAGATGGAAGCTTGGCAGTGATGGTCCCAACAACAAATTTGTCGGACAACACACACTTAAAGTACTCAAGTTCCTTAGCGACTGAATGTATCTCATGAGCCTGCTGAACAACAGAGCGCTCATCAATCATCTTGTAGTCACATAATTGCTCCATGACATACAACTCGTTGATAGTGTCTGAGGCCCCAAATGTGGCCTTCAGCGTAGCCCACATGTCTTTGCCATTGTCAAGCGACATATATGAATCCACAATGGAATCGTCAAGAACACTCGTAAGGGTGCCTTTGAAGAGGGTATCCATGTTCTCAAAAGATTCCCGTTGTGCATGATTAAGATCGCCCTCAGGCTTGCCCTTAGTGGCGTCATAGTAGTACATGGTCTGAATCTAGTAAACTGCTCTCGTACACCACCTTTTATATTGCACCCCCTTAAAGATAGGCGGCTTCAAAAGCGCAACAAACCACTCAGAGTAAATGGCCTATAATCAGGTTTTTGCATTGGATTGTTGAATATATGAGCAAATTACTAGGAGATTTAATCCAAATAAATAGTAAATAGATCATGACGACAATTGCAGAGATCAAAGTAATGATGTGGACTAAACTAGGAGGATAGAATCACATAGTATGCAGTGGGAGCAGAACTGTAGTGGTTGATGTTGTCACTCATGTCGTTGATGAAGAGGTTGTCGAGGTCGGGGAAGAAGGTTGTCATTAAGGAATTCGTCGCTGGCAGCAGTCGCATGTGTGTGCTCCCCAAAAACCTGATCGCCCCTCTCCTGTACATGATCACGAAAGGCGGGGTTCCAAAGGACTGATGTCCCTTCTCGCGGTGCATGCCGGAAGGAGGGATAGAGAAGATTTGCGTGGCGGCGCTATGATCTGGAACAGTGTGAAACCATATGATACAGCCGTGGCTAGGGTAGAGCATGTCAGGTCGGTCATGCGAGTAAACCCCATGTCAAAGTCAATGATAGCCCCATTATCCAAAAGAATAGGAAACGGCTGAGTAATTAAGGCGTCTATTAATTATTAATTAATGACTAAATAAATTGAACTTTGCATGTGCTATGCAATTACCCAGGTACAAGTAGATAGAGAAGAGAAGATATGTACTCCCTCCGTCTAGGTGTATAAGTCATCTTAGGTGGTGCACCATGAACAAGGGGGTGAAAAACAAGAGAACTTAATGCTTATTTGCTAAATAATAATGTTGCATGCAATTAACTGACCACTGCATGTCGTGTTTGCTAGTCTCAAATCATTGAAAGCATACACACCCCATATCTCTTATTGGTTGATTCCTTTATTTATGTCAAGAAATAAGAAATGAGGTGGGAGTTAATTTACCGTGCCTAGATGTTTTGGGATTATTTGGTTATTGTAAGGTGACATACACCTACACAGAGGAAGTACTAGTAATATTTATAGTCTTACAATGCACCTACGTCATTTCTATTGTGCTTCCTCTAAACGCTCACCATCTTGTACTTCATTGGTTAGTTTCAATTTTTGAATTAAGCCCCATAAACCCATACTCGCTTGATGTTGTGCGGCTGTCGTCCAATATTCGCCCGTACTTTATGGTTTCTTCGTCCGAGCAACTTACTCTTGGAATATTTTAGTACTAGCGCATTCAACGAAGAGTGAAATTATAGTTGTTTTGCCCGAGCAAGTTTTACTAGTGCTGCGGGAAAGATGGGGCTCTGTTATTTGACTGCTCATTAGTCATTATTATTGTGGCACAACGAGTGGGGTGAATCTCGCCAGCGATTGTGTGCTCAATATTGGTGCATGGCACGTGGACCCTGATTCTGGATGTCCCACATGTGGGCGCAAGGAAATTTGAATGATTTGTGGCATTACTATCATGCTTGCAGGATATGTTTATATGTACACATAATTTTCCAGCATAATAAAATTGTGTTGTAATGCTATGAAGCTTTCAACTTTGGTTTCATGTGTCCTCTTGCCTCGAAAGTGTTTTTGGGATTATTTGGTTTTCGTAAGGTGACTTATACCCCTAGACAGAGGAAGTAGATGTAGATAAAACTTTATCAATAACCATGCCACCGCCTTCAGGTCGCACTTGTATGATTCGCATGTGGTCGCAGACCCTACAATAAGTGGACAACGAGATGTGTCAAATTATCACGTTAGCTTCTGCTTAGTGTGTAAGTGCGCTCCACCGTGGGTTGATAACCCACAAGTGTAGGGGATCGCAACAATTTTCGAGGGTAAAGTATTAAACCCAAATTTGTTGATTCGACACAAGGGGAGCCAAAAAATACTCTTAAGTATTAGCAGCTGAGTTGTCAATTCAACCACACCTGGAAACTTAGTATCTGCAGCAAGATAGTTTAGTAGCAAAGTAATATGATAGTGGCGGTAGCAGCAATAAAAGTAAAGATAGTGTTTTGTAGATTTTGTGATAGTAGCAGCGGAAAAGTAAATAAGCAACTAGCAATATAGGTAAAGCTCGTAGGCATTGGATCGGTGATGGGAAATTATGTCCGATGCAACTCATCATGTAGAAGTTATAACCTAGGGTGACACAGAACTAGCTCCAGTTCATCAATGCAATGTAGGCATGTATTCCGAATATAGTCATACGTGCTTATGGAAAAGAACTTGCATGAAATCTTTTGTCCTACCCTCCCGTGGCAGCGGGGTCCTATTATGAACTAACGGATATTAAGGCCTCCTTTTAATAGAGTACCGGACCAAAGCATTAACACATAGTGAATACATGAACTCCTCAAACTATGGTCATCACCGGGAGTGGTCCTGATTATTGTCACTTCGGGGTTGCCGGATCATAACACATAGTAGGTGACTATAGACTTGCAAGATAGGATCAAGAACACACATATATTCAAGAAAACATGATAGGTTCAGATCTGAAATCATGGCACTCGGGCCCTAGTGACAAGCATTAAGCATAGCAAAGTCATAGGAATATCAATCTCAGAACATAGTGGATACTAGGGATCAAACCCTAACAAAACTAACTCGATTACATGATAGATCCCATCCAACCCATCACCGTCCAGCAAGCCTACGATGGAATTACTCACACACAGTGGTGAGCATCATGGAATTGGTGATGGAGGAAGGTTGATGGTGATGATGGCGACGATCTCCACTCTCCGGAGCCCCGAACGGACTCCAGATCAGCCCTCCCGAGAAAGATTAGGGCTTGGCGGCGGCTCCGTCTCGTGAAACATGATAATTCCTTCTCTCTTATTTTTTTTCTCCCCGAAACGGAAGATATAGGCCTTGGGGGTACGTCGGTGGAGCATCGGGGGGCCCTCGAGGCAGGGGGCGCGCCTTGGGAAGGGGGGCGCGCCCCCCACCCTCGAGGACAGGGTGTGCCCCCCCCCCCGTGAGTATCTTCTTGCAGATATCTTTTATATTTTCTGAAATAATTCTCCGTTGATTTTCAGGCGATTCCGAGAACTTTTTATTCTACACAAAAACAACACCATGGCAGTTCTGCTGAAAACAGCGTCAGTCCGGGTTAGTTCCATTCAAATCATGCAGGTTAGAGTCCAAAACAAGGGCAAAAGGATTTGCAGAAGTAGATACGTTGGAGACGTATCAACTCCCCCAAGCTTAAACCTTTGCTTGTCCTCAAGCAATTTAGTTGATAAACTGAAAGTGATAAAGAAAAACTTCTACAAACTCTGTTTGCTCTTGTTGTTGTAAATATGTAAGCTAGCATTCAGGTTTTCAACAAGATCATGAACTAACCACATTCACAATAACTTTCAGGTCTCAAGATTACTCACATCAATGGCATAATCAACTAGCGAGCAATAATAATAAACCTCGGATGACAACACTTCTCAGAACAATCATGATATGATATAACAAGATGGTATCTCGCTAGCCCTTTCTGAGACCGCAAAACATAAATGCAGAGCACCTTTAAAGATCAAGGACTGACAAGACATTGTAATTCATGGTAAAAGAGATCTAGTCATGATCATACTCAATGCAAATTAATAGTAATACATGCAACGACAGAGGTGCTCTCCTATTGGTGCTCTTTGATAAGAGGGTGATGACTCTACATAAAAGTAAATAGATAGACCCTTCGCAGAGGGAAGCAGGGATTTGTAGAGGTGCTAGAGCTTGATTTTTAAATAGAGATTGAATAACATTTTGAGCGGTATACTTAAATTGTCAACATATCAACCAAGAATCTCGATATCTCCCATGCTACGCACATTATAGGCGGTTCCCAAACAGAATGGTAAAGTTTATACTCCCTCAACCACCAACAAGCACACTCCATGGCTAGCCCGAAACAACGGGTACCGTCCAAACCAGCAACAGCCCTCGGGGAGTTTTGTTTAATTATTATGATTTTGAGCATGGGACTGGGCATCCCGGTTACCAGCCATTTTCTCATCAATGATGAGCGGAGTCCACTCATCGTGAGAATAACCCACCTAGCATGGAGGATATAGACATCCCTAGTTGATACATGAGTTGTTCGAGCATACAAAACAGAATTTCATTTGAAGGTTTAGAGTTTGGCACATACAAATTTACTTGGAACGGCAGGTAAATACCGCATATAGGAAGGTATAGTGGACTCATGTGGAATAACTTTGGGGTTTATGGAAGTGGATGCACAAGCAGTATTCCCGCTTAGTACAGGTGAGGGCTAGAAAGAGACTGGAAAGCGACCAGCTAGAGAGCAACAACGGTCATGAACATGCATTAAAATTAATCAACAATGAATGCAAGCATGAGTAGGATATAAATCGCCATGAACATAAATATTGTGAAGGCTATGTTGATTTGTTTCAACTACATGCATGGACATGTGCCAAGTCAAGTCACTTAAATCGTTCAAAGGAGGATACCACCCATCATACCACATCACAACCATTTTAATATCATGTTGGCATGGAAGATAGACCATTATAAACTCTCAGCTAATTAAGCATGGCATAAGCAGCTATGATCTCTAATTGTCATTGCAAACATGTTTCATTCATAACAAGCTGAATCAAGAACGATAAGCAATCGTATTTACAAAAACAAGAGAGGTCGAGTTCATACCAGCTTTTCTTATCTCGATTAGTTCATCATATATCATCCTTATTGCCTTTCACTCGCACGACCAAACGGTGTGGATAATAATAATAGTGCACGTGCATTGGACTAAGCAGGAATCTGCAGGCATTTAATACAAGAGAGAAGACAAGGTAATATGGCTCAAGGTTAAATCAACAACAAAGCATATGAGAGCCACTAAGCATTTTAATCATGGTCTTCTACTCTTAATCCCTAAAGAAAAGAAAAGAAACTATTTACATGGGAAAGCTCCCAACAAGAAAAAGAAGAACGGGAAATCTTTTTGGGTTTTCATTTTTAGTTACTAATACAACAAGCAAAGAAAGTAAACTAGCTAGAAGCTACAACTAATATATTTTTTGTTTTTCTGGCTTTTTCTAGCACACAAGAAAAAGACTAAGGAAAAGAAATTTAAACTAAGCGTGGATGGTACAGTGAAAGAGTGTGAGCACCGACAACTAGAATAAGTGTGAACATGAATGTAAGTCGGTGAGAAACACGTACTCCCCCAAGCTTAGGCTTTTGGCCTAAGTTGGTCTATGGCCAGTATTGGCCTGACGGATATCCGAAGTTGTAGTTGGGATCGTACTGAGATGCAGCAGATGCTGCCTGATGAGCTGCAACTCGAAGACGGGTTGCCTCCATCATGTTATAATAGGCATTTGCCTCCTCCATAGTTATAGTGTATCTTCCTTTTTCCTGGAAGTTAAACAAAGTAGGGGCAGGAAGAACAATAGGGATGGCATGTTGCTAGTTAAAGATTAGTCGATATTTGAGGGTTCGATTATCACACTCTATAAAATAGTGACTAGCCATAGCATTACAGTCTAAATAAGAAGGAGGTAAAGGTTCATCATACGTATGCACAGACACACCAAGATAGCGGGCTATGCGAGTAGCATAGATCCCACCAAATAAATCTCCATGCAAACCATTATGGTGTAGTCTACGTGCAACAATAGCTCCCAGATTATATTGCCTATCACCTAGTACAGCACTCCTTAGAACACTAAGATCAGAAACACACATGTGACAAGCCTCATCTTTACCATTTATGCATCTACCGATAAAGAGCGCAAAGTAATGAATAGCAGGAAAATGTATGATCCACAAGTGTAGGGGATCGCAACAATTTTCGAGGGTAAAGTATTAAACCCACATTTGTTGATTCGACACAAGGGGAGCCAAAGAATACTTTTAAGTATTAGCAGCTGAGTTGTCAATTCAACCACACCTAGAAACTTAGTATCTGCAGCAAGATAGTTTAGTAGCAAAGTAATATGATAGTGGCGGTAGCAGCAATAAAAGTAAAGATAGTGTTTTTGTAGTTTTTGTGATAGTAGCAGCGGAAAAGTAAATAAGCAACTAGCAATATAGGTAAAGCTCGTAGGCATTGGATCGGTGATGGGAAATTATGTCGGATGCAATTCATCACGTAGAAGTTATAACCTAGGGTGACACAGAACTAGCTTCAGTTCATCAATGCAATGTAGGCATGTATTCCGAATATAGTCATACGTGCTTATGGAAAAGAACTTGCATGACATCTTTTGTCCTACCATCCCGTGGCAGCGGGGTCCTATTCTGAACTAAGGGATATTAAGGCCTCCTTTTAATAGAGTACCGGACCAAAGCATTAACACATAGTGAATACATGAACTCCTCAAACTATGGTCATCACCGGGAGTGGTCCTGATTATTGTCACTTCGGGGTTGCCGGATCATAACACATAGTAGGTCACTATAGACTTGCAAGATAGGATCAAGAACACACATATATTCAAGAAAACATGATAGGTTCAGATCTGAAATCATGGCACTCGGGCCCTAGTGACAAGCATTAAGCATAGCAAAGTCATACGAACATCAATCTCAGAACATAGTGGATACTAGGGATCAAACCCTAACAAAACTAACTCGATTACATGATAGATCCCATCCAACCCATCACCGTCCAGCAAGCCTATGATGGAATTACTCACACACGGCGGTGACCATCATGGAATTGGTGATGGAGGAAGGTTGATGATGACGATGGCGACGATCTCCACTCTCCGGAGCCCCGAACGGACTCCAGATCAGCCCTCCCGAGAGAGATTAGGGCTTGGCGGAGGCTCCGTCTCGTGAAACGCGATAACTCCTTCTCTCTTATTTTTTCCTCCCCGAAACGGAAGATATAGGACTTGGGGGTTCGTCGTTGGAGCATCGGGGGGGCCTCGAGGCAGGGGGCGCGCCCTGGGAAGGGGGGCACGCCCCACACCCTCGAGGACAGGGTGTGGGCCCCCCGGTGAGTATCTTCTTGTAGATATTTTTTATATTTTCTGAAATATTTCTCCGTTGATTTTCAGGCGATTCCGAGAACTTTTTATTCTGCACAAAAACAACACTACGGCAGTTCTGCTGAAAACAGCGTCAGTCGGGGTTAGTTCCATTCAAATCATGCAAGTTAGAGTCCAAAACAAGGGCAAAAGGGTTTGGAATAGTAGATACGTTGGAGACGTATCATGGGTGTACACACGTGTGTGCGGGAGGGCACGAGTGCATGCATGCACCTCTTCTCTTCTTCGTGTGCAAATGCGCTCCACTGTGGGTGTACCCACGCGTCAGCGCGTGTGCGGGAGGGGACGAATGTGTGCATGCACCTCTTCCCTTCGTCTCTCTCTCTCTCTCTCTCTCTCTCTCTCTCTCTCTCTCTCGCTTTCTCTTGTCTAGTACATTTTAGTGACACTGCAAGTCTTATAGCATGCTGACTATGCCTTATTAGACTAGCTCTAAAGTTACTCTCCACTGTGAGTAGTCTAATGTCGGGAGTGCAACGGGCGGCACCCTCAGCCAACGCACCGCTTCAATGGCGGACGCAGTGAGAGAGGTCGTGTCGCCCTGACTTGCCATCAATGTGGAGCGGCGGGCTCAGCTGGCGCAGGGCGGGAAGCACGCGTGGGAGGGGGGTAGAGGTTTTTGGTGGGCTATGAAGGTGAGAAGCTAGCTTGGGATTGGTCCGGACGGGGAAATATCAAGTGCTCCCATACTCCAACTGCTAGTACTACGTAGTACAATAGTGTGGGCTATGTAGAGGGCGTAGTAAGAAAGCTTCTCGTCGTTCTTTGAGTTGAGTGGACACATAAAATTAGTAGTTTTTTTAAACATACATCAAAGTAGTAGTCTCCGAAGAGGGCCGACCATGTCCCTGGCTACCATCCCATCCCGTGCTCTGTCATTGAGTACATGCACGATTCACGTGGCATTGAAGATTTTTTTTGCATACGTGCCATTGAATTTTTTTTTACAAAACACACACCATCGCGTCCTAGTCAAAATTTGATTCGTTCACGAGTGGTTCCTGACCATCCACTAAGTGAACAACTACTACACACGTCAAATTGTTACGTGAGCTGCCTCTTCATCAAGAAATGAGCTCCACTGTGTACCCGCGCATGTGTGTTAGCGAAAGAGGCAAAGAGTACGTGCGTCTGTGCGTGCAATTCTTCTCTTTGTGCACATACTCATTTTTTTCCGGGTGATTCGTACACATACTCGGCCTACGTTGTTGACCATTAGCGAGTCTCACTTATCTCTACTTTATACATGTACATGTATGCATCTACATCTACACTACATCTACATCTGCAAGCACATCTACAACTACTATAGTACAAAAAGTTTTAAACATGAGACCAGCCATTTTCTTCAATGACACGACCTGGATGTTGGATGTCCCATGTGTCGGCAAAAGGAGGAAGAACGATGTCCGATGACCAAGAAGGACCAAGGAACCGCGCGGTGGAGCATCTACACCCCTCCCAATGCTCCACCTTGTACAAGTGCTAATGGTGCCATGCAAGCAAAAAATATCTGATGTGGCGAGGTAATTAAGATGAGAGAGATGAGTGTGGTGAACCTAGAAAGAGACAATGCCAAGCGCGTGAACCTAGGCAAACCACTTAAATGAAAGAAGGCCACCAATGCATGAAGAATTTTAGTTGCTAAATCATCAAATGAAGGATGCTTAGCTACGACAACTTAAGAACATATGCATTGGAGGCTTTACTTGCTGAACTTTTTAATGTGCTTAGCACCTCATGTTAGCACCGGTGCATTGGAGGCTTTAGTTGCTAAACTTTTTAGTACAAGATATGTCCTGATTTATTGGTCCCCTTTGTAATTTGTGCCCAAATTTGACTATTATTTAACTAATGAAATATTAATACACGTTAATAAAAACTATATGATTGGATTCGTATTTGATCATTGTTTCCAATGATATTATTTTTTATGACATGCATGAACACTTTGTTAGTGAAATTTATGGTCAAAACTAGTCACAAAATACAATGGGGACCAATAAAGCAGGACGGAGGTGGTAATATAAAATCAACCAAATCTTCTACGCACTACTCATTTAGATCGAAGGAGTAGGAAACACGGCAAGCCATTTATAGTTACATCATATGTACATGCCCTCCGCATGGTATCACCATACTTCTTGGCCTCCGTGCGACACCTAGCTCTAGTAATCCACGAGCCCGTATCGCTTCTCGCTCCTCGTCTCTCTCAAAGTGCGTCCGGTAGGCGATTTTTCCATCGATTGAGGTTGGTTCACTCACACTCATTACCACATGTTATAGATATGCCAATAGCATTCTAAATCTAAAAACAATAGTGATATGACAATAGGAAGCGCTTTGACCGGTGGACCAAACGCGACAGGTTGCCGTGAGTGGGTCCAGTTTCTCGTAAGGTGACTTTTATGCACCTGGTTGGAGGAAGTGCCTTGTTCAAATTTGGCACTTTATTGGGCACACTATGTGCATTTTTAGGACATTTAGAGCAAGTCTAATAAGGCCTAGTCAGCAGGCTATAAGACTTGCCATGTCATTGAAATCCTACTTCGAGGAGTGAGAAGATAGGAGAGAGTGAAGTGGGCTCTTATTTTACATCCCGGTTGCAGCACATAGATCAAGTAAAAGTAGTATGCATGCAACTATCTTCCAATCATATATATTGTTCAGGCAAATATTAAGTACTTAGAGCCAACTTAATAGCCAATCTAAGAGCCAACCTATTATATGAGTATTTTTTATGAAGGCTTTAAGTGAGGTGGCATCTCCTTATAGCCAACAACTGGTGACGTTATTAACCTTCCTCTTATTGGCCGAGATACATCAAAACACAGCTACAGCTACACGGGTTTGATGAGAGGGACGTGGATTGTCGTTCGATTGCGGTGCATCCTACGGTGCACACGTGCGATCCGCGTGCCTAGGGTTTCGGCCAATTACAATGCAACCCAGTCGGGTGAGCACACACAATTTCCAGAGGCGAAAAAAATTGTGCGTGTGTGATAGAAATGACCGAGATTGCGGGGGAATCCGAATTTCGTGCGTCGTTTATCCTTGAGCTCTAAAAAATTACCGCATTGTACAGTTGTCTGACCACTCCGCCCTCGAACCCAGAGTTGTCTCCAAGCGTCATTCATGCAACCGCGATGTGATAAGGAAGTGATGGCATCCCGCCGCGCTGAGTTCATCGCCGCTCGCAGCCGCACACCCATGTGGGCGACTTTGAAGCTACCATGGCCGAATGGGCGGTGGAGCAAGAGGCGGCCAAAGCCACATAGAAGGAGCGAACAAGGTAGAAAGCACTCAAGAAAAGAGAGTCCTTCCACCGCAAGAAAGAAGAGGCCACACGCGTAGCTGAGGAGAGATCTACGAAGATCCAGGCACGATGGGCTGCCGCCGACTAGGCTGGGTAGGTGAACGGCCGCATCTAGCAACCATGCCTCGATGCCTCCACCCGTGAGGATCGCGGCGGTAGTTACCGCGACGCTGATGTGAGCTTGGTAGATAACCAAGCAAGATGGGCTGCCGCTGAGAAGGGCGACAAAGAGAACGATTACGTCTGGCCAGCATGTGAGAACTAGTTAGTCTATAAAAATATGCCTCCAAGGGCTAGTACTGGATGATCTCGTTGTTATTAGAAGTAGTTAGTGTGTGTGTCGCCGGTATGTATATTTTATCAATTATGACCATTTACCGGTACTAGTAAGAGCATGGTTAGTAAAGCCAATTATTGGGTGCTGACTACTAGTATATTGCCACATTATCTATAGCCAAGCTTATAGCAAGCAAGTACAATAGTTGCATATAAATATACAGTACTACCTCCGTCTAGGCGTATAAGTCATCTTACATTGTGCACTATGACCAAGAGGGTGAAAAAACGAGAGAACTTAATGGTTATTTGCTAGTTAATAGCATTGCATGCAATTAACTCACCACTCCATGTCGTGTTTGCTAGTCTCAAATCATTGAAAGCATACACACCCCATATCTCCTATTGGTTTATTCCTTTATTTATGTCAAGAAACAAGAAACGACGTGAGAGTTAATGTACCGCACCTAAGTGTTTTGGGATTATTTGGTTTTCTTAAGGTGACCTATACACCTAGACAGAGGAAGTACTAGTAATATTTATAGTCTTACAACCCGTGTATGTCATTCCTATTGTACTTGCTCTAAACTATCACCATCTTGTACTTCATTGGTTTGTTTCAATTTTTGAATTGAGCCCCATAAAACCATACTCGCTTGACGTTGTGTGGCTACCGTCCAATATTCGCTTGTACTTTATGGTTGCTTTGTCCGAGCAACTTACTCTTGGAATATTGAAGTATGAGCGCATTCAACAAAGAGGGAAATGATGGTTTCTTCGCCCGAGCAACTTCTACTAGTACTGCGGGAAAGTGGGGCTCTGTGATTTGACTGCTCATTAGTCATTATTACTGCGGCACAACGAGGGGGTGATCTCGCCAGCGGTTGTGCACTCAATATTGGTGCATGGCATGTGGACCCAGATTCTGCATGTCCTACATGTGGGTGGAAGGAAGTTTGAATGATTTGTGGCATTGCTATCAAGCTTCCTGGATATGTTTATAAGTACACATAATTTTCTAGCATAATAAAATTGTGATGTAATGCTATGAAGTTTTCAACTTTGGTTTCATGTGTCCTCTTGCCTCCAAAGTTGTCTCATTACAACATTCCATCAAATACAAAGGAAACTAACTTGCATGCTAATGCATCTCAAAGATTCGCAGATCAGCATCAATATTTACATCACAGTTGAATACAAGTTGTGAGAATGTGTACAAATAAAGAAAACTAAAAAATGAAGGATGATGTCCGTAGGCATGGTTATGTTTCCTAGCGTTCATTGGTAGGCAGCTAGTTGCACGCGTCCCTGTGGAACATAACAAGACATGTTAGCCTAGCAAGGATTCTATGGAGGACATGGACCAATCGATCATTTTGTGCAGTTCCTCAAAAATTCAGCGAGCATCCATGTTTGCAAAGATATTGAACAAGTGTGATAACATTAAAAGTGGCGCTAGTAGTAGTTGATGAAACATACACACACAAGTAGAAGCCGATCACCTTTGCAATCTCTCATAAAACTAACCACTTGTTGTAGAAGATTAGGCTCAGATTTGGATGAGCAGGATAGCAAAACCAATCTCCCTTTGTTCAGTCATGCTAAAATGCAGAGATGTTGCCCGTGTGACATTTTAGTAGAACTACACAAGACACTCTTAAAGAAAAAAGTAATTTGTGCAGTTCACCAAAAGGTCGCAATAGCAACGTAGTGAAATGGATAGCCCTGTTTGCAAAAAAGAGGTAGAAATGAAACAATTACTAGCCAATAATAGTTGATGACACATACGACAACAAAAAACAAGCATATTCCTTGGCCGAAGGGAAGATAGCAACACAGTTGTTTATCTAAAATGGTGTGAGTATGAGATCACAACATGGAAAGTACACCAGCCCAGCTACGGTTTAGGCAAAGAACTACAGAAGATCCATAGGCAGCGGCGTGGGAAGTTGGGCAGTGGAGCAAGGCCGGTTTCAGAGGAAGATGTACCTGAGGGTCGTCGGCATGTAACACGGAGGGCAGCGCCGGACGGGATATGATGCGGTAGCGAGCAAGGGGCGAAGGCCCTACTACGCTGAAGCTTCGTCTGAGAGAACAATGTGTAGCGCAGATCGGGACGCATTAGCAGTGGGTTTCCTGCCTCGACGCCAGCAACCAGAGCAACTCTGCACATCCTCCCTTTCCGCCGGCGGATGGGATCCGGCCAGATCAGTCACCAGCGGTGAGAGAGAGAGTGGGCACCGTAGTATTGTGTGAGAGAGTATGAACTTTGAATGGACCAACCCCAGCAAGCAAAGCATGGGATCCTACCTATATTATATACTTGCGGTTTTCTATTTTGTCTAGATAACAATCGTTTTATATTCGTGCTACTAGTACGTGCCATTGAGGAATAAACCTTTATTTACAACTAAAACGCGTCGCACTTTCTTTTGTTCACGCGAGGTTCACGGCCCTCCATCAAGTGGGCAACCACTACCGGTGTCAAATTATCACGTGTACCCGCGCCAGTGTGGTCGAGAAAGAGACGGGAGTATGTGCGTTGCTGCGTCCACCTCTTCTCTTCCTGGACGTTCCCCCTATGTGGGTATTTGTGAGAGAGATACATGTTGGAAATATGCCCTGGAGGCAATAATAAATTGGTTATTATCATATTTCCCTGTTCATGATAAACGTCTATAATCCATGCTAGAATAATATTGATCGGATACTCAGATACATGTGTCGATACATAGGCAACACGTTGTCCCTAGTGAGCCTCTACTAGACTAGTTCATTGATCAAAAGATGTTGAAGGTTTCCTAACCATAGACATGTGTTTTCACTTGATAATGGGATCACATCATTAGGAGAATGATGTGTTGGACAAGACCCATCCATTAGCATAGCATTTGATCGGTCAGTTTATTGATACTGCTTTCTTAATGTCCAATACATATTCCTCCGACCATGCGATCGTGCAAATCCCGGATACTGGAGGAATACCTTGTGTGCTATCAGACGTCACAACATAACAGGGTGATCATAAAGATGCTCTATAGGTATCTCTGAAGGTGTCTTTTGAGTTGGCATGAATCGGGATTGGTATTTCTCACTCCGTATGATGGAGAGGTATCTCTGGGCCCTCTCGGTAATACAAATCACAAGAAGCTTGCAAGCAAAGTTACTAAGGATTTAGTTGCAAAATGATGTATTACAGAACGAGTAAAGAGACTTGCAGGTAACGAGATTGAACTAGGCATAGATATACCGACAATCGAATCTCGGGCAAGTAATATACCGACAGACATGGGGAATTACGTATGTTCTCATAAAGGTTCAACCAATGAAGGATCTTTTTGGAATATCTAGGAAACAATATGGGCATCCAGGTCCCGCTATTGGTTATTGACCGGAGAGGTGTCTCGGTCATGACTACATAATTCCTGAACCCGCAAGGTCGCACACTTAACGTTCGTTGACGCTAGAGTAGTAGTGAGATATTTGATGAGTGGTAACCAAATGTTGTTTGGAGTCCCGGATGACACCCCGCACGTCATGAGGAGTCTCGAAATGGTCGAGAGGTAAAGATTTATATATAGGAAGTCATTTTCGGGTTTTGAAAAAAGGTGCAGTTTTTTCGGTATTGTACCGAGAAGCTTCCAGAAGGTTTTGAAGGATTCCAGAGGGGTTCGGAAGTCCACAAGTTGGTCCACCATGACCCAAGCGCTAGCATGGGCTACAGGGAGGTGCCCTGGCCTTACTGGGCGAGGCGCACCAAGCCCTTAAAAGCCCATGTGGCTAGGGAAGGCAAAAAAGGAAGGAGTCCTTGTAGGAATAGGATTGGACTTGGATTCCAAGTCCTTTCCCCCTTAGGTGCCGCCTAGGACTTGGAGGGGCTGTTTCCGATGCCCCTCCACCTATATATAGAGGGGAGGGGCGCCCCAAGAGGACAAACCAAGCCCTTGGCGCCCGTCTCTCTCCCGTTACTCCATAGTTCCACTGCCTCGTCCCAACGACGCTTAGTGAAGCGTTATTGGTGCTCCACCACCACCATCACCACCACGCCATTGTGTTGGTTGTAATCCCATCTACCTCTCCTCTCCCGCTTGCTGGATCAAGAATAAGGAGACATCATCGAGCCACACGTGTGCCAAACTCGGAGGTGTTGTCCGCTCGGCACTAGATCGATTGGATCGGGATCATATCGCTAAGAATACGACTATATCAACCACGTGATAAATAGTTGTGGGCGGTGATGGTCATACTGCTTACCACCAACGTCTTATTTTTATTCGGCGGTATTGTGGGATGAAGCGGCCCAGACCAACTTTACATGTCCACGTACATGAGACTGGTTCCACCGACTAGCATGCAACTTGTTTTGCATAAGGTAGCTCACGGGTGTCTGTTTCTCTCACTTTAGTTGAATCGAATTTGACTACAGCCGGTCCTTGAAGAAGGTTCAAACATCAAACTCGATAATCTCCGTTGTGGCTTTGAGTAGGTAAGAACGGTTCTTGCTAGTTGTCCATAACAGCCACGTAAAACTTGCAACAGCAAAGTAAAAGACGTCTAACTTGTTTTTGGAGAGTATGTTGTGATGTGATATGGTCAAGACGTGATGTCATATACGTGGTTGTATGGGATGATCATGTTTTGTAATATCGACAACTGGCAGGAGCCTTAGGGTTGTCTTTTAACTATTGTATGACCTGTGTGTCAATCATTAAGCGCCATGTAATTGCTTTACTTTATCACTATGCGTTAGCAATAGTTGTAGAAGCAATACTTGGCGAGACTACCACACCGTGATGATGGAGATCAAGGTGTCGCGCCAGTGACGATGGAGATCATGATGTTGCTTTGAAGATGGAGATCTAAAGCACAAGATGAAGATGACCATATCATGTCACATATTTTGATTGCATGTGATATTTATCCTGTATGAATCTTATTTTTCTTAGAACGATGATAGCATTATAAGATGATCCCTTCACTTTATTTCAAGATAAAAGTGTACTCCCTGAGTATGCATCGCTGCTAAAGTTCATCGTTCCGAAGCACCTCGTGATGATTGGGTGTGATAGACTCTATGTTCACATATAACGGGTGTAAGCCAGTTTAACACGTGCAGAATACTTGGGTTAAACTTGACGAGCCTAGCATGTACAGACATGGTCTAGGAACACTGGAGACCGAAAGGTCAAACGTAAGTCATATAGTAGATATGATCAACATGAAGATGTTCACCATTGAACACTACCCTGTCTCACGTGATGATCAGACATGGGTTAGTTGATTTGCATCATGTATCACTTAGACAACTTGAGGGATGTTTATGTAAGTGGGAGTTCGTTAGTAATTTAATTATTTGAACTAAAATTTATCATGAACATAGTCAAAATGTCTTTGCAAATTTTGTTGTAGATCAATAGCTCATGATGTAGCTCCTTGTTTTTGATACATTCCTATAGAAAATTAAGTTCAAAGATGATGATGGCAATAATGTGGACTGGGTCCGTGATCTTAGGATTATCCTCATTGTTGCACTGAAGTATTATGTCCTTGATGCACCACTAGGTGACAGACCTGCTGCAGGAGCTGATGCAGACATTATGAACGTTTGGCAATCTTGATTTGATGACTACTTGGTAGTTTAGTGCGCAATGCTTTACGGCTTTGAATTGGGGCTCCAAAGACATTTTGAACGCCATGGAACATATGAGATGTTCAAAGAGCTTAAATTGGTATTTCAGGCTCATGCCCGTGTTGATAGGTATGAGGGATCTCACAAGTACTTTGCCTACAGGATGGAGGAGAATAGCTCTGCCAGTGAGCATGTGCTCAGAATGTTTGGGTACTACAATTGCTTGAATCAAGTGGGAGTTAATCTTCCAGATAAGATAGTGATTGACATATTTCTCCAGTCACTATCACCAAGCTACTAGAGCTTCTTGATGAACTATAATATGCAAGGGATGATGAAAATGATTCCCAAGCTCTTCGCAAAGCTGACATCGGCGGAGGTAGAAATTAAGAAAGAGCATAAAGTATTGATGGTTAAGAAGACCACCAATTTTAAGAAAAAGGGGAAAGGAAAGAAAGGGAACTTCAAGAAGAACAGCAAGCAAGTTGCCACTCCCGTGAAGAAGCCCAAAGCTGGACCCAAGCCTGAAACTGAGTGATTCTACTGCAAAGGAAATGGTCATTGGAAGTGGAACTGTCCCAAGTACTTGGCAGATAAGAAGGATGGCAGACTAAACAAAGGTATATTTGATATACATATTATTGATGTGTACCTTATAGGTGCTCATAGTTGCCCCTAGGTATTTGATACCGGTTCAGTTGCTAAGATTGGTAACTCGAAACAGGAGTTGCAGAATAAACGGAGATTAGTTAATGGCGAGGTGACGATGTGTGTTGGAAGTGTTTCCAAGATTGATAGGATCACCATCACACACTCCCTATACCTTCGGGATTAGTGTTGAGCCTAAATAAATGTTATTTAGAGTTTTCGTTGAGCATGAACATGATTAGATCGTTTTTATGGCAATATGTTATTCATCTAAGCCAGAGAATAATCGTTATTCTGTTTACATGAATAGAACCTTCTATGATCATACACCCAATGTGAATGATTTATTGAATCTCGATCGTAGTGATACACATATTCATAATATGTCAAAAGATGCAGAGTTGATAATGATAGTGCAACATACTTGGGGCAGTGCCGTTTAGGTCATATTAGTGTAAAGCGCATGAAGAAACTACATGCGATGGACCTTCCAAAACTCAGATACATGTGTGGATACATAGGCAACACGGTGTCCCTGGTTAGCCTCTACTAGACTAGCTCGTTGATCCAAAGATGGTTAAGGTTTCCTAACCATAGACATGTGTTGTCACTTGATAACGTGATCACATCATTAGGAGAATGATGTGATGGACAAGACCCATCCGTTAGCATAGCATTTGATCGGTCAGTTTATTTATATTGCTTTCTTAATGTCAAATACATATTCCTCCGACCATGCGATCATGCAACTCTCGGATACCGGAGGAATGCCTTGTGTGCTATCAAACGTCACAACGTAACTGGGCAATCATAAAGATGCTCTACATGTATCTCCGAAGGTGTCTTTTGAGTTGGCATGAATCGAGATTGGGATTTGTCACTCCGTATCACGGAGAGGTATCTCCGGGCCCTCTCGGTAATACACATCACAAGAAGCTTGCAAGCAAAGTGACTAAGGAGTTAGTTGCAAGATGATGTATGATGGAATGATTAAAGACACTTGCCGGTAACGAGATTTAACTAGGTATAGATATACCGACGATCGAAGCTCGGGAAAGTAATATACCGACAGACAAAGGGAATTACGTATGTTGCCATAAAGGTTCAACCAATATTGGATCTTCGTGGAATATGTAGCAATCATTGGGCATCCAGGTCCTACTATTGGTTATTGACCGAAGAGGTGTCTCAGTCATGACTACATAATTCCCGAACCTGCAAGGTCGCACGCTTAACGTTCGTTGACGCTAGAGTCGTAATGAGATATTTGAGTGGTGAACAAATGTTGTTTGGAGTCTCGGATGTCATGAGGAGTCTCGGAATGGTCGAGAGGTAAAGATTTATATATGGGAAGTCATTTTTGGGTTTCGAAAAAAGGTGCAGTTTTTTCGGTATTGTACCAAGAAGCTTCCAGAAGGTTCCAAAGGATTCCGGACGGGTCTGGAATTCCACAAGTTGGTCCACCATGACCCAAGGGCTAGCATGGGCAGCGGGGAGGCGCACTGGCCTTATTGGGCGAGGCGCACCAAGTCGTCAAAAGCACACATGGCTAGGGAAGGCAAAAAAGGAAGGAGTCCTAGTAGGAATAGGATTGGACTTGGAGTACAAGTCCTCTCCCCCTTAGCTGAGCCCTAGGGCTTGGAGGGGCTGTTCCCCACACCCCTCCACCTACATATGGAGGGGAGGGGTGCCCCAAGAGGACACACCAAGCCCTTGGCGCCCCTCTCTCTCCAGTTACTCAGTAGTTCCATCGCCTCGTCCCGACGACGCTTAGCGAAGAGTTATCGGTGCTCCACCACCACCATCACAACCACGTCGTCATGTTGGTTGTCATCCCATCTACCTCTCCTCTCCCGCTTGCTGGATCAAGAATAAGGAGACGTCATCGAGCCACACGTGTGCTAAACTTGGAGGCATTGTCCGTTCGGCACTAGATCGGTTGGATCGGGATCGGATCGCAAAGAGTACAACTACATCAACCACGTGATAAAGGAGTTGTGGGTGGTGAGGTTCCTACTGCTTTCCACCAACATCTTGTTTTTATTCGGCGGTATTGTGGGATGAAGCGGCCCGGACCAACTTTACATGTCCACGTACATGAGACCGGTTCCATCGACTAACATGCAACTTGTTTTGCATAAGGTGCCTCGCGGGTGTCTATTTCTCTCACTTTAGTTGAATCGAATTTGACTACGGCCAGTCCTTGAAGAAGGTTAAAACATCAAACTTGATAATCACCGTTGTAGCTTTGCGTAGGTAAGAAGGTTCTTGCTAGTTGCCCGTAGCAGCCACGTAAAACTTGCAACAACAAAGTAGAAGACGTCTAACTTGTTTTTGGAGAGTATGTTGTGATGTGATATTGTCAAGACGTGATGTGATATACAGTGTTGTATGAGATGATCATGTTTTATAATATTGATAATTGGAAGGAGCCTTAGGGTTGTATTTTAATTATTGTATGACATGTGTGTCAATCATTAAGGGCCATGTAATTAGTTTACTTTATCGCTATGCGTTAGCAATAGTTGTAGAAGGAATAGTTGGCGAGACGACCCCGACGCGACAATGGAGATCAAGGTGTCGCACCGGTGACGATGGAGATCATGACGTTGCTTTGAAGATGGAGATTTAAAGCACAATATGATGATGGCCATATCATGTCGTATATTTTGATTGCATGTGACGTTTATCCTTTATGAATCTTATTTTTCTTAGAATGACGGTAGCATTATAAGATGATCACTTCACTTTATTTCAAGATAAAAGTGTTCTTTCTGAGTATGCACCGTTGCTAAAGTTCATCGTTTCGAAGCACCTCGTGATGATCGGGTGTGATAGACTCAACGTTCACATACAACGGGTGTAAGCCAGTTTTAAACATGCAGAATACTTGGGTTAAACTTGATGAGCCTAGCATGTATAGACATGGTCTAGGAAGACTGGAGAACGAAAGGTCGAACATGAGTCATATAGTAGATATGATCAACATGAAGATGTTCACAATTGAACACTACCCCATCTCACGTGATGATCGGACATGGGTTAGTTGATGTGTATCATGTATCACTTAGACAACTTGAGGGATGTTGATTTAAGTGGGAGTTCATTAGTAATTTAATTATTTCAACTAAAATTTATAATCAGCATAGTCAAAATGTCTTTGCAAATTTTGTTGTAGATCAATAGCTCATGATGTAGCTCCTTGTTTTTGATACATTCCTATAGAAAATTAAGTTTAAAGATGATGATGGCAACAGACTGGGTCCGTGATCTTAGGATTATCCTCATTGTTGCACTGAAGTATTATGTCCTTCATGCACCACTAGGTGACAGACCTGCTGCAGGAGCTGATGCTGACATTATGAACGTTTGGCAATCTTGATTTCATGACTACTTGGTAGTTTAGTGCGCAATGCTTTACGGCTTTGAATCGGGGCTCCAAAGATGTTTTGAATGCCATGGAACATATCAGATGTTCCAAGAGCTGAAATTGGTATTTCATGCTCATGCTCATGTTGAGAGGTATGATGCCTCTGACAAGTACTTTGCCTACAAGATCGAGGATAATAGCTCAGCTAGTGAGCATGTTCTCAGAATGTCTGGGTACTACAATCGCTCGAATTAAGTGAGAGATAATCTTCCAGATAAGATAGTGATTGACAGATTTCTCCAATCACTATCACCAAGCTACTAGAGCTTCGTGATTAACTATAATATGCAAGGGATGACGAAAATGATTCTGAGGCTCTTCGCGATGCTGACATCAGCGGAGGTAGAAATCAAGAAAGAGCATCAAGTATTGATGGTTAAGAAAACCACCAGTTTTAAGGAAAAGGGCAAGGGAAAGAAAGGGAACTTCAATAAGAACATCAAGCAAGTTGCCACTCCCATGAAGAAGCTCAAAGCTGGACCCAAGCTTGAAACTCAGTGATTCTACTGCAAAGTAAATGGTTACTAGAAGCGGAACTGTCCCAAATACTTGGAAGATAAGAAGGATGGCAAACTAAACAAAGGTATATTTTATATACATGTTATTGATGTGTACCTTACACGTGCTCATAGTAGCTCCTTGGTACTTGATTCCGGTTCAGTTGCTAAGATTAGTAACTTGAAACAGGAGTTGGAGAATAAACGGAGACTAGTTAAGGGCGAGGTGACGATGTGTGTTGGAAGTGTTTCCAAGATTGATATGATCACCATCACACACTCCCTCTACCTTTGGGATTAGTGTTGAGCCTAAGTAAATGTTATTTGGTGTTTGCGTTGAGCATGAACATGATTAGATCATGTTTATTGCAATACGGTTATTCATTTAAGCCAGAGAATAATTATTATTATGTTGACATGAATAAAACCTTCTATGGTCATACACACAATGTGAATGGTTTATTGAATCTCGATCGTAGTGATACACATATTCATAATATGCCAAAAGATGTAGAGTTGATAATGATAGTGCAACATACTTGTGGCACTGCCGTTTAGGTCATATTGGTGTAAAGTGCATGAAGAAACTCCACGATATCGACCTTTGGAAACAATTGATTATGAATCATTTGATACTTGTGAACCATGCCTCATGGGTAAGATGACTAAAACTACGTTCTCCGGAACAATGGAGCAAGCTAATGACTTATTGGGAATAATACATGCCGATGTATGCGGTTCGATGAGTGTTGAGGTACGTGGCTGGTATCGTTATATTTTGACCTTCACTGATGATTTGAGTAGGTATGGATACATCTACTTAATGAAACACAAGTCTGAAACATTGAACAGTTCAACAAATTTCAGAGAGAAGTGGAGAATCATCGTAACAAGAAAATAAAGTTTCGGCATCTGATCGCGGAGGTGAATATTTGAGTTACGAGTTTGGCCTTCATTTAAGACAATGTGAAATTATTTCTCAACTCACGGCATCTAGAACACCACAGCATAGTGTGTCTGAATGTCGTAACCGTACTTTATTAGATATGGTGCATCATATGATGTCTCTTACCGATTTGCCACTATCATTTTGGGGTTATGCATTAGAGACATTTCCATTCATGTTAAATAGGGCACCGTCTAATCCGTCGAGACGACACCGTATGAACTATGGTTTGGCAAGAAACCTAAGCCGTCATTTCTTAAAGTTTGGGGATACAAAGCTAATGTCAAACAGCTTCATCCTGATGAGCTCGAACCCAAACGTAGAAGTGCATCTTCATAGGATACCCTAAAGAAAATATTGGGTATACCTTCTACCACAGATCTGATGGAAAGATCTTTGTTGCCAAGAATAGGTCCTTTCTAGAGAAGGAGTTTCTCTCGAATGAAGTGAGTGGGAGGAAAGTAGAACTTGATGAGGTCATTGTACCTTCTCTCGAATTGGAAAGTAGCACATCAGAGAAAATCGTTCCCGTGATGCCTACACCAACAGAAGAGGAAGCTAATGATAATGATCATGAAACTTCGGATCAAGTTGCTACTGAACCTCATAGGTCGACTAGAGCACATGCCGCACCAGAGTGGTACGGTAATCCTGTCCTGGAAGTCATATTGTTAGATAACGGTGAACCTACAGACTATGAAGAATCTATGATGAGCCCAGATTTCGACAAATGGCTAGAAGCCATGAAATCTGAGATAGGATCCATGTATGAGAACAAAGTGTGGACTTTGGTGGAATTTCCCGATGACCGGCAAGCCATTGAGAATAAATGTATCTTCAAGAGGAAGACAGACGCTGATGGTAATATCACTGTCCACAAAGCTCAACTTGTCACAAAAGGTTTTTGACAAAGTTCAAGGGGTTGACTACGATGATATTTTCTCACCCATAGCGATGCTTAAAAGTCTGTCAGAATCATGTTAGCAATTGCCGCATTTAATGATTATGAAATTTGGCAAATGGGTGTCAAAATTGCATTCCTTAATGGGTTTCTTAAAGAAGATTTGTATATGAAGAAACCAGAAGATTTTGTCGATCCTAAAGGTGCTAACAAAGTGTGCAGGCTCCAGTGATCCATCTATGGACTGGTGCTAACATCTCGGAGTTTGAATATACGCTTTGATGAGGTGATCAAAGCAGTTGGTTTTATACAAACTTATGGTGAAGCATGTATTTACAAGAAAGTGAGTGGGAGCTATGTAGAATTTCTGATATTATATGTGGATGACATAATGTTCATTGGAAATGATATATAACTTCTCGATAGCGTAAAAGGATATTTAAATAAGAATTTTTCAAAGAAAGAACCTCGGTGAAGCTGCTTACATATTGGGCATCAAGATCTATAAAGATAGATCAAGACTCCTGATAAGACTTTCAACGAGTACATACCTTCACAAGATTATGAAGGAGCTCAAAATTGATCAGTCAAAGAAGGAGTTCTTGCATGTATTGTAAGATGTGAAGTTGAGTAAGACTCAAAGCTTGACCATGGGAGAAGAAAAAGAAAATACGACGGTCGTCCCCTTTGCCTTAGCCATAGGCTCTATATGATATGCCATGCTGTGTACCACACCTGATGTGTGCCTTGCCACATGTTTGACAAAGGGGTACAAGAGTGATCCATGAGGGGGTCACTGGACAGCGGTCAAAATTATCCTTAGTAACTAAAGGACTAAGGAAATGTTTGTCTAATATGGAGGTGATAAAGAGTTCGTCGTAAAAGGTTACATTGATACAAGATTTGACACCGATCCAGATAACTCTAAGTAGAAAGCCTGATATGTATAATGGAGCAGTCATTTGGAATAGCTCCCAGTAAAGCGTAATAGCAGCATCTACAGTGCGACATAAGGATTTGCAAAATACAGATGGATCTGAATGTTGCAGACCCATTTGGCTAAAACCTCTCTCGCAAGCAAAACATGATCAAACCGCAGAACTCATTGAGTGTTAATCACATGGCGATGTGAACTAGATTATTGACTCTAGTGCAAGTGGGAGGCTGTTCGAAATAAGCCCTGGAGGCATAATAAATTGGTTATTATCATATTTCCATGTTCATGATAAATGTCTATTATGCATGCTAGAATTATATTAATCGGGAACTCAGATACATGTGGATATACATAAGCAACACCGTGTCCCTAGTGAGCCTCTACTAGACTAGCTCGTTGATCAAAAGATGGTTAAGGTTTCCTAACCATAGACATGTGTTGTCACTTGATAACCAGATCACATCATTAGGAGAATGATGTGATGGAAGGACCCATCCGTTAGCATAGCATTTGATCGTTCAGTTTATTGCTACTGTTTTCTTAATGTCAAATACATAATCCTTCGATCATGAGATCATGCAACTCCCGGATACCAGAGGAATACCTTGTGTGCTATCAAACGTCACAATGTAACTAGGTGATCATAAAGATGCTCTAGAGGTTTCTCCGAAGGTTTCTTTTGAGTTGGCATGAATCGAGATTGGGATTTGTCACTCTCTATGATGGAGAGGTATCTCTGGGCCCTCTCGGTAATACACATCACAATAAGCTTGCAAGCAAGGTGACTAAGGAGTTAGTTGCAAGATGATGTATTATAGAACGAGTAAAGAGACTTGTCGGTAACGAGATTGAACTAGGTATAGAGATATCGACAATCGAATCTCGGGCAAGTAACATACCTACATACAAAGGGACTTATGTATGTTGTCATAAAGGTTGAATCGATAAAAGATCTTCGTGAATATGTAGGAATCAACATGGGCATCCAGATCCCGCTATTGGTTATTGGTCGGAGAGGTGTCTCGGTCATAAATACATAATTCCCAAACCCGCAAGGTCGCACGCTTAGCGTTCGTTGATGCTAGAGTAGTATTGGGATATTTGTTGAGTGGTAACAAAATGTTATTTGGAGTCCTGGATGAGATCCCAGACATCACGAGGAGTCTCAGAATGGCCGAGAGATAAAGATTTATATATGGGGAGTTATATTTTGGGTTTGAAAAAAGGTGCAGTTTTGTCGATATTGTACCGAGAAGCTTCCAGAAGGTTCCGAAGGATTTGATAGGGGTTCGGACGTCCACAAATGGGTCCACCACGACCCAAGGGCTAGCATGGGCTGCGGGGAGGTGCCCTGGCCTTACTAGGCTAGGAGCACTGATGCGTCTCCAACATATCTATATTTTTTTATTGTTCCATGCTAGTATATTATCTGTTTTGGATGTTTTGCATTAGTATGCTATTTTATATTACAGTTGGGACTAACTTATTAACAAGTCAGAAGAGCCATGAGGCGGATACAAGGAGGGAGGGCGCGCCCCAACCTTGTGGGCCCCTCGCGACCCCCCTGACCTACTTCTTCCTCCTATATATTCTCAAATATTCCCAAACCCTCATAAAAAGCCACGAAACCACTTTTTCGCCGCCGCAACCTTCTGTACCCGTGAGATCCCATCTGGAGGCCTTTTCCGGTACTCAGTCGGAGGGGATTCGACCATGGAGGGCTTCTACATCAACACCATTTTCCTTCCAACGAAGCGTGAGTAGTTTACCACACACCTACGGATCCATAGCTAGTAGCTAGATAGCTTCTTCTCTCTCTTTGATTCTCAATACCATGTTCTCCTTGATGTTCTTGGAGATCTATCCGATGTAATCTTCTTTTACGGTGTGTTTGTCGAGATTCGATGAATTATGAATTTATGATCAGCTTATCTATGAATATTATTTGAATCTACTATGAATTCTTATATGCATGATTTGCTATCTTAGTAATTCTCTTCGAAGTATTGGTTTGGTTTCGCCAACTAGATTGGTTTTTCTGGCAATGGCAGAACTGCTTTGCTTTGTGTTCAATCTTGCAGTTTCCTCACCCAGTGACAAAGTAGGGGTAGCGAGGCACGTATTGTATTGTTGCCATCGGGGATAAAATGATGGGGTTTTCAACATATTGTTTGAGTTAATTCCTCTACATCATGTCATCTTACTTAATGCGTTAATTTGTTCTTCATGAACTTAATACTCTAGATGCAGAATCATTTCGGTCGATGTGTGGAGTAATAGTAGTAGATGCGGAATCGTTTCGGTCTACTTGACACGGACGTGATGCCTATATTGCATAATCATTGACTTAGATATCGTCATAACTTTGCGGGTTTTTCTATCAATTGCTCGACAATAATTTGTTCACCCACCGTATTATTTGCCTTCAAGAGAGAAGCCTCTAGTGAAACCTATGGCCCCGGGGTCTATTTTCCATCATACTAGTTTTCAATCTACTATTTTGCAATCTTTTACTTTCCAATCTATTAACCAAACACCCAAACATATGTTATCCTTTGTTTATCTATCTATATCATATCTTACTTTTCCAAGTGATCGTGAAGGGATTGACAACTCCTTTATCGCGTTGGGTGCAAGTTGTTTGATTTTTTTTGTGCAGGTACTGGTGATTTGTGCATTCATCGCCTACTGGATTGATACCTTGGTTCTCAAACTGAGGGAAATACTTATCTCTGCTTTGTTGCATCACCATTTCCTCTTCAAGGGAAAAACCAATGCAAGCTCAAGAAGTACCAGGAAGAATTTGTGGCACCGTTGCCGGGGAGATCTACGCCAAGTCAAGACACACAAAGTACCCATCATAAAACTGTCATATCTTGCATTAAATTATTTGCCATTTTCCTCTCGTTTTCCTCTCCCCCACTTCTAAAACGGTTTTCAAAAATATTTGCTTTTTTATTTGCCTTCTTTCTGTTTGTCGTTATGTCTTACTTGGTTTGTTTGCTCGTTTGTTTGGCATAATTGTGTTTATTGGAATTCAGAAGCAAAGAGATCTATAGATCGCCATCCACTTACTAATATTTTTAAAAGATCCAATTATGTTGAACCAATTGCTAGTGAGTTGAGTGCACTAGATTATCTTTACGAGGTTTTGCTTGAAGTTCTTGAAACTGAAATTTGTGATGGAGTGTTGAAAGAAGAAGTTTAGGAAGTGATTAACGATAGCTATTTGAATGAAAAACATGATTGCAATGATGTAATTATAAATTCTATTAAAGTCAATTGTGTTAATGATATGCAAAACCCTAAGCTAGGGATGCTTATTTTGCTATGCCCACTACTTGTTGCAATGATCATGATTTGGGTAATGCTTCTTACGATCCTGAAAATTTATTTAAACCCCATGATGAATATGAGATTGATAATAATGTTTTCAATAATATTGAAAGTGGGTGTGAAAAAATATCAACTTTTGATCCCACTACTTTGGATATTGATCAATCTTATGATTTTTTGATAAAAGTGGGTTTGGAGAAGCAATGCCTTTGATCTATGTTAATCCCACTATTTTGAATGAGTGTCAACTTTGCATACATATGGATCATGTAGAGAATATGTTATGTGATAGCTATATTGTTGAGTTTGAATATGATCCTACATGAAATTATTATTAGAGAGGAAAATATGGTTGTAGAAATCTTCAGGTTACTAAATTACCTCTCTTCATGTTGAGATTGATATTGTTTTCTATTTCTTCCTGTGTATGCTAGATATTGCTTGTCTTGATTTGTTTTACTATAAAATGCCTATTCATAGGAATCATGTTAGACTTAGATGTGTTTGTCACATGTTCTATGATGCTCTCTTTATGCTTCAATCCTTGTCTTTCGTGTGCGCATCATTAAAATTATCAATGCCTAGCTAAAAGGCTTAAAAGAAAAGCGCTTCTTGGGAGACAACCCAATATTTTTATTTTCTGTTTTTTCAATAAATACACATTATTACTTCTGTAGTTATTCTGTTTTGGTGTTTTTATTAGTGTTTGTGCCAAGTAAGACCTTTGGGATGATTTGGAAGATAGTAGATTGGTTTTGCTGAAAAACACAAACTTATGCGTCCAGTATTAGAATTGTTTCTGGTTACTGGAGCGTAATAAATTCTTGAAATTTTTACACGTTTCTGATCTACACATTTCCCATGTTGTCCTAATTTTTCAGAATTGTTAGAGTTAGAGAAGTTTTGCGTCAATCTGCATCTTTACATAGTATTCTATTTTTGACAGATTCTGTTTTCTTCGTGTTGTTTGCTTATTTTGATGAATCTATGGCTAGTATCGGGGGGTTTGAACCATGGAAAAGTTGGAATACAATTGATATTACACCAATATAAAATAAGAATGAGTTCACAACAGTACCTACAAGTAGGGATTGAATTTGTTTTACTAACGGATCTCGCGAGTTTTCTGTTGAGTTTTGTGTTGTTAAGTTTTCAAGTTTTGGGTAAGGATTTGATGGACTATAGAATAAGGAGTGGCAAGAACCTAAGCTTGGGGATGCCCAAGGCACCCCATGGTAAATTCAAGGATAACCAAGAGCCTAAGCTTGGGGATGCCCCGGGAAGGCATCCCCTCTTTCGTCTTCGTGTTTCGGTAACTTTACTTGAGGCTGTATTTTTATTCACCACATGATAAGTGTTTTGTTTGGAGCGTATTGTACGATTTGAGTTTTTGATTTTTAGTATGCCACAATCATCCTTGTTGTACAAACCTTTTGAGAGGGACACGCTTGGATCATGATTTATTAGGATACCATATGTGCTTCACTTATATCTTTTGAGCTAGAAAATTTTGCTCTAGTGCTTCACTTATATCTTTTAGAGCACGGTGGTGGCTTTACTTTACAGAAATTTTTGAACTCTCTTGCTTCACTTATAATACTTTGAGAGTCTCTAAATAGCATGGTAATTCGTTTGGGTTATGAATTTAGTCTGAATATGATAGTCATCCAAGGGAGATATAATAAAAACTTTCAGATATAGAGCATTAAATACTATGAGAAGTTTGATTCCTTATGATTGTTTTGAGATATGAAGATGGTGATATTAGAGTCATGCTAGCAAGTAATTGTGGATTGGTAGAAATACTTGTCTTAAAAGTTTATGATTCTAGTACCATGCACGTATGGTGAACCGTTATGTGATGAAGTCAGAGCATGATTTATTTATTGATTGTCATCCTTTGTGTAAAGGTCGGGATCGTGGGATGGTTAACTCCTACCAACCCTTCCTCTAGGAGCATGCGTTTAATGCTTTGTTTTGATAGCTAATAATTTTTTGTAATAAGTATGTGAGTTCTTTATGACTAATGTTGAGTCCATGGATTATACGCACTCTCACCCTTCCACCATTGCTAGCCACTTTAGTACCACGCAACTCTAGCTGGTGCAATCACCCACCATATACCCTTCCTCAAAACAGCCATCATTCCTACCTATTATGGCATTTTCATAGCCATTCTGAGATATATTGCATGCAACTTCCACCATTCCGTCATTGAGTTTTTACCTTGAGTTGTAATTTTTGAGTTGTAAGTAAATAGAAGTGTGATGAGCATCATTATTAGAACATTGTCCCATGTGACGTTATCAAAATAAAAGAGGCCAAAGAAGCCCAAATAAAAAATAGGCCAAAGAATCCCATCAAAATAAAAAAATGAGAGAAAAAGAGAGAAGAGACAAATGTTACTATCTTTTTCCACACTTGTGCTTCAAAGTAGCACCATGTTCTTGATGATAGAGAGTCTCCTATGTTATCACTTTCAAATACTAGTGGGAATTTTTCATTATATAACTTGGTTTGCATATTCCAATGATGGACTCCCTCAAATTTCCCTAGGTCTTCATGAGCAATTAAGTTGGATGCACACCCACTTAGTTTCTTTTTGAGCTTCCATAAACTTATAGCTCTATTGCATCTGTTGCATGACAATCCCTACTCACTCACATTGATATCCATTTATGGGCATCTTCATAGCCCGTTGATACGCCTAGTTGATGTGAGACTATCTCCTTCTTTTTGTCTTCTCCACAACCACCATATTCTATTCCACCTATAGTGTTATGTCCATGGCTCACGCTCATGTATTAGGTGAAAGTTGAAAAAGTTTGAGAATACTAAAGTGTGAAACAATTGCTTGACTAATACCAGGGTTGTGCATGATTTAATACTTTGTGTGATGAAGATGGAGCATAGCCAGACTATATGATTTTGTAGGGATAACTTTCTTTAGCCATGCTATTTTGAGAAGACATGATTACTTTATTAGTATGATTGAAGTATTATTGTTTTTATGTCAATATTAAAAATTTGTTTTGAATCATATGGATCTGGATATTCATGCCACAATAAAGAAGAATTACATGGATAAATATGTTAGGTAACATTCCACATCAAAAATTATGTTTTCATCATTTACCTACTTGAGGACGAGCAGGAATTAAGCTTGGGGATGCTTGATACGTCTCCAACATATCTATAATTTTTTTTATTCCATGCTATTATATTATCCGTTTTTTATGTTTTATATGCATTAATATGCTATTTTATATTATTCTTGGGACTAACTTATTAACCTAGAACCCAGTGACAGTTTCTGTTTTTTCCTTGTTTTTGAGTTTCGCAGAAAAGGAATACCAAATGGAGTCCAAACAGAATAAAACCTTCGCGATGATTTTTCTTGGACGAGAAGACACACCGGAGACTTGAGAACCAAGTTAGAAGAACCATGAGGCGGCGAGAAGGGGGGGTGCGCTCCCCTACCTATGGGCCCCTCATGACCCCCCTGACCAATTTCTTCCTCCTATATACTCTCAAATATTCCCAAACCCTCAGAAAAAGCCATGAAACCACTTTTCCGCTGCCGCCACCTTCTGTACCCAGGAGATCACATATGGAGACCTTTTCCGGTACTCTGCTGGAGGGGGATTCGACCAAGGAGGGCTTCTACATCAACACCATTGCCCTTCTGATGAAGCGTGATTAGTTTACCACAGACCTACGGGTCCATAGTTAGTAGCTAGATGGCTTCTTCTCTCTCTGTGATTCTCAATATCATGTTCTCCTCGATGTTCTTGAAGATCTATCTGATGTAATCTTCTTTTGTGGTGTGTTTGTCGAGATCCGATGAATTGTGGATTTATGATCAGCTTACCTATGAATATTATTTGAATCTTCTCTGAATTCTTATATGCATTATCCGGTATCTTAGTAATTCTCTTCGAACTATTGGTTTGGTTTGGCCAACTAGATTGTTTTTTCTTGCAATGGGAGAAGTGCTTTGCTTTGGGTTCAATCCTGCGTTGTCCTCACCCAGTGACAAGGTAGGGGTAGCGAGGCACGTATTGTATTGTTTCCATCGAGTATAAAAAGATGGGGTTTTCATCATATTTCTTGAGTTAATTCCTCTACATCATGTCATCTTACTTAAGGCGTTACTCTGTTCTTCATGAACTTAATACTCTAGATGCAGAATCGTTTCAGTCGATGTGTGGAGTAATAGTAGTAGATGCAGAATCATTTTGGTCTACTTGACATGGACGTGATGCCTATATTGCATAATCATTGCCTTACATACCGTCATAACTTTGCGCTTTTTTATCAATTGCTCGATAGTAATTTTTTCACCCACCGTATTATTTGCCTTCAAGAGAAAAGCCTCTAGTGAAACCTATGGCCCCCGGGTCTATTTTCCATCATACTAGTTTTCGATCTACTATTTTGCAATCTTTTACTTTCCAATCTATAAATCAAAAACCAAAAAATATTTTATCCTTTGTTTATCTATCTCTATCGGATCTCACTTTTGCAAGTGACAGTGAAGGGATTGACAACCCCTTTATCACGTTGGGTGCAAGTTGTTTGATTGTTTGCGCAGGTATTGGTGATTTGTGCGTTCATCTCCTACTGGATTGATACATTGGTTCTCAAACTGAGGGAAACATTTATCTCTACTTTGCTGCATCACCCTTTCCTCTTCAAGGGAAAAACCAACGCAAGCTGAAGAAATAGCACGCAGCAAGTCCTCAAAAGCCCATGTGGCTAGGGAGGGCAAAAAAGGAAGGAGTCCTAGTAGGAATATGATTGGACTTGCAGTGTAAGTGCTCTACCCCATAGATGTACCCTAGGGCTTGGAGGGGCTGTTTCCCACGCCCCTCCACCTATATATAGAGGGGAGGGGCGCCCCAAGAGGACACACCAAGCCCTTGGTGCCCCTCTCTCTCCCGTTACTCTATAGTTCCACCGCCTCATCCCGGCGACGCTTAGCGAAGCGCTGCCGGTGCTCTACCACCACCATCCCCACCACGCCGTCGTGTTGGCTGTGATCCCATCTAATTCTCCTCTGCCGCTTGCTGGATCAAGAAGGAGGAGACGTCATTGAGCCACATGTGAGCCAAACTCGGAGGTGTCGTCCGTTCGGCACTACATCGGTTTGATCGTTCTCAGGTCGCGAAGAGTACGACTACATCAACCACGTGATAAATGCTTCCGCTTAGTGATCTACAAGGGTATGTAGATGCTCTCTCCCTCTCGTACCTATGCATCTCCATGGATAGATCTTGTGTGTGTATAAATTTTTTGTTTTCCATGCAACGTTCCCCAACAATACAAACCTAGAGAGAGATGGTGTGTGCGCATAGATTTCATGAGTGTATTTGTGTGCGGGAGAGATAGATAGGGAATATGTGTCGATGATCTGTGAAACCCAAAACATGGATCATATGCAATGTGTGTGAAACTGGAGCCTAGCTAGATATATCATACAAAGGGGGCGATCCACGAGAAGAGAGGGGAGGGATCATCGGCTTGAGGTATCGATGGAAACGAAGAGAGGGATGAAGTGTATGGGTGCGAAGATCGACAAAGAGAGCCTATGAAATTGTGTGTGCGCACGTCAAATATATAGGATGGCTGGTCTACTTGAACGTGAGAGGGAAAAGAGCATTTTGTGTGTGGCGGGGAGAAGTGACTATAACGTTCGATCTATTAGTGTGTGTGTTGGGCGG
>LR738715.1:469238729-469275145 GCA_902687465.1 Secale cereale | reverse complement strand
AAAGCTAGCTTTCTTTGAAACATCGACCCAGTCTACCGACTACTTTCTCTTGTACTCCTTTTCTCCATAAACCTTCTTCAACAATGCAGTCATCCTGATCATCTGGTGGAAATAAAAAAATGCACATCACAACAAAAATTGTTCAACACGCGCACGCATGAAAACAAGAAGAAAGGTTAAAAAGGAAAAAAATTGCCATTTCAGTGCGGTCGCTGTGGTATTCAGACTTATGCCACCTCGTCGTTTGATCAACCGGTCCGCTGTACCTCCTAGTGTCATGAATGTCAAGGGTCTCGCGGTGCCTGTTCATCGTGTATAGCGAATAATGCTGGTCTTTCATCCGTGGTAGCAGAATCTGATTTTGTTTCATCAAATTTGTTATGGGTTTGATGAGTGAAAAAGGATTACTGGAAAATATTGGGAGAGAAAATAAGTACATAAGGCTGAACAAAAAGCAAATCTGATAACTTACTAATTTGCAATCAAGAAGGTTCTCGTCATCACGAACATAAAGTTTGAACTGCTTTGCTGCATCGTCAACGTTAAACTTGCCGTGGACAAAAGGCAACACAATGTTTCCATCTTCATCTCTATCCGCGTGATCATTCATTTGAAGAACATACTGCGTGTGGGTAATTCACAAAAGAACGTTAATGCAGTTCCCCTTAAGATGTTCGCTCCGACGCTTAATCAAAAAACGGATCACGCTTCTCTAAAAACAGTATGCAGTTCACAATTCTCCCCATAATTTGTTTCATTTAAGATGCATGGGTTAAAACACAAGAAAATAAATGTATGCAGTTCAGTACATTCTAAAAACAAATTATTATACACTATTTACTGCAGTTCACTCGAGCAGAAAAAAAGAACAAAAAGGAAAAAAGAGAAATATTGTGATAAACAAAGGGGACAGCAGAACGCGTTCGCCAGATCGATAAACCACATTCATATGCTCGTCATTCTTCCAGTACCTGATGATATGATCCATCAATTCCGAGTCCATAAAACCACATCTGGTGAAAGTTAAGAACATGTAGTCCACATTCACAGTGTAGACTTCGATAGGGTTCCTGTGCATGAAAAGCGCGCACCTGCACAAAAGAAACGGCGAAGGTGGGGGGGTTAGGAGCACAAAAGCAAAAACACAGAAGAACATTACACACATTAAAAAATCAAAAAGAGAAAAAACTAACGAAAAAAGAACTGACTCGTTGTATTTCTGCCTGAATGGTGTGCTCGTGATGAGTTGCAAGACTTTCCTTGTCTCCGCAAGATAGCTGAATCTCGCAGGATTCAACTTCTGTACAGGAGATCGAAACTTTGATGGCTTCTGCACAGGCCTCTTATTTGATAGAATTACTGCCTCGCTGTGCGTCGGGCGTTCCATAGCTGCGCTCCTGGTCCTCCTAGGCACTGGTGGTGGCCTCTCAAAATCATCATCACTATCTTCAGCATTCGGAGGGCTCACTGCTTTCTTCCCATGCTTGACATTGACAGGAGATTTCTCAAGAGCTTTCTCATTCGAAGTGCCGGCGCCACTCCTCAACCTCTTACACACAGGTTCTTTCCCAATCTTAACGGGGGGTTCATCAAGGACAAGTTTCTGAATCATTGGAGTGTGAACCTGAGTTTCAAACAAGGAAATACCACCTTGGTGTGCGCCTTCGTCAAAGCCTGCACAAAAAATGGATAATGAGCAAAATGAAAAAGAATCATCGAGTTCACTAAAGGAAAGCCATTTTAAACATGCGAATGGGGTTCTACTAAAAAGCTTAACAAAAGTAGCGGACCTCCCCTCTCTGTATCAATGAAGTTCACTTAATAAAAAGGGTGTGTGACTGAAAAAATGTAATAACCTTCTTTAAAAATTAAAAGTGATGTCAGGTCAAGACAGCAATGCGACGAGGTCAGCCAACTATAGAACATCGCCTTCCTGATGTAGCCAATGTGCTCCTTCCCAAACTTGGCAATCGTTTCACCATCCCAGGTCTGCATGAATTGGAACATGTAAAATCCACAATCATGCGTGCAAGAAAACCAACATAAACACATTACTAATGCAGTTCACTCAATAATGAAGTGCTACTGATGTTAGTAAAACAATGCAGCTCCATACACACAAAAAACCGAGGGAGAACAAATAATAACACATTAGTAATGCAGTTCGCTCAAGGGAAAAGTGCTTCTAATTTAGTAAAAACAATGCAGCTCACTTACACAAAAAAACTGAAGGAGGAAAAAGAAAAAAGGAGAACAGGTACAAACCCGTTTCCCTGTTGCGGGACATTAATATGAGTCAGCGCAAAGCCATCAAGGGTGGGAGGGTTCAACGGCTCATCGCAGCTTGCGCTGCCATCTTTCCAAACTTTTTTGATGTTCCTGACCATTTTCCTGAAGACAAGATTTGCAGGAGTGCTGTCGCCTTCGTTCAATGAGTCGAGAAACTCAAAACGCTTCTCTCGCAGGTTCAAATTGACCAAGCAGTAGTGGCCTATCGCGTCCTTCATTTTTGCGGGAGGAGGGTCAAATGTTGCAAACATAATCTGAAATAAAAAAAGAATAAAACAAACCAGATGAGAAAATAGAAAAACAGAAAACTTATTTTCAAGATGACGAAAAATGGTCAAAATGCGTTACCAAGTTTTTCTTGTCCACACGTTCCTCTGCGCTTGAAGAAAACATCTTTTTCAAAGCCCTATTTGTGGCACCGCCGTTCCAAATGGAATTCTGCAAAAAAGACAAAACCAAAGAGTTAATGAAAATGCTTATAGCACGAATAAAAATTGGACGAGGGGATAAAATATAAATTAATGAAAATGCTTACACATAGGTTGTACGGGACAATCATCGTTTGAGATCCTTTGAACCTCTCAGCTAACATAGAGACGCCAATGTTTGCGAGGCGCGTGCTCAGCGTTCCATACGACCAAAAAGACTCGCCAACATGACCGATAGTAATATCACCAAACTCGCCCTTGAACGCAACTAGATGCCTTCAGACAAGAAGAAAAAAGCCTAGCAAAAAGTGATAAGATGGGTGTCCCTGAAAAAATAACATATTAAATAACCGGGGTGTAAGACAAAAAATGTCATACTTCTTCTTCTTATCCCTCCTAGCCCTCGTAACAACGTCATATAACTCATTGTATCTTCTCATAAGAGCTGGATCAACCCTTGAAGGAGTAACAATAGGTAATTCCTCATCTGCATACAGAGTGGGAACGATATCAGATAATAAAACACACACGGTCCATTTCGCCCCCGGGAAAGAACAAAAATAATGCAGTTCGCTTACCTTCGGTTTCAGAATAAACTTCCTGCGGCTGCTCATATACATCTTCGCTGAGCGTCAAGTGCTCCAGCCCGGTAATATCATCGTCAAGCGGCGCTTGATTGCTCATGTCCTGAGGGGGTCTTGGCTGTTCCTCTTCAGAAACAATCGAAACTGCCTCAGCTGGGACTTTTGTTGTCTCGGCTGGGAAAGCCAGATTGCCAACAGATTGCTCGGGGGCGCGAGGGACGACACAAAATTTCTCAGGCACCTCATCGCCAAGCAACAAAATAGTAGGCCCAACAACACCATCAATGCCAGCGGATGTCCCCGCATCGTCAAATCCGACTCTAGGAGTTCCTTCTGTCTCTTCTGCAATTTCAACTGTAACACCAGGAGCTCCTTCTCTCTCTTCATTCTTATCACAATCCATGATATCCTCCCTTCCTTCTCTCTCTTGTGCCTTATCAGCCTCAACAGGACACTCCCCTCCTTCTCTACCTTCTGCCTTATCAACCTCCGCATCAGGCTCCTCCCCTCCTCTCCCTTCCACATTATCATCCTCAATGTTGCGCTCCGCTTGGATTTCAACATTTAATCCGCAGTTCTGATGAGTTAAAAAAATAAAACACATTACACAAAAAAGATAGAATGCAGTTCACTAATAAAACGGACCATGAAGCTCCCATGAAAAATAAAAAATAAAACACAAAATGCAAAATTCTCTATACTCACCAGAGAAGCGTCGTCGCCTTCCATCTCTTTACACTTGTCAGCCTCCTCGTCCTTGCCAGCGTAACCCTCTGCCTCCTTCCCATGTATTTCCGCGTTTGATTCGGCATCCTAAAAAACAAAAAAACATAAATAAAACTATTATCCAAATCTACAATTCTACAACTAAAAAACGAACACCAGATCATGCAGTTCACTGCTAAAAAAGATGATGCTTCTTCTCTAAACAACAACTGCAGTGCACTACCACTACTGGTGCACAAAATACAAAAAAAGTTAAAAACTGCAGTTCGCTGCCACTGCTGGAGCAAAAAATATGATTGTTTGTTTTGGACACTACAAAAAATCAAAACAATGAAGTTCACTGTAACAAAAGAAAGGAAGAAATCAAACCTTGTCGATGACGCCTTCGTCAAGAGGATTGTCTTTGGCAGCTTCGTCAACGGGGGACAATGGCCTGTCAAACAAATAATCAGAATCAACACCGTGGTGGTCCTGGTGGTCATCATCACGACAAGCGTTAGCCTTAGAAGATTCTCCTCCACACTGAGAAAAGAACAAAAGGATGCGAAAAACAAATAGTCAATGCAACAAACACACAGAAAAAATAGATAACAAATATGGGTAAAAAAATTGTTCACATATGAAAAAAAGACATACATCCACATCTGCGGGGTCAGGCAAAGAAGGTCGGACAACATCTTCATGCCTGTTCATTTCCTTCACAAATGCCTCAGCTTCCTGCTCATACCTAGCACACTTGTCGTCCTGAGACTGCTTAAACTAAACGAATGAAGACCTGATATTCGTAACTGTCTGCTTGAGGAATTCAAGCTGCCCATGGTCAAAGTTATGAGCGGCCTCGATTTCTGCTTCAGAATGGCCTTTGCCTTCAGGAAACAATCCAGCAATATTCCTGATCCAGGAACCGGATGTTGGGAAATCACTAGTTAAATTAATGACCCTGTCGAGAAGCTCATCGACCTGAACAAATTTATTGCGATCAGCAGAAGCCTCGCCAGAAAAACCTCCAGCAGCCGCCCTAGCAAAACCACGACCCCGTCGAATTGGAGCCGCCCTAGCAAGAGGCTCACAAAACATTTCAGGCGCTTCGGCAACTGCAGTCCGCTTGTACACAACGTCCGCTTCCGCCTTCCACTGAAAAAATTAACAAAAAAAGAGATGCAGTTCACAAAAAAAAGTACATAAGAGGTTCACATTTACCATGCGCGAAAAAAAAGGAATAAAACAAACACAAAGGCTAGCTATGCACTGACCGGCAGCTTGCCAAACTTGTAAGAGTCCAGGTGTATCTTTCCCCTGACAATAATGTCGGCGTTGTGAATCTTCTTCAACTGCACATGGGACAGTATTGCGGTGCGTGGCGTGCGTCTATCCATAACCGATACTTTTCTAAGATTCAACGAATCCAGGTACATGAACAGGGGCACGATGGTGCAACCCTCAGCGCAGTTCTGCTTGCTCCCTTTAGAATTCCACTTGTACACAGCGGCCTGCAGCTCGTCGACAACAAGCTGACAAAAGTCAATGCTAGCCATAGATGCAAAATCCAAGTTTTCAACCATAGCAGCTACCCTGGACAACCGAGTTGCGGGGCTGGGACAAAGCAAGCACTGGAAAACAATGAGAAAAAAAACCTTCACGGTCTTATTAACCTTCGCAGGGTCCGCAGCCAGCGTGCGAAGTAAAATAAGCAGGTCCTTTGCATCTATGCTACGAGAACGGTTGCAACCAAGTTCATCCTTCAGATTAGTCAGCGAATCATCATGGCCGCTGGCAGCAGGCCTGGGAGCAGTGTGAGAACCCATAGGGAAATCAAAAATGTGATGGACAGCCTCACGATTGATTTCCAGAACCTTGTTTGACCCGCAGTCCAATCTCATTGTATCAGGGTCGATCTTTCCCATCAGCTTGCACATCAAAACACGAGAACCATTCTTCTCTAATTTCAGGTCAAAGACAATGCCAAAACCTGCTTGCCGCACCAAAGTTCTGTGCGCCTCACCCAACAAAGCGACAGCTTTGATTACGTTTGGAATGGACAGCCGAACAGTCTTGTTAAAACGGCATTCATGCGCAACATCATCTTCAGACCTCTTCCTCTTGGTACTCTTAGCAGTCTACAAAAAAAGAATAAAAAATGCAGTTCACATCAGCAAACTCATGCCAAACAACTTACAAAACAGAAGAAAAATTAATAAACAGTGTATACCTTACTAACATCAACATCCTCCTCATCAGAATCACTGTCCAGCGCTTCTTCAGCTGCATTTTCCCGCGCAAGCTTAGATCGACGCTCAGAATCAACACCAGAGTGATCGTCCGCACGTCTCCGCTTTCCTTCAATCCCATCCATATTAACCTCGACATAATTAGGTCTCTTTGAGTAATCAACACGCGGGCTCCGGCGTGGAGAACTTAAACCTTGCTCTGCAACAGTGTTGAGTTTTCTCTTCACAAGATTCTTTGCGGGGGCAAACTTAGCAGACTTCTTTGAATCTGCAATCCTCCTTCCTATCTCCTTACCCTCCTCAAACTTTACTTGCTTCGCCTTATGGGCCTTCACGAAAGTATTACCGAGCGCAATCGCTTTCTGCCTTTTCCTCTCAGCATCAGCTGCAATCTGATCAGGGACCATCTAATCCTGTGTAACTGGTTCTGTGCCATCAACAGATTGCGACTGGGTTTCACTCAATTTAGGTAGAATGCTGCCCTGATTAGATGTACCGCCACCGACAACATCGGCTGTGAAATAACGTGTAATCAAATAGTTAACACCACCACCCCCTGACCCACCAGGAGATAAAATTGTGGGTGAGAAAAACAAAAGAAAGATATGTGTGTGAGAGGGAGACCTAAACTTAATGCAGCTCATATCAACTTGGAAACACAAATGTAGAAATGCAGTGCTCTCTTCAGCAGTTTATGTTTAACAATTAAAACATAACAGTAAACCTAAATGCAGTTCATGTCGCTTGAATATCATATTGACGCGTGTCTAAAAATGGACATTGGTAAAGGGATATATGATGCAGTGCACTAATTCGTTCAGTGACCAATTGACCACATATAAAAAGAAGTGCGCTTAGGTATACAAAACAAAACAAATTCATGCAGTTCTGTAAGAGGCAAAAACTAAAACTTAATGCAGCTCATATCAATTTGGCAACCGCATAGTGGATAGACAAAAAAAATACAAAGCAATGTCCAAATGCAGTGCTCTTTTAGCAGTTTATGTTTAACAATTAAACATAACAAGTAACTTAATGTCATTCCAAAAAAGTAAAAACAATTAACTTGAGGCAGTTCATATCAGTTTGCCACATGTCTGAAAAAATGGGCCTTGCTAGAAAGGAATCTAAGATGCAGTGCACTATTTCATTCAACAAAAGAAGTAAATTGACCCTGTATGAAAAATGCAGTTCACTTTGATGTAGTACCAGATGGGGAAACCGTTCTAACTGGTGAGGCATCAATTGGGGAGGAAGAAGCCATGTTGTGTCTGCAATCAGAAAGGGATAATAATTAAACCCTAGACAGCAAACCCCAAAACAAGCAGAGAAAAACTTTCAATACATAGGGCGTTGCAATTTCAAGCATACAAAACAAACTTAAGAAGAGGATGCTAGCTCGAAAAATAACCCTAGCACAAGATCTGGAATAGGTTGGGGGCGATTTGGGGCTCACCGTGAGATGATGTGACGGCCGGACGAGGCGGGTGCGGACGGCGGCGGCGGAGGAAGCGCCCTACGGAAGGCGGCGGCTGCGGGCGTCGTCGCTGTCCACCACGAGAGAGCCCCTACGGACGGCGGCGGCTGCAGGCGTCGTCGCTCTCCACCACAAGAGCACGAGGGCAGGGGGATTTATGTGCGGGTGCGGGGGAGAGGAAGCGGAAGGGGCCAAGGGGGGCTGCAAGTAAAATAGAAGAAAAAGAGAGACTTAATGAATAAAAGGCCGACAGGCCCACAGGTCATAGACAAAAAATAAGAAAACGTCTCAGTTGTAACACATTGCAGTTCGCTTACGGAAAACGTCTCGGCTTCTAAAGCAATGCAGTTCGCTTACAGAAAATGATTCGGCTTCTGAAGCGATGCAGTTCGCTTAAGGAAAACGATTCGGTTTGCCTGCCCTAAAAAAATGCGCCCACTATCGCCCGAAGTGTCGCGCCCCCGCTCCTCTATCCGGCCGGTTGCAAGCCGCGCGAAGGCCACGATCATCACGAACCCACGATCGCCAACACGGTTGGGGGACGAGATCGTGGCCTCGGCAGAAGTTGCTGCCGCTCCCCTTTAAATCCCGCGCTCCATCAACCTGATCGTCCGCACAAACACACGACGCTGCCCTTCCTCCTCCTCTTCCTCCTCTTTGCAGCCATGCCATTCACCAAGACCTACGACGAGGTCCATGCGCACGGGAAGACCAAGCTGAAGGTGATCTACACCAACGACGTGGACGCCATGGCGACGTACGTCGAAGAGTACAAGGCAGTTCTCCAGCAACGCCGCCAGAAGATCGTCAGCATCGACCTCGAGTACACACCCAACAAGAGCAGAGCGGCCCTAATTCAACTATACATCGGCAAGTACCACCCAGTGCTTCTTTTCCAGGTATGTGGTACAATGGGCGAGAGATGCATCCCCTTCGACAGGTTCCTCGGCGACCCAAGGTAAGCAATTTTGTCTGCCGAGTATGTGTTGCAGTTCTATATGTCTATGTATGCAGTTCCGAAAAGTATAACTTGCGGTTCACTTCCCTTAGGTTCGAGTTCGCTGGTTTCTCCATCGAGCAGGACAAGGAGAAGCTTTCCCGCTGCAACCTCCACATCCCCAACTTCGTCGACATCCAGGCGAACTGGAGGGTGCCTGATGGAACGAAGCCACTGGACTCACTTGGCGATGTAGCTGCTGCCATCATCGACGACGAATACGCAGACATGAAGACAAAGATGACAGACCACGACCACAGCCTATGGACTTCGATTCTCAGCACGAGGCACGTCGAGTATGCTGCCAAGGACGCCTACACTGTGTTCGAGGTATGGAACCGAATCACCACAGTGCAGAAAGGCCTCGCGCACTCTGAAAAAGAGAAGACCAGGAAGCGCCCGAGGTCATCCTGGAGGTGGGGGGCAAGGGGGGATCAACTTCCACCTCCAACTCCAACGGGTGGAACTGGTGAAGCAGGCCAGATGCTGATAGCCAAGGATTCCTGTCGCAAGTGCTCGATTTGTTTCCTTCTGCTTATGTAGATTAGTTTGCTTTCTTGTAGTTTGCTTTGGCACAATGTTTGCTTATGTTGCGTTAGTTTGCTTGATGATGTACTTTGTTAATTATGAGCGCAGAACCTTGGTTTGTATCTATCAACAATATGCAGTTCTCAGTAGTCTGTTTTCAGTATGTATATTGCTTCAAACTGCTCCTGTAGCTAGGATACACATAAAAAACAATCTATCAAAGCAGTTCACATAGAGTATTCTTTCACAAAACTGCTACTATTATAATGGTTGATGTAGTCCTCTTTTATTAAAAAACTCTAGTTCCGTATATGGATTAAAAAAAGGAAAGCTCGGTGGGTGTTTCCAGTATGTATATTCTTCAACTGCTGCTGCTCATAGGATGCACATGAAAAACTATATGTGAAAAGCAGTTCATTTATACTCAGAATTCTTATAGGAAATACACTAGAAGCCACACAAAAATGTCAAATTATTACAACAAAAATGTCTCATGCTGCTGCTGCTCAAGCAAGACTGATCTAAAGCAAATTTAACTTGATTTACAAACACTTTGCATGCCTATAAAACATAGCCATGACAACATCCCCAGCCTAAAGACCAGCTTCCTCCACAAATTCCTTCCAGTCATCTTTGAGAACCAAACAATCATCAGAGCCAACAGAATACATAACGTCAACATCATGATATCCATTCTTGCTAACCAAGACCAAATTAACACAGCTTTCTGTTACCTTGACTAGACCAGAAGGGAATTTCTGCAAGCAAAACAACAAGAACAGAGAAAATAAGAACAACTAAGAAAAAGATTGCAATCTTTAGAAAATAAATTGCTGCTACAATCTTCATAAAAATGTGCATTTCGCATTGCATATTACTGCAGTCCACCGCGCTTGACCAAGCAAAAAAACTTATTAAACTAGTCCCCCACAACCCCCGTGGCTGTAATGCAGTTCATACAGGCTCGCATTGCATATTAATGCAGTTCACCGCGCTACAATATTCACCGCACATTGCATATTACTGCAGATCACCCGTCCACGATTCGCACACGAAAAACACAGCCTGCAATGCAGTTCTAACAACTATATAATGCAAACAATCTCAAAAAACATCTTGAGTAACGACCAGAGCCAGTGGCGCCCACAAGAACACAAAAAACATGGACAAAAGTTAAATTCTTCAAAATTAACAACTTAATCCGCTGCAATTCATACGGATAGGATCAAAGGCAGCACATAATTGCCGAAAACAACAGAAAATTACATACAAAACACAACAATTTCGATCCGGACGGGGAAGGACAGAGAACTGACGTTTTTGCGCTAGAACAGAGAGATACTCGACCAATTATACTAAAATTTCAATCCTATTAGCAAATTAATCTGTCGCGGAATAACACAAACATGAACGCGAAATTAGTAACACACTAGGACCACGCTATAAAATCGAATACGAACAGCCAGCAGGATGCGAAACTCCTGCACGAGCGGAAGAACAGACGCAGATCCGCCAAATCAAACGATTTCCGTCGTTTTCTCGCTGAATTGCGTGTTTAATCACATATTAAATCAGCGCACACACAAATAAAACAATAGAAATCGATCAAACTAGCCAGAAACGCTGCTCCATGAAGGTTTCCTACTGCCCCTCTATGTGGTTCGCAACAGAAGAAGGAAGCAGTGCGCATAGCTTTCCAATGCAGTATTACAATGCAGTTCAGAAGTGTTATGAGAATATTATTCTCATAATGTTATGAGAATAGACCGGCTGTATATATATATATATATATATATATATATATATATATATATATATATATATATATATATATATATATATATATATATATATATATATATATATATAATGTGTAAGATCTCTTACAATTAATACCCTAACATCTTAACTCAACTTCCACATGGTATACTCCGGCTTTATTGATGACGTGGTCAAGAAAGAATCCCGCTAATTCCTCTTGAATTGCTCGGATGCGATCTTGTGGTAGGAGTTAATTCCGCATCTGCCACGTCTAATTTGAAGAAGGGGGTCAATACATATATATGAATGAAACTCAACGGAAATGATGGTAATAAAATAGAATTGTGAATATTTTTGCTTACGCACATCAAATTGTCTTTTAGAGTAGCCCCGCCTATTCTTGGCCGTCGCGTTGTAGATGAATTCGCAGACGTAGTATCTACAATAATTATTCCTGGGTTCCTGCCACAAGCACTTTATGAGAAATAGAGGTCAATCAAACTGACAATGAAGCATTATAAATGGCATTGATGAAAGTATAGCTAGAGTCAACGGGAGATGCGCGGAACTAGCTAGCTAATAGTACTTACTTTCGGGTAATTCCATCGCAGATCCCGCGGCAGTGCCAGAACTTTTTGGGTGAATGCTTTCCAAACCATGTGAGACAAAGAAAACAATTACTTTATATCAGGAAATGAACAAATTTGTCAATATGGTGCGATAATGATCGATTGAACTTACTTGTTGAGCATTTTAGACATGTCCGCATAGTCATCGGGATCTTTTCGTCTCGATTCTAAGACGGTTACTAGTCCCTGCTCAAGCTGAATCTCTAGGAGAATATAGTGGAAACTGCACACACACATGCATATAACTCATCAATTACATTAATTACTATAACCTCGAGTAATAATTAAAGGAAACCGAATATGCACAAGACAGTAACACTCACTTGAAGTTGTAAGGAAAGAGTATTTTATCTTTGTTTTGATTTATTATCAATGATCGTAGCAAGTTGGCCTCGGGTTCTTTGGCATGAAATTTAACCTGATAATCATCTATGAGATTTGTGTTAATGAACCCAATATCATAGATATCAGCTTCTCTGCAATCGACGATCTTCAATCTGCATAATATAGTGAGGATAATTATATATACATGCAATGAAAGAGCTGAGCTATATATAGAGACATAACGACAGAAGTAGTACTTATAGATAGCAGCAAGTGCTCGTTGTTTTATCGAGGGCCTTTTGATTGACAAACTGGAAGAACTCCTCAAATGGAACAGACAACACCTCAATTCCAACGAGGTCGTACTCCTGCTCTGTAACTTTCAGCATCAAAGTATCCTGGCCACCAGAGTCTCTGCAGGTATCCATGTACCACTCATGGAATCTTCGCATAATCATGGTTATAGTAGTGACATCTTTGACGAGAGGCTTCCCGTACCGGTATTTGTGTTCCTCCACCTCTAACATATCGAACACTACATCATCGGCCAGGTAATCTGAAAGATTGGCACCGGGCGCCATCCCCGGATGATTTGGGACGATGTCGCTAGGCACCTTGAGCGGGGGGGCATGATTGGTTCTCTTGTTCACCGAGCAGGGGATTTTTTTTCACTTTTACGTTGTGCTAACATTCAATCACTGCAAGTACTTCCTGACCGCTTCGCTTCGACATATGACTTTTCAATAATGCACTCATAGTTGGTTTTCGGCGGAGACGGTGGTGGTTTCTTCAGGGCATCAATAGTGCGCTTCGCTCTCATCGGATCTATCTTCTCCTTTGGAGGTGGATGTTTCTTTGCAAAAAATTCCTTCACTTCGGCTTTAGAGATCTCCGTGTTTTCCTCGTCGGTCCTCTCGTATGCTAACTTCTCTAAAGGCTTGAGAGATGGACAGTATTTTTATTGTGTCCTGCCTCTGGTTGTACTGCTAGATGCCGGAGCAGTCGGAGCGGCTGCGGCTGCCTTCTTTTGTTGCTTACAAGGCGGAGATCGAGGCGGAGTGCTACCACGTGCCGGAGCAGCCGGAGCGGCGGCGGCTCTCTTCCCGCCATGCTGACGAGGCGGAGGAGGAGGTGGGCTGCTTGGACGCGCCGAAGCAGCCGAAGATGGAGGCGGAGTGCCGCCACGCGCCTGAGCACCCGAAGAAGGAGGCGGAGTGCCCTGATCCCTTGCAGGAGGAGGAGACGGAGGAGGAGGCGGAGTGCACTGACTCGCCGGAGGAGGCGGAGGCGTCTAGTTCAGAAGGTTGATGAGGTCCTTCCGCCATAGGCATGGAGTCTTCATAGAAGAACCCAGCCGAGTCTCCCCTTCACCGGTAGGGTGGTCAAGATCGAGCTCCTCAAACCCCTCTGCTATTTGATCCACCATCACCCTAGCATGTCCTTCTGGAGTTGGACGGCAGTGAAAACTTGCGCCAGGTTCAGGAGGTAAAACAGAGCCGACAGCCGCCTTGACTTTCAATAGCTGCCATTGCATCATAAGGTGGCAATGTTGAGACTCCGTGATAGCATCCACGGGGTAGCTAGCAGGAGCCGTGAAGACAAGTTCCAGAGGCAGCTCAGTGGAAGCCACGCTGCTTCTCCGCTGAGATGGCGGGGTAGCTTCGGGGGAAGCTTCGGCAGGTCGCTTGCTGCGAACTACTTCTCGTCCGTCCTCTAGCGCTTTTACCCTTGCGTGCAGCGTCTGTAGTTGGGTCTGATCCACTTTCTTCTTCCTCTCCTGGCATTTGTAACCGCCTGCGTTGGGAAACCCAGCCTTCCACGAAACGGAGCCTAGCGTGCCTCGTGTCCATCCAGCGTGCTCAGGATTCCCGAGGGCCATTGTGAGCTCGTCGTTCTCTCTGTTAGGAACGAACATCCCTTCCTGCGCTGCTTCGATATACTGTTGAAGCTGCGTGATGGGTATTGCAAGTTGCTGGTCCATCCAAACGCACTTCCCTGTTACAGGGTCCAAAGTCTTGATAACCCACAAGTGTAGGGGATCGCAACAGTTTTCGAGGGTGAAGTATTAAACCCAAATTTTTTGATTCGACACAAGGGGAGCCAAAGAATACTCTTAAGTATTACCAGCTGAGTTATCAATTCAACCACACCTGGAAACTTAGTATCTGCAGCAAGATAGTTTAGTAGCACAGTAATATGATAGTGGTGGTAGCAGCAATAAAAGTAAAGATAATGTTTTTGTAGTTTTTATGATAATAGCAATGGAAAAGTAAATAAGCAACTAGCAATATAGGTAAAGTTCGTAGGCATTGGATCGGTGATGGGAAATTACGTTGGATGCAATTCATCATGTAGAAGTTATAACCTAGGGTGACACAGAACTAGCTCCAGTTCATCAATGCAATGTAGGCATGTATCCCGAATATAGTCATACATGCTTATGGAAAAGAACTTGCATGACATCTTTTGTCCTACCCTCCCGTGGCAGCGGCGTCCTATTGGAAACTAAGGGATATTAAAGCCTCCTTTTAATAGAGTACCGGACCAAAGCATTAACACATAGTGAATACATGAACTCCTCAAACTACGGTCATCACCGGGAGTAGTCCTGATTATTGTCACTTCGGGGTTGCCGGATCATAACACATAGTAGGTGACTATAGACTTGCAAGATAGGATCAAGAACACACATATATTCATGGAAACATAATAGGTTCAGATCTGAAATCATGGCACTCAGGCCCTAGTGACAGGCATTAATCATAGCAAAGTCATAGCAACATCAATCTCAGAACATAGTGGATACTAGGGATCAAACCCTAACAAAACTAACTTGATTACATGATAGATCCCATCCAACCCATCACCGTCCAGCAAGCCTACGATGGAATTACTCACACACGGCGGTGAGCATCATGGAATTGGTGATGGAGGAAGGTTGATGATGATGATGGCGACGATCTCCACTCTCCGGAGCCCCGAACGGACTCCACATCAGCCCTCCCGAGAGAGATTAGAGCTTGGCGGCGGCTCCGTCTCGTGAAACGCGATAATTCTTTCTCCCTGATTTTTTTTCTCCATGAAACGGAATATATAGGACCTGGCGATACGTCGGTGGGGCATCGGGGTGCCCTCGAGGTAGGGGGCGCGCCCTGGGAAGGGGGCGCGCCCCCCACCCTCGAGGACAGCCTGTGGGCCCCCAGGTGTGGATCTTCTTGCAGGTATTTTTTATATTTTCTGAAATAATTCTCCGTTGGTTTTCAGGCAATTTCGAGAACTTTTTATTTCTGCACAAAAACAACACCATGGTAGTTCTGCTGAAAACAGCGTCGGTCCGGGTTAGTTCCATTCAAATCATGCAAGTTAGAGTCCAAAACAAGGGCAAAAGTGTTTGGAAAAGTATATACGTTGGAGACGTATCAACTCCCCCAAGCTTAAACCTTTGCTTGTCCTCAAGCAATTCAGTTGATAAACTGAAAGTGATAAAGAAAAACTTTGACAAACTCTGTTTGCTCTTGTTGTTGTAAATATGTTAGCTAGCATTCAGGTTTTCAACAAGATCATGAACTAACCACATTCACAATAACTTTCAAGTCTCAAGAGTGCTCACATCAATAGCATAATCAACTAGCGAGCAATAATAATAAACCTCGGATGACAACACTTCTCAAAACAATCATGATATGATATAACAGGATGGTATCTCGCTAGCCCTTTCTGAGACCGCAAAACATAAATGCAGAGCACCTTTAAAGATCAAGGACTGACTAGACATTGTAATTCATGGTAAAAGAGATCCAGTCATGATCATACTCAATGCAAATTAATAGTAATACATGCAACGACAGAGGTGCTCTCCTACTGGTCCTATTTGATAAGAGGGTGATGACTCTGCATAAAAGTAAATAGATAGGCCCTTCGCAGAGGGAAGCAGGGATTTGTAGAGGTGCCAGAGCTCGATTTTTAAATAGAGATTGCATAACATTTTGAGCGGTATACTTTCATTGTCAACATAACAACCAAGAATCTCGATATCTCCCATGCTATGCACATTATGGGCGGTTCCCAAACAGAATGGTAAAGTTTATACTCCCCCAACCACCAACAAGCACACTCCACGGCCTGCCGAATCCACGGGTTACCGTCCAAACAAGCAACGGCCCTGGGGGAGTTTTGTTTAATTATTATGATTTTGAGCATGGGACTGGGCATCCCGGTTACCAGCCATTTTCTCGTGAATGATGAGCGGAGTCCACTCTTCGTGAGAATAACCCACCTAGCATGGAAGATATAGACAGCCCTAGTTGATACATGAGTTGTTCGAGCATACAAAACAGAATTTCATTTGAAGGTTCAGAGTTTGGCACATACAAATTTACTTGGAACGGCGGGTAAATACCACATATAGGAAGGTATGGTGGACTCATATTGAACAACTTTGGGGTTTATGGAAGTGGATGCACAAGCAGTATTCCCGCTTAGTACAGGTGGAGGCTAGAATGAGACTGGGAAGCGACCAGCTAGAGAGCAACAACGGTCATGAACATGCATTAAAATTAATCAACAATGAATGCAAGCATGAGTAGGATATAAATCACCATGAACATAAATATCGTAAAGGCTTTCAACTACATGCGTGAACATGTGCCAAGTCAAGTCACTTAAATCGTTCAGAGGAGGATACCACCCATCATACCACATCACAACCATTTTAATATCATGTTGGCACGCAAGATAGACCATTATAAACTCTCAGCTAATTAAGCATAGCATAAGCAGCTATGATCTCTAACTGTCATTGCAAACATGTTTCATTCATAACAAGCTGAATCAAGAACGACGAGCAATCATATTTACAAAAACAAGAGAGGTAGAGTTCATACCAGATTTTCTCCTCTCAATTAGTTCATCATACATCATCCTTATTGCCTTTCACTCGCACGACAGAACGGTGTGGATAATAATAATAGTGCACGTGCATTGGACTAAGCTGGAATCTGCAGACACGTAATACAAGAGAGAAGACAAGGTAATATGGCTCAAGGTTAAATCATCAACAAAGCATATGAGAGCCACTAAACATTTTCATCATGGTCTTCTACTCTTAACCCCTAAAGAAAAGAAAAGAAACTATTTACACGGGAAAGCTCCCAACAAGCAAAATAAGAACGGGAAATCTTTTTGGGTTTTCATTTTTAGTTACTACTACAAGCAAAGAAAGTAAACTAGCTAGAAGCTTCAACTAATATTTTTGATTTTCTGGGTTTTTCTAGCACACAAGAAAAAGACTAAGAAAAAGAAATTGAAACTAAGCATGGATGGTACAGTGAAAGAGTGTGAGCACCGACAACTAGATTAAGTGTGAACATGAAAGTAAGTCGGTGAGAAACACGTACTCCCCCAAGCTTAGGCTTTTGGCCTAAGTTGGTCTATGGCCAGTACTGGCCTGATGGATATCCAAAGTTGTAGTTGGGGTCGTACTGAGATGCAGCAGATGCTGCATGCTGAGCTGCAGCTCGAAGGCGGGCTGTCTCCGTCATGTTATAATGGGCATTTGCCTCCTCCATAGTTATAGTGTATCTCCCCTTTTCCTGAAAGTTAAACAAAGTAGGGGCAGGAAGAACAATAGGGATGGCATGCTGCCGGTTAAAGATTAGTCGATATTTGAGAGTTTGATTATCCCACTCTGTAAACCGGTGACTAGCCATAGCATTACAGTCTAAATAAGTAGTAGGTAAAGGTTCATCATACGGATGCACAGACAACCAAGATAGCGGGCTATGCGGGTAGCATAGATCCCACCAAATAAATCTCCATTCGAACCATTATGGTGTAGCATACATGCAGCAATTGCTCCTAAATTATATTGCCTATCACCTAGTACGGCACTCCTGAGAATGCTAAGATCAGGGACACACATGTGACAGGCTTCATCTTTACCATTTATGCATCTACTAATAAAGAGAGCAAAGTAATGAATAGCAGGAAAATGTATACTCCCCGTGGTGGCTTGTGTGATGTCCATGGATTCTCCCACTGTAATACTAGCAAGGAATTCTCTAAATTCAGATTTACGAGGATCACTCATACTGCCCCACTGTGGGAGCTTGCTGGCTTCATTAAAATCCTCTAAGTCCATGGTATAATATTTATCACAAAGATCAAATAGGACAGTGTGAGAATTACGTGAAGATGAAAATTTAAACCTTCTCACAAAGCTATCAGTTAAGCCGGTATTGGAGGCACTTATCTTGCATGAAGTCCTCGAGGTCAGCGTTACGCACATATGCATAAAATACATCTTTGATGCCCGCTTGACTCATATATTCATCTGACGGCCATTCACAAGGCCGTACATCAGCATCCCTCGGTGGTTCATCGTCGGGCTCACGGAACGCAAGCCTCGGTCCTTGCTTCCTTGAAGGACCACCTTGTAAGTTTTTCCTAGACATTTTTCTGAAATTTTCTGAAATTTTTAGTAACTCACAATAAAAGTTAACCAAACTCAACAAGAAGGATAGCAACAACTCCTATAAGTGCCTAGAGGCTATATCATGCATTAGAACTACTTGGGACCAAGAAAATTTGACATGCAAGCTCAAGAACAAGGTCACCACAGCAGCACAAATTTGCAACAAATAAAGCACTAGAACAAAAACTAATTGGACCAATGGAGGAGTCACATACCAAGGAACAATCTCCCCAAACAGTTTGGTGAATGGTGCTTTGAGCAAGGAGATCGAAAATGGCAGCAAAACGAGCTAGAGCTCGGGTTTGAGCTGGTTGGGGATTTTTTTTGGGAGGAAGAAGAAGAGCATGGGTGAAAGGATAAGTGGAGGGGGTCCACGTGGGGCCCTCGAGGCAGGGGGCGCGCCCTGTGAAGGGGGGCGCGCCCTGTGCCCTCGAGGCCAGGTGCTGGATCCCCTCGCTGTGTGTTCAGTGCCATATTTTCTTAAATATTCTAGAAAAAATCATATTTCATTTTCATGGCATTTGGAGAACTTTTATTTTTGGGATATTTTTTTATTGCACGGATAAGTCTGGAAACAGACAGATAATGCTATTTTTGTTTTATTTAACCTAATTAACAGAAAATAAAAGGAGGGTACAGAAGGTTTGTGCTATCTAGATTCACCTATCCCATGTTCATCAAAAGGAATCCATTAACAAGGTTGATCAGGTCTTGTTAATAAACTCTTTCCGAGTAACATGAAACCGGAGAATTTTCAAATAACACTATGTTACCTCAATGGGGATATGTATGTCCCCAACAATAAGTATGTCATATGCCTTCTTGATAGTAGGAATAGAAAACTCAAAACCTCCAATAGTAATAGTTGAAGTTTTTCCAATATAATTGATACTATGGACCTGAGGTTGTTTCCTCAGAAAGTGTACTATATGCTCATTGCCATTGACATGAAAAGTGACATTGCCTTTGTTGCAATCAATAACAACCCCTACAGTATTCAAAAAAGGTCTTCCAAGAATAATAGACATACTATCATCCTCGGGAATATCAAGTATAACAAAGTCCGTTAGAATAGTAACATTTGCAACTACAACAGGCACATCCTCACAAATACCGACAGGTATAGCAGTTGATTTATCAGCCATTTGCAAAGATATTTCAGTGGGTGTCAACTTACTCAAGTCAAGTCTACGGTATAAAGAGAGAGGCATAACACTAACACCGGCTCCAAGATCACACAAAGTTGTTTTAACATAGTTTCTCTTAATGGAGCAATGTATAGTAGGTACTCCTGGATCTCCTAATTTCTTAGGAATTCCGCCCTCAAAAGTGTAATTCGCAAGCATGGTGGAGATTTCTACTTCAGGTATCTTTCTTTTGTTGGTAATAATATCTTTCATATACTTGGCATAAGGATTTGTTTTAAGCACATCGGTCAAACGCATACGCAAAAAGATAGGTCTAATCATTTCAGCAAAGCGCTCAAAGTCCTCATCATCCTTTTTCTTGGATGGTTTTGGAGGAAAAGGCATGGGTTTCTGAACCCATGGTTCTCTTTCACTACCGTACTTCCTAGCAACAAAGTCTCTCTTATCATAACGTTGATTCTTTGATTGTGGGTTATCAAGATCAACAGCAGGTTCAATCTCTACATCATTATCATTGCTAGGTTGTGCATCAGCCTGTTAATATTATCACTAGGTTCATGTTCATTACCAGATTGTGTCTCGGCATCAGAAACAGATATATCATTGGGATTCTCAGGTGGGTGAGCTACAGGTTCACTAGCATGCAAAGTCCTATCATTTTTTCTTTTTCTTCTTCTTAGAAGAACTAGGTGCATCTAAATTAGCTCTCTCAGAATCTTTCTCAATTCTCTTAGGGTGGCCTTCAGGATACAGAGGTTCCTGAGTCATTTTACCACCTCTAGTTGCAACTCTAACAGCATAGTCATTATTCTTACTATTTAATTCATTGAGCAAATCATTCTGAGCCTTAAGTACTTGTTCTACTTGAGTGCTAACCATAGAAGTATGTATACTAATAAGTTTTAGTTCGTCTTTTGCACTAGACAGAAAATCACTCAAGCGTTCAATCATATGAGCATTGTGTTGTAATTGTCTACCAACATAAGCATTGAAGTTTTCTTGTTTCACAATAAAATTGTCAAACTCATCTAAGCATTGGCTAGCAGACTTATAACGAGGAATATCACTTTCATCAAATCTATAAAGAGAATTTACCTTTACTACCTGTGTCGGGTTATCAAGACCATGTATTTCTTCAATAGGAGGTAAATTCTTAACATCTTCAGCTTTAATACCTTTTTCTTTCATGGATTTCTTTGCCTCTTGCATGTCTTCGGGACTGAGAAATAGAACACCTCTTTTCTTCGGAGTTGGCTTAGGGGCTGGTTCAGGAACTGTCCAATTATTTTCATTGGCTAGCATATTATTCAATAGTAATTCAGCTTGTACCACTATTCTTTCCCTGAAAACACTACCAGCACAACTATCCAGGTGGTCTCTGGAAGCATCGGTTAGTCCATTATAAAAGACATCAAGTATATCATGCATCTCAAGAGGATGATCAGGCAAAGCATTAAGTAACTGGAGAAGCATCCCCCAAGCTTGTGGGAGACTCTCTTCTTCAGTTTGAGCAAAGTTATAGAATTGAGGTTGCACTTGCAAAGAAGAAGAGGGTTGAATCCACTTGACGAGAGATGCACCAGATTAAAGAACTAACAACGCAACGAACGAAAACTAACCACGAGATCCTAAAAAAAATTAGAGGGGAAGAGGGGTAATTCAAAACACCTACATCAAGATTCCTCACCAGAGCGACGAAGGGGCAAGGGAGTAAAAAGAATTCCTACTCTCCGATATAACTAGACTCCGAAAAAGTTTTCTGCTAGACTCAACAACGGCCAAGCTACGATCAATCAAGGGGGCTCCTATGGTCGGTCGAGGCTCTGATACCAACTTGTCAGGCCCAAGATGCGATTCTATCCCGATCACGTGACACTTACGTGATTGGGGCACAACCGCATTTCGGGCGCTTAGCAAGATGGATATCATTACATCGTACCATTACATACATACATGGGGGATACAACAATACATACAAGTCTCAAGAATACAACAACATCAATACAAAGTATCCGACTACGGATACAAACAATAAAAGCACAACGACATCCATCTGCTATCCCAGGCTGCCGACCCGGAACCTAACCCAAGACAGGAGAAGAAGAACTCCAAACAACGAACAACGCTCTCACGTCAGGACATCGGAAACCTGCACCTGCAACTGTTGTTGTAGTATCTGTGAGCCACGAGGACTCAGCAATCCCATAACCATGGGTAACAAGACTATCAAAGCTTAATAGGTAGGAAGAGGTAAAGTGGTGAGGTTGCAGCAGCGGCTAAGCAATATATGGTGGCTAACTTACGAGTACAAGAATAAGATGAGAATCTACGCAAAACGGTCGCAACTAGTAGGGATCGCTAAAGATCCTGAACTACATACGAGTCAAACATAACCCCACCGTGTTCTCTTCTCAAAATGAAAAGAGACAGTCACGGTTACTCACACAGTTGTGTGTTTTACTTCGGATCCTCTGTCGAGTTTTCTACGACCGGACATTAACAAATTCCAATCTGCCACATAACCGCGGGCACGGCTTTCGAAAGATCATAACCCTGCAGGGGTGTCCCAACTTAGCCCATCACAAGCTCTCACGATCAGCAGAAGTGATAAATATAATATCATCACCCCTTATCTTAGGGAAATCCGATCAGGCTCGGCATCCCGGTGCACAAGACATTTCGACAATGGTAAAACAAGTCCAGCAAGACCTCCCAGCGTGCCGACACCCTGATAGTAGCCGCGCGTATCTCGTCTCAGGCCACAACCGGATGGGCGATCCTACAGGTAAAACCAATCCTCGAGTTTCCCCGTGGTGGCCCCGCATAACCCCCGTTTGGGACCAACACCATCAGCACTGGCCCCCCCCCTATTATGTAGAATTAAGAACCCGGGGACATGACCCCCTATGCAATTAATTAATTAATTAAGTTGTTATTATGAGCAAATTCAAACCAATGTTGGGCCTTGCTGGAGGAGTTTTATTCAAAGTCGAACTGTCAAGGGGTCCCCATATACCCATCGTGTAAGGAACGCAAAATCAAGGAACATAATGCCGGTTTATCGGCGCCTAAGGTGGCATGAGTGGAACAAAACACCGAGCAAAAGGCCAAGCCTTCCACCCATGCCCAGTATATAGGTGTGTTATTATATATATATATAACATATTGTGATATTCCAACAACAAGTTCCCTCCTGGAACGATCTTCATCTTTACCTGCAACTAACAACGCTATAAGAGGGGCTGAGCAAGCGGGTAACATAGCCAAACAGTGGTTTTGCTAGGAAGGTTTCAAAGGTTAGAGGTTTCATGGCAACAAGGAGAGGCTGACAATGAAGATGGGTAGCACGACAAATAACGATAGCATCGAGACAACTAAGCAATGGCAATGATAGTAAAGGTATCCAAGGGTATGGTCATCTTGCCTGAGATCCCGCAAGGAAGAAGAACGGTTCCGTGAAGAAGACGGAGAAGAAGCCTTGAAGAAGAACCACGGGTAGACGATCGAATCCTCACGAACGCAACGGAATAATCACTAATGAGAAGAAGCAAGCAATACGGTAAACAAACCACTCAAGAACATGACAATATGCTCAACCAAGTATGATGCAAAACAAGTCTACTTATGATGCACAGAAAGTCTACACAGCAAGCAAAACATGGCAAGGTAGGAAGCACAGCAAAACAGCACAAGTTTATATATGATGCAATACATGGCAAGGTATGATGCATGACAAGACTAAACAGGAAACATAACATGGCAAGGTAGGAAGCACAGAAAACATCACAGGAAACATGGCAATGTGCTTAAGCAAGTATGATGCAAACAAGTCTATATAGGAAGCACAACAAGTCTATACAGGAAGCATAACATGGCAAGGTAGGAAGCATAGAAAACAACACAAGTCTATATGATGCAATACATGGCAAGATATGATGCATGACAAATCTATACAGGAAGCACAATAAGTATATACAGGAAGCATTACATGGCAAGGTAGGAAACATAACTTGACAAGGTAGGAAGCACAACATGGCAACGGTGCAAGATGCACCCAAACATCAACCAAACTCACTCCAAACATGTTAACAAGATGATATTATGATTCTACATGCAAAAACACACAAGTTTCATATAAGGAACACTCCAAACGGAGCAACGGGCTAAAAGATACACATGAAACAAGATATAACAACAAGCTGAAATTAACAGCCACATAGCAACTTTGGAGCATGATAAATATAAGCTACAACACTCAAACATGGTGATAAGAAGCATGAACATGGAGTAGACATATCCTACAGCAAACAACTTCATTGGAGCATCTCCATAGGAGGCATGGATCAATAGCAACAAGCTACATCATTTTGAACATGACAACAAAACTAGACAACAGTAATTTATAGCAACTTGGGAGCAAGAGTTAAATATGCTACAGCCACCTAAAAGAGCATGTGAGGGCATGAATGGATAGCCAACAACATATACAACAAGGAATGATCAATATTCATCCCAAAACTAACATGGATTTGCCTAGAACAACAAGCAAACATAGCATTTGGACATTACAGATTCCAGACTTAGTGAAATTTCACTAAGTGTTAAAACAGTAACAGCAACATGGCAAGTTTGCGAGCATGTTTAAGTCAACACAAGGCATTTCATGGAAAGTTAAATGCACCACATCAAAGAACACATCATGGAGAATCTAAAACAACTAGGCATGTGACAAGGGGACAAACACAACAATAGCAACGAGCTCCTCAACTAGGCATCTCGTAACAAGTTTAACAACCTAACAGCCACATGCACTCTTACAAAGGAGATAAACATGGCAATATGAAATCTATCATGCATCCTATAGCAACCAACATGTAGAGCATCTCATGATGAACATGTGGACATATCATTTGCTTCATTTGGATAAACATACACCAAGTTATCACATCTCAAACATGGCATGAAAACAACTAATAGCAGCAGTTTATAACAAGTAGCACTCTTCTCACGAAGATTAAGACATCTAGATGACCTCAAACATGCATGGCACAATGGAACAAAACATAGTACATGTCACCATGATCATTTTGACATATCATATGCACAAAACGGACAACCACAGTAAAAGATATCCTCATCACAAAAATGCATCAGACACTGAAAAACTAAACACTTAGAAGAAAAAACGAGGTCAACCTGCGGGTCGGGTCTGGTCAACGGGTCGGTCAACGGGCGGCCGGGTGCGGGTCAACCGGGCGCTGCGGGTCCACCGGGTCGGACCCATTAGGGTTTCCCCAGGCCCGATCGGCCCGAGCTCGGGGCCTCGATCTGGATCGACGGGAGGCGGCTCGATCCCTTCGATCCCGCCGGCGGGAAGGCTCCCGCGGTGGCCGGCGCGGGGTGGCTGGGAGCCCGGCGGCGAGGGGCGGTGAGGGGCCAGGGCCGAGGGCGGTGAGGCGGCGGGGCGGCCTGAGGCCCGGCCGGCGAGGAGGGACGGCTGCCCGGCGGCAACCTGGCAGCGAGGGAGGAGAACGGTGGCGGCGAGGCGCTCCGGCGGCGGCGACCTCGGGCGGAAGACGAAGGGTGCGGTGGCGGTTGCGAGATCTGGCCCGGAACGGCCGATCTGCGGGCTGGCGCTGGGCCCAGCGGGCCCACGCGGTGGAAGCAGGGTGCGGCGGCGGTGGAAGCACGGCTCGGCGGCGGTGGAAGCACTGCTCGGCGACAGTGGAAACACTGGGCGGCGGCGGTGGAAGCACAAGGGTTTTGGACGCAAAAATTGGAGGGGGTGGACGTTTATATAGGCACAAGGAGCTAGGGTAGTCCAAATGAGGAGCGGTTTTCGGCCACGAGATCACAATTGAACGGCCTAGATGAAGGGAAGGGTTTGAGCTGGGTTGGTGGGCTGTGTAGAGTAGTTGGGCTGAGGTGAGAGGAGAGGGAGAGAGGCCCGCGGGGGTTTTCGGAGACCGAAAACGTCCGACGAATTAACCGGCGACTAGGGCCGCTATATATATATCCGTTGGGCTATCAAACGAGCTCCGAATGCGATGAAATTTGGCAGGCGGCCTGTCTACACTATAATAAGACCACACGCCAAGTTTCACCCCATTCCGAGAACATTATTCGGCCACTCACAAAATAAATATTCGGAGGCACCGCGGGCGCGTGTGAGTGTGTCCGGGCCGAGAACGGACAACGGAAAGGACGAGGGGGCTCGGGCGGATGCAAGTTTTGAAAACATGCTGATGCAACACACATGATGACATGGCAAGATGCAACACGCAAGCAGATGACATGGCACTGACAACGAATAACTGGCTGACACCTGGCGCACCGGTCTCGGGGTGTCACAACACTCCCCTACTAACAAGAGATCTCGTCCCGAGATCTTAGGAACGAGACGGGAGGGAAAAGGAAGAACACAAGTTCTTCGATGACAAAAGAGCGAACCCAAAGAATATTGAGAGGTTGAACAACTGAAAGAAATGGTACAACTGAGAAGAACGAAGTTGCAAAGACTTCGTTAGGGAAGAGGAAGAAGGAATACGACGAGAACCCAAAAGGTTGAAGGATATGAATCACGAGTTGGCGGAACAAGAATGAATTTGAAAACACTCCAGTTAAAAGAGATAGAAAAGAGTTTGGACGAAGGAATTCGGGCAGCACTCCGGCTAAAACTGAATGAAATAGCACACCGGTTGTACATGAATGGAATAGAACAAGAACCTGAGGAGATGGAACGATACTCGACGAGAGTAACAACACAAAGCCTCCGGAAGAATGGAAAGAATGGAATGAGAAGAAGGGGAAGAAGATGACAACTTCCATCACGAATGAATTAAAAGGGCATCTTCACAAAAAGGCTTGAACGGAGTTGTTGAGAAAATCAACAACAAAATAATAAGCTTGTTGTGGACTTATTTAATCTTCTCAAAAGTTGAGGTGAATTATGCCGCAACCACAAGATTGATGAGGTGAGAAGAATGAAGAAATGTAAAACTCCACTTTAAAGGGATACGAAGAATTATTTGCACTCGAGAAGCAAAAGAATAAGAATGCTTGAGCTGCTCCAGAAGAATTAGTCGAATATTTGAAGAATGAATTAAATGATGAAGAACCACCATGAAGAACTCCGGTAACGAAAGGATGATGAAGTATAAAAAGAATAAGAATAAAGCCTTGCAATGATTTAGACGAGAGTCCGTTGAGGAGGCCGAGAAAATTTGAACTCCGGAAAAATAAAAGCCGAAAGGACTTAGAACAAGAATTTATTCATCACGAATAAACTCTGAAGGAAGGGATTAAACAACTTGATGAAAAGGAATAAGAATTATGGTATGCTTATCCTACACCAAATAAATTGATGCGAAGCAATGGATTTGCATATCACTTATTCCCGTTGAAAAAGATTAAAGAGAGATATAACTTGAACTCGGGAAAATCTTCATGAAACACCGGTAGGATTGGAATAAAATGAATGGATTGATATGATAACACCGGAAAAGAACTCTTGAGCGAACCACCATAAGGAATTGAAACCGAGTGAAGAAAAAGAACAAACCACCGGGAAGAATAAAAGATCGAGTGATGAAAGAGAACAAACCACCGGAAAGAATAAAATTGAGTGAAGAACGAGAATGACCACTGTAAGGAATGAAATTGAACGATGCAAGAGGACAAGCCACCGGGAAGAATTGATATTGAGTGAACACAAGAGAATGAATCACCGGGACAAGGATAAGTACTCGAGGGCAATTTGAATGCAAGGAACGAAGAGATTGTGAACTGATTAAAGAATACTTGAACGAAGCACCAGAAAAAATGCGAGACGAACGAAGGGGCATGAATGAAGAATATTTAGAGGACGAAGTTGAAAACTGAGAATGAAGAAATCTTCTGAAATGATAACCTTCGGAGGAACACGATGAAAAGAATCCATGAAAATACTCCGGAAGAATGAAAAGAAGAGAGGTTGAAGCAACGATGAAAAGAATTGAAAGCGATCTTGGAGAAGGCATATAACTGATGGGATCCATACTTATGTCACACTTGAAAATAACTGGAACACTCCGGGAAATTAGAAGAGTCAGGTAAGATCCTGGAAAAGATCTGTGGGTTAGGGCCCACCGAAGAGAAAACCACCGTTGAAATGGATTTAAAGGAGAATATGCACCGGAACAATTGAAAACTTGAATGAGGTGACAACCTCGAATTAATTGGAACATGGACAATTCTCTTGAGAATGTCTTTGGAACACCGGAACAATTAGATGGCGAGAGGTAAACGAGCAAAGTGAAGCAATTGAGCCGAATAAAAAGAATATGAACAACACTGAATACTTGAATTGAATCCACCGTAAGAAGAGGTGAAGAATATCCAACGAGAGAAGAACTCATCGGAGAAGAAAAGAGAAGAATGATGACGAGCTAGACGAGAATTCGCCGGTTGAAAAAACAATTGAGGAAAGAATGCAAAGGATTCATACGAGTAGGATGGATACTCGAATAAGGACTCCGACTCCGAGAAGAAAAAAGGGTGGGCGGGTGGGAAAAGAAAAAAAACAACAACGGACGGGGAAAAAATATTGGTTAAAGAATTGAGGTTGCACTTGCAAAGAAGAAGAGGGTTGAATCCACTTGACGAGAGATGCACCAGATTAAAGAACTAACAACGCAACGAACGAAAACTATCCACGAGATCCTAAAAAAAATTGAAGGGGAAGAGGGGTAATTCAAAACACCTACATCAAGATTCCTCACCAGAGCGACGAAGGGGCAAGGGAGTAAACAGAATTCCTACTCTCCGATATAACTAGACTCCGAAAAAGTTTTCTGCTAGACTCAACAACGGCCAAGCTACGATCAATCAAGGGGGCTCCTATGGTCGGTCGAGGCTCTGATACCAACTTGTCAGGCCCAAGATGCGATTCTATCCCGATCACGTGACACTTACGTGATTGGGGCACAACCGCATATCGGGCGCTTAGCAAGATGGATATCATTACATCGTACCATTACATACATACAAAGGGGATACAACAATACATACAAGTCTCAAGAATACAACAGCATCAATACAAAGTATCCGACTACGGATACAAACAATAAAAGCACAACGACATCCATCTGCTATCCCAGGTTGCCGACCCGGAACCTAACCCAAGACTGAAGAAGAAGAACTCCAAACAACAAACAACGCTCTCACGTCAGGACATCGGAAACCTGCACCTGCAACTGTTGTTGTAGTATCTGTGAGCCACGAGGACTCAGCAATCCCATAACCATGGGTAACAAGACTATCAAAGCTTAATAGGTAGGAAGAGGTAAAGTGGTGAGGTTGCAGCAGCGGCTAAGCAATATATGGTGGCTAACTTACGAGTACAAGAATAAGATGAGAATCTACGCAAAACGGTCACAACTAGTAGTGATCGCTAAAGATCCTGAACTACATACGAGTCAAACATAACCCCACCGTGTTCTCTTCTCAAAATGAAAAGAGACAGTCACGGTTACTCACACAGTTGTGTGTTTTACTTCGGATCCTCTGTCGAGTTTTCTACAATCGGACATTAACAAATTCCAATCTTCTACATAACCGCGGGCACGGCTTTCGAAAGATCATAACCCTGCAGGGGTGTCCCAACTTAGCCCATCACAAGCTCTCACGATAAGCTGAAGTGATAAATATAATATAATCACCCCTTATCTTAGGGAAATCCGATCAGGCTCGCCATCCCGGTGCACAAGACATTTCGACAATGGTAAAATAAGTCCAGCAAGACCTCCCGGCGTGCCGACACCCTGATAGTAGCCGCGCGTATCTCGTCTCAGGCCACAACCGGATGGGCGATCCTACAGGTAAAACCAATCCTCGAGTTTCCCCGTGGTGGCCCCGCATAACCCCCGTTTGGGACCAACACCATCAGCACTGGCCCCCCCTATTATGTAGAATTAAGAACCCGGGGACATGACCCCCTATGCAATTAATTAATTAATTAATTTGTTATTATGAGCAAATTCAAACCAATGTTGGGCCTTGCTGGAGGAGTTTTATTCAAAGTCGAACTGTCAAGGGGTCCCCATATACCCATCGTGTAAGGAACGCAAAATCAAGGAACATAATGCCGGTTTATCGGCGCCTAAGGTGGCATGAGTGGAACAAAACACCGAGCAAAAGGCCAAGCCTTCCACCCATGCCCAGTATATAGGTGTGTTATTATATATATATATAACATATTGTGATATTCCAACAACAAGTTCCCTCCTGGAACGATCTTCATCTTTACCTGCAACTAACAACGCTATAAGAGGGGCTGAGCAAGCGGGTAACATAGCCAAACAGTGGTTTTGCTAGGAAGGTTTCAAAGGTTAGAGGTTTCATGGCAACAAGGAGAGGCTGACAATAAAGATGGGTAGCACGACAAATAACGATAGCATCGAGACAACTAAGCAATGGCAATGATAGTAAAGGTATCCAAGGGTATGGTCATCTTGCATGAGATCCCGCAAGGAAGAAGAACGGTTCCGTGAAGAAGACGGAGAAGAAGCCTTGAAGAAGAACCACGGGTAGATGATCAAATCCTCACGAACGCAACGGAACAAGCACTAACGAGAAGAAGCAAGCAATACGGTAAACAAACCACTCAAGAACATGACAATATGCTCAACCAAGTATGATGCAAAACAAGTCTACTTATGATGCACAGAAAGTCTACACAGCAAGCAAAACATGGCAAGGTAGGAAGCACAGCAAAACAGCACAAGTTTATATATGATGCAATACATGGCAAGGTATGATGCATGACAAGACTAAACAGGAAACATAACATGGCAAGGTAGGAAGCACAGAAAACATCACAGGAAACATGGCAATGTGCTTAAGCAAGTATGATGCAAACAAGTCTATATAGGAAGCACAACAAGTCTATACAGGAAGCATAACATGGCAAGGTAGGAAGCATAGAAAACAACACAAGTCTATATGATGCAATACATGGCAAGATATGATGCATGACAAATCTATACAGGAAGCACAATAAGTATATACAGGAAGCATTACATGGCAAGGTAGGAAACATAACTTGACAAGGTAGGAAGCACAACATGGCAACGGTGCAAGATGCACCCAAACATCAACCAAACTCACTCCAAACATGTTAACAAGATGATATTATGATTCTACATGCAAAAACACACAAGTTTCATATAAGGAACACTCCAAACGGAGCAACGGGCTAAAAGATACACATGAAACAAGATATAACAACAAGCTGAAATTAACAGCCACATAGCAACTTTGGAGCATGATAAATATAAGCTACAGCACTCAAACATGGTGATAAGAAGCATGAACATGGAGTAGACATATCCTACAGCAAACAACTTCATTGGAGCATCTCCATAGGAGGCATGGATCAATAGCAACAAGCTACAACATTTTGAACATGACAACAAAAACTGGACAGCAGTAATTTATAGCAACTTGGGAGCAAGAGTTAAACATGCTACAGCCACCCAAAAGAGCATGTGAGGGCATGAATGCATAGCTAACAACATATACAACAATGAATGATCAATAGTCACCCCAAAACTAACATGGATTTGCCTAGAACAACAAGCAAACATAGCATCTGGACATTACAGATTCCAGACTTAGTGAAATTTCACTAGGTGTTAAAACAGTAACAGCAACATGGCAAGTTTGCGAGCATGTTTAAGTCAACACAAGGCATTTCATGGAAAGTTAAATGCACCACATCAAAGAACACATCATGGAGAATCTAAAACAACTAGGCATGTGACAAGGGAACAAACACAACAATAGCAACGAGCTCCTCAACTAGGCATCTCGTAACAAGTTTAACAACCTAACAGCCACATGCACTCTTGCAAAGGAGATAAACATGGCAATATGAAATCTATCATGCATCCTATAGCAACCAACATGTAGAGCATCTCATGATGAACATGTGGACATATCATTTGCTTCATTTGGATAAACATGCACCAAGTTATCACATCTCAAACATGGCATGAAAACAACTAATAGCAGCAGTTTATAACAAGTAGCACTCTTCTCATGAAGATTAAGACATCTAGATGACCTCAAACATGCATGGCACAATGGAACAAAACATAGTACATGTCACCATGATCATTTTGACATATCATATGCACAAAACGGACAAGCACAGTAAAAGATATCCTCATCACAAAAATGCATCAGACACTGAAAAACTAAACACATAGAAGAAAAAACGAGGTCAACCTGCGGATCAGGTCTGGTCAACGGGTCGGTCAACGGACGGCCGGGTGCGGGTCAACCGGGCGCTGCGGGTCCACCGGGTCGGACCCGTTAGGGTTTCCCCGGGCCCGATCGGCCTGAGCTCCGGGCCTGGATCTGGATCGACGGGAGGCGGCTCGATCCCTTCGATCCCGCCGGCGGGAAGGCTCCCGCGGTGGCCGGCGTGGGGTAGCTGGGAGCCCGGCGGTGAGGGGCGGTGAGGGGCCGGCGGCGAGGAGGGACGGCGGCCCGGCGGCAACCTGGCGGCGAGGGAGGAGAACGGCGGCGGCGACCTCGGGCAGAAGACGAAGGGCGCGGCGGCGGTAGCGAGATCTGGCCCGGAACGGCCAATCTGCGGGCTGGCGCTGGGCCCAGCGGGCCCATGCGGTGGAAGCGGCGGCGGTGGAAGCACGGCTCGGCGGCGGTGGAAGCACTGCTCGGCGACGGTGGAAACACTGCGCGGCGGCGGTGGAAGCACTAGGGTTTTGTACGCAAAAATTGGAGGGGGCGGACGTTTATATAGGCACAAGGAGCTAGGGTAGTCCAAATGAGGAGCGGTTTTCGGCCACGAGATCACAATTGAACGGCCTAGATGAAGGGAAGGGCTTGAGCTGGGTTGGTGGGATGTGTAGAGTAGTTGGGCTGAGGTGAGAGGAGAGGGAGAGAGGCCCGCGGGGGTTTCGGAGACCGAAAACGTCCGACGAATTAACCGGCGACTAGTGCCGCTATATATATCCATTGGGCTATCAAACGAGCTCCGAATGCGATGAAATTTGGCAGGCGGCCTGTCTACACTATAATAAGACCACACGCCAAGTTTCACCCCATTCCGAGAACATTATTCGGCCACTCACAAAATAAATATTCGGAGGCACCGCGGGCGCGTGTGAGTGTGTCTGGGCCTAGAACGGACAACGGAAAGGACGAGGGGGCTCGGGCGGATGCAAGTTTTGAAAACATGCTGATGCAACACACATGATGACATGGCAAGATGCAACACGCAAGCAGATGACATGGCACTGACAACGAATAACTGGCTGACACCTGGCGCACCGGTCTCGGGGTGTCACAACACTCCCCTACTAACAAGAGATCTCGTCCCGAGATCTTAGGAACGAGACGGGAGGGAAAAGGAAGAACACAAGTTCTTCGATGACAAAAGAGCGAACCCAAAGAATATTGAGAGGTTGAACAACTGAAAGAAATGGTACAACTGAGAAGAACGAAGTTGCAAAGACTTCGTTAGGGAAGAGGAAGAAGGAATACGACGAGAACCCAAAAGGTTGAAGGATATGAATCACGAGTTGGCGGAACAAGAATGAATTCAAAAACACTCCAGTTAAAAGAGATAGAAAAGAGTTTGGACGAAGGAATTCGGGCAGCACTCCGGCTAAAACTGAATGAAATAGCACATCGGTTGAACATGAATGGAATAGAACAAGAACCTGAGGAGATGGAACGATACTTGACGAGAGTAACAACACAAAGCCTCCGAAAGAATGGAAAGAATGGAATGAGAAGAAGGGGAATACGTGAACTCCTCAAACTACGGTCATCACCGGGAGTGGTCTCGATTATTGTCACTTCGGGGTTGCCGGATCATAACACATAGTAGGTGACTATAGACTTGCAAGATAGGATCAAGAACACACATATATTCATGGAAACATAATATGTTCAGATCTGAAATCATGGCACTCGGGCCCTAGTGACGAGCATTAAGCATAGCAAAGTCATAGCAACATCAATCTCAGAACATAGTGGATACTAGGGATCAAACCCTAACAAAACTAACTCGATTACATGATAGATCCCATCCAACCCATCACCGTCCAGCAAGCCTACGATGGAATTACTCACACACGGCGGTGAGCATCATGGAATTGGTGATGGAGGAAGGTTGATGATGACGATGGCGACGATCTCCACTCTCCGAAGCCCCGAACGGACTCCAGATCAGCCCTCCCGAGAGAGATTAGGGCTTGGCAGCGGCTCCATCTCATGAAACGCGATAATTCTTTCTCCGTGATTTTTTACTCCACGAAACGGAATATATAGGTCCTGGGGATACGTCGGTGGGGCATCGGGGTGCCCTCGAGGCAGGGGGTGCGCCCTGGGAAGGGGGGCGCGCCCCCCACCCTCGAGGACAATCCGTGGGCCCCCAGGTGTGGATATTCTTGCAGGTATTTTTTATTTTCTGAAATAATTCTCCGTTGATTTTCAGGCGATTCCGAGAACTTTTTATTTCTGCACAAAAACAACATCATGGCAGTTCTGATGAAAACAGCGTCAGTCCGGGTTAGTTCCATTCAAATCATGCAATTTAGAGTCCAAAACAAGGGCAAAAGTGTTTGGAAAAGTAGATACGTTGGGGATGTATCAGGTTCCCCCAACCCCGAAGAACTAAGTCCTTGAACGGTCTGGGCTGTTTAATGTATGTGGTTCGACCCCTTAAGCAAGCAGGTCATTCTCGGCCATGGCCCACAACGACCGGGCTTTGAGGTAGCCACCTGACCTCGTGCAATGGTGATGCATCTTCTTCGGAGCATTTATCTTGTTTGTCGCTGACATCTGCTTACTCTTTTCTGATTTCTTGTGGACCACAAATGCGTCCCAGTGATCTCTGGTCTTCTCAAACCGGCCGGTGAATTCTGGAGTCTTGTCTTTGTTGACAAACTTTGCATTCAGCTCATTCTTCAACCTCCTGAATAGTTCCCCCATCTTCTTAAGTGCGGCATCCTTGACCAATGGCTCTATAACTAGTGGCTTCTCCGAATCCTTTTCTTGCGGTAGGGTGAAATTGGCCTTCAGCGCAGTCCAAAGATCATTTTTCTGCATATCGTTGACATAAGACACGTGAGGGTCTTCGTTCTTAGGCTTGTACCATAGGTGGATGCTGATCGGGATCATGTCCCTAACAAGAACCCCGCCCTGAGTAGAAAATGTGTCCTTGGCCTTGATGGGTTACTCGGTAGGCCATCGCACGCAATTTCTTCGATGATGAACTTTTCATCCTGGCGCAACCTTTTCTTCAGGCCTCGTCTCCTTACCGAATTTTGGCTCGATCCGGAGGGCTAGAAAAGAAGAAAGAAGAGAGTTAATACGTGTACATACCAAAACAATCAATGCATCAATTAGCTATAGTCAACATATGCTTTATATATATATATATATATATATATATATATATATATATATATATATATATATATATATATATATATATATATACCTGGCCGGACTCCGTTCGGTCACCGGAACCGTCATCACGGTGTCCTTCTTCCACCGGTATTCGGTCACCGGAGCCATCATAATCATGTGTTTCCTCCTCCATTGTATCACCGAAGCCTACTTCTTCACCCTGTCCTTCCAGAGCATCGTAGTCGATGTTGAGATACAACTCGACATCAGCTCCGGCTGCGATTATGTCCCCCAACACCTGTTCTGCTACCTCGTCTCGTCCTATGTCCATAGTTTCTGCAAATATTACAACATGGCAATTATTATACAAACATGACAGATGGATATATTAGTGGCAAACGTAGACCTAGCTAGCTAATCACAACAAGGAACCATATTAGTGGCCTCGACACTTCTCTAGGGTTTGGGGTGGCCTCAGCAACGCCTCTCTCATGAACGCTCGGTGATCCACAACCCTCTACCTTAGTTCCCGACCCTCGACCCCCTCATGTCACGTTTCTCTAGTGTCAAAGGGTTCAACAAAACCATGTCTTCATCATTAGGCGAAAGTAACAGGTGCATGACGATGGTACGAAGCTCTTCAAAGTTGTTCTGGAACGGAGTCCGAGATAGGATAATTCACTTTTTGGTACAAAGTTCAGCAAGAGCCTTCCGAATACCGCTATCTGGAAGGCCTTTGCTGAAATTCGTATGAAAAAGCGGATTATCCTATCCGGGACTCCGTTCCAGAATAACTTTGAAGAGCTTCGTACCATCATGCCCCGGTTACTTCCGGCAAATGATGAAGGCATGGATTTCTTCAATACTTTGACACTAGGCAACCTCTCGACCCCTCGGCGATCCTCGACCCTCGACCCCTCGGTGATCCACGACCCTCTACCCTAGTTCCCGACCCTCGTCCCCCTCATGTCACATTTGTCTAGTGTCAAAGGATTAAACAAAACCATGTCTTCATCATTAGGCGAAAGTAACAGGCACATGACGATGGTACGAAGCTTTTCAAAGTTGTTCTGGAACGGAGTCCGAGATAGGATAATTCGCTTTTTCGTACAAAGTTCAACAAGAGCCTTCCGAATATCGCTATCTGGAAGGCCTTTGCTGAAATTCATACGAAAAAGCGGGTTATCCAATCCGGGACTCTGTTCCAGAATAACTTTGAAGAGCTTCGTACCATCATGCCCCGGTTACTTTCGGCAAATGATGAAGGCATGGATTTATTTAGTACTTTGACACTAGGAAACCTCTCGACCCCTCGGCGATCCTCGACCCCTCGACGACCCTCGACCCTCGAACCCTCGGCCCCTCGACGACCCTCATACCCTCGACCCTCGACCCCTCGACC